>JAFBJR010000101.1:8979728-9318174 GCA_016785285.1 Brachirus orientalis | reverse complement strand
TACGTATATATATATACATATATATGTATACTGTTAACTGACTAGAGCTTGATTTTGACGATGTAACAGGCAACAATTTACTAATGTTTTGCTGCTTTAGCTTCTTCTCTCGCTGTATCAGACTGTGTGGTAGCATTCACTTGAATTATATTCCTAATGCCAAATTATTCATTTCCTGTGTTTTGTCCCCTCCCCCCCCCGCCCCCCCAAAAAAAAATAAATAAAAAAATAAATAAATAAATAAAATATAACTTGAAGAAAGAAAAATCCACTTAGCTGGAATAATCTGATCTGAAATCTGTTGTCTGCCTTAACTCCCAACATTTCGGACAGATTAGCACAGCTGCCAAAATGAATGACCCTTTAATCTGCCCACTGGTGATTTACCACTGGCTAGTTAGTTGATGGTGCATTTCACATTCATAGTTACACGCTTGGGAAGAGGTGTGGAGTCGTAGAAACGGGCCTCCATCATTTCTGACAAATCCAAACCCACATGTGAATAATGTCCTTCCGACCCGCTCGACACACACACACACAAACACTGGGCCTGTGTATAGTATATTTGTGTCTATATATAGCTGTTTACTCCCCAGGCTAACGATATAACTGTAGGGAGTTTTTGAATTTCACAGCAGTGCGAGTGAATCTGTGTTCTGTCTTTTGGTTTCATTTTTTTATTATTATTCCTTAGATATATTCAGACACTTATTAATCTTATTCTGATGATTATTCTTTGTAAAGCAAAGTGTGCATGTGTGTGTGTGTGTGTGCGCGTTTGAGAGTTTGTGCAAACGTGTGTGCGTGTGGAATCCGAGAGATTACAGGGGGAGGATCAAGCCAAACCTGACGCCATCGATCTATTTACCTATCTATCTACTTATCTATCTATGGATTGATCTGTCTTATCTATGTGGCCCCTCCTCTCTTGCTCGTCCTTCTTCCTCCTCCTCCTCCTCCTCAACATTATTTGCTGTGTTTGTTCTTTGGAAAAAATAAAACATAAAAAAAAAAAAAAATGGGAAAAAAAAAAAGAAAATGCTATCACAATAAACTATAATAAAACATTCTAAATGCTAATCATGTCATTTTGATGCCTATGTGGGAATAGAAAATTTTGTATTAAAAAGAAAAAAATATTAATTCTTTAGACATTAAATAATAAAGGCTCCACATCCAATGTTTCCTTCGAAACACACAGGGAGGAGGAGCTTGTGAGCCCTTGGATCCGAGCTGTTCGACCTTAAACAGTCATGGAGACAGTGCCGCCTGATGAAGGTCAGCCAGGCTGAGAGGCTGCTTGATGAATTATACATTGTGTAACTCGTATGTGGTCAGGGACGGTTTTGCATGTTCGCTGTATGTGCGTGACCTTTTTAAGCAGCCCTCCACACGACATCCTTACGTGTGTGGGGGAAAAACAGTGGCTCGATCTGAGCATGTGTGTGTGACAAGGGGGTTAGCATGCGACAGGCTAGCATACAAGAGCTAGTGACGTATTGCCGTTCCGCTTTAAAAAGACTTAAATAATTACATTTCAGCTTTAACATTAAATGTAAAATTACAATTCACAGAGAAATGACAGTCAACAAAAAGCTATTTTGATTTAGAAGGGGGTTAGCAGGTGGGCTAACATGTTACCATTAAGCACCAGAGCTAGTGAAGTAATATGGTTTAGCTTTAAAGAAAAAGAAATTAAAATGACAGTTCAGCTTTCAAATTAGCTGTTTTCATAGAAGACATTTTGATTTTGCCATGTCTGTCAGTGTATCAGAAGGGGTTAGCATGCAGGCTAACATGAGTCATGCTACCGCGTTAGCATGAAGCAACTTCAAAAATAAAATAATAAAAATTAGTTCACGGAATCCATTTTGATTTAGCCGTGTCTGGCTCAAGGAACTTCAGTGTAAGAGAAGGGGTTAGCATGCGGGCTAAAAAAAAACATTATGCTAATATTTTAGCTTAAAGCACCTGAGCTAAATATGCCTTTTACACAGAAGCCATTTGATTTAGCTGTGTCACAGAAGGAAAATCATGTTTTTGATTAATCAAATGAGTCACAGCTGAGTTCCATTCAGCATTGTCAGTTTTAGGACACACCGTCACGCTGTCCTGACTTGAACAGACAATGTTGTGATAATGTTATTGGCAACATCTGTTATTTTCTCCTTTAAAAAAAAGTCAAAATGGCAGCTGTGAAGAGGGTCAGACTGCATAAAGCTAAAACTGCAACGGTTTATACCTGAATAATAATTATTTGATGTATTTGTATTGTAGAGAACTTTATATCACTGCAGTACATGTGCTTTTGTAGCTAGTTCAGTAATCAATTTCAATATGGTGCTTTTAGCAAAATGCTAACATCAAATCTGGACTCCACCTCCCCCCCCCCCCCTTTTTTTGAGTCAATGATTATTCAGGATCAAAGTTTTAAACTAAACCACGTACAGTATGTGGTTCTTTCTTATAAAGTGTTCAGTCTGTCAGACACTACCGTTGTTAGCATGTTAGCTTAGCTGGTTAGCATGCTAACATTTAGTGTGTGATTTAATCAGATGAAATGGCCCCTTTGCATTGCAGCCATTTGTCATGTTTTGGCAGGAACAACACAAGTTTCACATCCACAACAGCTCGGTTCAGTTTACGCAAGTCAAGACAGACAGACAAACATATTTATTAAGGAAAAAAAACATAATATTGTATATTATTCAGGTTGGACTGTCAAGGAGACCAATTTTTTGCTAGCTGTCATTTAAACTGTTTTAACTATTTATTTATTTTTTAAATTTTATTTTATTGAAAGTATGAAGAACTGGAATGGTGCTCATCAGGCTAGCAACTAGCCGCATGCTAATCTGGACCCCAACAAGCTGAAAAGGGGTATTTTTTAATTTAAAATTTGAAAAAAATGTAATCTATTTGTTTGATTTGTTATAGAATTTATATTAATAATGGTAATTAGGACAAACAAATTCAGCTGTAGACCTTTCACGTGAGGCAGATTTATTCCTAAATAAGATAAATTGCTCTGTCTTATTTACTACAAATACAAATACTTCAGACACTGGTATAGCCAAATTAGACTAAAACAGAGTGAGAGATAAGATGACTATTATAATTTAATTTAATTCAATTATTTTTGTTATTTGTTTCATTGTCAAAATTCCTCCGCTCCACTCTGATCACATACCCAGGTTTATACAGTAGAACAGCATTTCTGATTTTCCTCCAAGTACCACCAGAGGAAGCTTGCGTGCCACTGGTGGTACACATACCACAGTCTGAGAACCATGGGTGTAGTGCTTACAGTACTGTGCATAAGTCTTAGGCCACCACCAGCTTTGTTGTTTTTATGTCACTTTTGTGATCATTGGCGTTTAGATTGAAAAGATGTGACTAAAAGTCAGTCTTATACTATATGATCCACCTGTCAGTGAGTTGAAAACATGTCTGGAGTAAACCAGGTATAATAGACCTTTTTCACAGCAGCTATTTGTTGGCATGAAATAGTAGGAGAAACACAGGTTTGACCAATAACATTAGGGTTCCATTCCAGGTTTTAAAGAGCCATGGTTGTGTTATTGTTCAAGTGTAAATGTAGGTCACACTAAATATTTGATATTATAGAAGCATTTTTGTTGTGTGTTTGTTTTTTTTCTGAAAAAGATGTTATTTTCAAACTGCATATGTGTTTCGCCATATTTTCAGGATATGTTCCAATAAAGTGATTGAGAAATAATTGTACAGGATGGTCATTATAGCATTGCTAAAACAACAAATCTAATGGTGGCCTAAGACTTATGCACGGTACTGCATATGCCAAAGGCATAAAACTGAAGTTACACCTTCATGTTCCTGTGCACACAGCTAACACATGAGCATTTATTTATGACTAAATGTTACACTTTATGAATTTAACACAAGAGTAACAGTCTCGTGGGTTTGTCCTTATGTGGAATAAAGATGTGTTTTCCTGGATGGAGATCAGAGCGGTGTAGCTGACGCTCTCTAAAGCTACCACGTGCTCCTGCAGCATGAGTTAAGATGGTGGATGATGGATGAGACACGTCTTAACTCAGCACAGTCACAGTAAAGCAGCACTGTGAACACAAATGTGCCACATGTATGCTTTACCTCTGGCCTAAAGGGCCATTAAATATGATCTACTGTAATCTAATGTTAGGTTTTTGCTCGGCCATTGCCAGGACGCGAGGTGGTTTTCGTCAGCTCCGGGTCTGTAGTCAACAGCATCCAGGCTGGTGACGACTATTTCTGGTGCAATGAGGTCCACATTGTGTTATCAACATTGGCCTGATGTTGAGTCTGACACACGTGTGTGAACTATTCACTGCAGTGTCGCATAACACAGTAGCAGTATACAGCCAAGTGCAATAAAATGCAAATACAGCTCTTAGGTAAAGTCAACAAAACTGTAAGCACAGTCATCAAGTCAATACTTACCCGGATATGTTTTATTTCTCCAAAGAGTTGGGTGTTAATGAAGCACTATATCCTTATACAAGTCACAGATTCAGTCATGTGAGGAAGATCATATTTGTTGGTTGCTTTCAGACAGAAAATCCAAAAACAATTGGAGACATTTAAGCAGCAAAGTGCTTTTTTTTTTAGGTTCAGTCTTGGTTTGTAGAATCAGATTTAGGTGAGGGTTGATGGTGAGCATTAGGTTGACATTGTGGGAAGTGACTAGGTGACGTAATATGTCAACGAGAGTCCTTGCAGCTATGGAAAGACTAGAAACTATGTGTGTTTAAGGACTTCTCGCCTCAGGGATTGTTCTAATAAGGAAATATTGGTTGTGTTTGACTCACTCCTTGGTTGTTTTAAATCTACAGAACTAATTATGTTTGGCTTTAACAACGGAAATACATAATTTTAAAAAAAACAAGGTGCCGTCGCTGCTGCCATATTCGGGTAACAACAGTCTTAAAGGTCTGTTCCACAGTTTTGGCTGTTACAGTAGAGAGTAAAACATTTTAAATGAACATGTAAACAGCTGATTCTGATTTTTTTTTTTGACCTCCATATTGTGAAATAAACTGTATGTCCACCACTTCACACAACCCCTCCAGTAATCACCCAGAGCAGTTTTGCTTCCTGTTTAGACTACAAGCTGTTTTTCCACATTCTTTGTAAGGCCCGACTCTCAGGGTGGTCATAGGACGTGTTCAAACCCAGGAATCAAAAACAAATCACTCACTCACTCACTGCTGTTTTCTCACCAGCAAACTGAGAATAAGAGAGGAACTGGCTCTGAAAGACTAGTGTATTTAACTGGAAAAATTAAAAATGGACTTTTCTCTAAATGGGCCTAAAGTGTATCTGTGGCTGTATAAAGTAGTGACACATAGAAGTTCCTCATTGTGAAACTGCTCACTCCCTGCACCAAAGTCCATAGAGAAAATCGGCAATTTTGAAGTCAGGGGAAACGGGGGGGGTTGCTGACCCACTGCTGCCTCCATCTTTACATACACATTTGTTATTTTGTAACTTTGGGGTTCGAGTTCCTTCATTCAGATTTATGTAGGTAACAGTTACGCCAAACATGGTGGCAGTAAAACAACAACTCCCATTTCACCATGGAATAAAAACACATATTTTCTCTATAGACTTTGGTATAGAAGAGAGTGTATTTTTAAAAATGTCCATTTCCATATGCAGTACTGTGCATAAGTCTTAGGCCACCATTTGATTTGTTGTTTTAGCAATGCTATAATGACCATCCTGTACAATTATTTCTCAATCACTTTATTGGAACACATCCTGAAAATATGGAGAAACACATACGCAGTTTGAAAATAACATATTTTTTTTCAGAAAAAAACAAACAACAAAAATGCTTCTATAATATCAAATATTTAGTGTGACCTACATTTCCACTTGAACAATAACACAACCATGGCTCTTTAAAACCTGGAATGGAACCCTAATGTTAGTGGTCAAACCTGTGTTTCTCCTACTATTTCATGCCAACAAATAGCTGCTGTGAAAAAGGTCTATTATACCTGGTTTAGTCAAGACATGTTGGAGCATTACATACACATGTTGCACAAGTTCAACTCACTGACAGGTGGATCATATAGTATAAGACTGACTTTTAGTCACATCTTTTCAATCTAAACGCCAACGATCGCAAAACTGACATAAAAACAACAAAGCTGGTGGTGGCCTAAGACTTATGCACAGTACTATATATCTTAATATAAAACTGGACACAGGCTGTTTCTCTTAAAATATCAACCCTAACAAATACAGTAATCTTCTGTATTGTCTGTGTTTATGGTCTGTACTTAAAACGCTATTGTTATCTTTAATTTAAGACGATATCTGGTGTATTTATTTGACTTCTTAATGTGAAATAAATGTGTGTAAATCTGTGAGAATCAATGAAATGTTACATAAATATATTCAAATGGATTTGTTCATTGTTTTTTTTTCTTTTTAAATTCAATAATTATAGGACAATTCCGTGCACATTTAATAACAACACCTAATTTAATGTCATAAATGTAATATTTGACGACAGCATCAGTACTGCAACAGTCTTTAAACTGGGAAGACGCGTCAGTGATGCCATATTATGAAATGACACCATCCAAAATCACGTCACAATGTTGATACAGTATCGATACACTGTCCAGCCGTAGTTTTCCACCTTGCAGCCACCAAGTGTCTGTGACTCTAGCGCTCTCACACAACCACACATCAAAAAAACCCAATCTATCACTTTAATATGCGTGGACTTTTCACTTCTCGTCCTGCTCTGTGTTTGGCTGCCGTCGCTGTTTGACCCAGAAACTGTCAAACTCGTCCCAGGCCATTTGGATTCTTTTTTTTAAGGTCGAGCTCCAGGGGAAATGCTGAGTGAGTGTGGTATAGATGGAAGGACATGGAGGACAGGCTTATTTTAAGCAGTTTGAGGGGGGGGGGGCACTTCTATTCTTTTAATGTGTATCTGTGTGCTTTTTCTCCCCTATGTAAACTTAAAATATCAATATTATTTAAGAGATAAATCACTGTTCTAGGTTTACTGATTTACTTGCAGGAGTAGGAGTCGTCTTTTTTAGTGCTTTACTCAAGGGTTCCGTCCATTCTGCCGCTGAGGTCCCGAAATTAAAGAGAAATTTTACCACTGGAAAGAGGCCCATGTTTTAAAACTAGGTCGCCTTTGATGTAGACATGTACACTTATTTATTACATTCAAATATATAATTTTTTTCCCCCAAGAAGACATCAGATGGAAAAAAAACAAAACAAAACAGCACAAGCTGAATCCAAACAAATGTAAACATTATAGGTTGCGTCTTAGTTAAATTAAAAATTATAGGGTAGTGGTCTAAAACTGGCCGACCAGCATTTAAAAAAAGGATTAGGACTTTTTTTTTTTTTTTTTTTAAAGTGGGCAATGCAACAGGGTGGTAGGCAAGTCTGATTGAAAAACTACCAAGATGAGAGGGGACCCTCAGGAACAGCTGATTATGTTGAGGCTAATTCATACTTGGATTGACAGGTCCACACAAGTCCACTGCCCTGCTTCACTTCTGTTCCGTTTTGATAGAAGCTTTTTATATATTCTTTCTGAATAGTTTCACATAGTTTCTTTCATTTCCAAAGAATGGGGTGGGGTGGGGTTTCAGTTTTGAGTTTAGGGCCCCTAAAGACTCTAGGAACACCACTGCCCTTCAAACATACTGTACATTATTTCTCTAATGCTCACGCACAACGTGAATGTACAACTTCAAAGAAATTATCAAAACACAAGATTGTTTAGACCTTGACAACATCTGTTGCCTTTTTTGCATATTAATGATGGCTATCATAATAATTTAAAACTTTTTTCATCCATTAATTGTTATTATCACATGCCAATTTTACCCTGCGGTCAAAATCAGTGACAGTTTACAGTTTTACAGTGTTATTATGGAATATCTTTCTTATTTAGTAACAGTTTTTAACATAATCCTTTGTAGATAGATAGATAGATCTATCTATCTATCTATAGATAGATAGATAGATTAGGTGTCTATAATCAGGATCTATATTAGCTTTAGGGCTGTAACAGTTATTCAATTAAGCAATTATTCAATTAATTTTATAACCGATTAATCATTTTCTATTATGAAATCAAGTTTTCAGATTTTTCAGCTTCCTAAATGTGAATATTTTCTGGCTTCTTTGCTCCACATAACAAAGAAATAATCTTGGTTTGTGGACATCATCATCATTTCGAGGTTGTAAAAAACACTAATCAAAATTTTCTGGCATTTTCACGGACCAAAAAAAGTACTCGAATAATCCAGAAAAGAATGGACAGATTACTCAATTATGAAAATAATCATTAGTCGACTAAAAAAACAGGTTCTGTCATAATATCTTTCCCACACAAAACTTTTTAGTTGGAAAATGTATAAAATAATTTCACCAAATGATGGCCTTTAAAACATCTGTGTATGTTCATTTTTGTGACAAGTCAGATATATATATTAATTGACAGATGCACTTTTATTGATCCATAAACAGAGGAAGTCTTGGTTTGTCATTAAAACTATATTTTCCTCAGTAGAGATGAGGGAGCTCTTGATTGTGATAATTAAAAAAAAAAAAAAAAAACAACGAGATTTTATATTCCATCTCATTAAAAACTACATATAATCCGAACTCACGATGTCAAACCCTAATCTATTCCCTCCTAGTCCCTAATCAAGTCGGCGTTATCTGTCCACACTGGCATGGCGGGGTCAGTGACCGCGCACGCCGCCTGTTTATCTCTATGAGAGGTCCTCGGGAGCGCGCGCCCCTGGCCAACGAAGGTGAGCGAGTGTCTGGAGGGGAAGGACTCGGGAGCGCGACCAAGCCGAGGAGGGATCGATCGGATTAAACTCGATTCGAGTGAAATTAACACAAAGGAGAGCGAAGAGCGACGCACACTAGTCGGCGTGCTTTGCGGACGCGAGACGCGCCGGAGGGAGCAGAAATATTTCATGAAAGAGACAAAAACTTGAACTTTTGTGGGGTTTTATTTTTTTTCCTTCCCCCCCCCACCTCCATCTGTTTATTTATTTTTCAAACCGTAAAAAGGGACCGCGGTGGATTTTTTCCCCCCCCATCTTCTCTCAAGAAAGCGGAGACACTAACGCCACCAACACGGAGTTGGATTTGATAGAAAAGCCCTGAAGCTTTCTGGGTAAGCGAACCGAATGCCTCCCTCTTTTTTTTGAGTGAATGGGTGAATTGTGAGTCCACGTGCGAGTGTTTCGCTTTAAACGCACTGGTTTGTGAATTAAAACAAGTGTAGTTTTCTCTCGGAATATCAAGTTTCTTATACTTTTTTTCTTCGCCCCTTCCCTTCGCTGTCTCGCCTCAACGCATTCGGACTCGTTTAATCCGTCGCGTTGAGTTGGATCTTCGCGTTATATTTGAAGTGAAATGGGGGGGGAAGGAGAAGAAGAGTGCGTTAATTTGATTTTGAGCAGGGGGGAAAAAATGAACTAGCTCCTCATGACGACATGCTAACAATAGCAAGTTTAGCTTTGTACCACCCGCTGTATCGCCCTGTCTCACATATACATACACACGCGCGCACACACACACAACAGTCCCAGTAGTCAGTTGAAAAAAGTGGAAAATCTCCAGTAGCGTACGCAGGAGCGTCTCTCTCTCACCGGCCGTTTGTTTCCCCTCCTTACGACAACTTGTTGATTTTTCTATCACTCGGAGGTTTTCACTTCGCTGCTGTTTTTCCTTCTTCTTCTTTTTTTTTTTTTTTTAACTGTTAGCTCTCACAGCTAATTGTGTGCCGGAGCTTCTGGGAGACACGAGGTGGCTCGAGCGTAGAGGTGAGTCATTGACCGAGTGAATGAGCGCCGCTCCGCGAGGGAGATTCCCGGCGGAGGATTCTTGGCATAAATCGCCCCTAAAAGCAGCTTTATTTGAGTGGAATTGTGGAGTAAGAAAAGTTTGTTTTACATGGTGTGTGTGTGTGTGTGGTTTTATTCCGGGGAAACGCGGACACTGTGAAGTGTACGTGCGTAGTAGTCGCTAGTTTTGTCGGACGGAAAGGACAGAGCAGCCGTGGAGGAGGAGGAGGAAGGGGGGATCTGAGAGGCCAGGCGGTCATTTCTCATTTAAACCGTCTTTATAACACTCATTCTCTTCTTTAAAATGTTCATTCCGAACCCCTCACGCTGCCGTTCAGCCTCTCGGGGGTTTGATTTTTCAGTGAAAACCGACATGAGAGTTTTCGCTGCCCCGGTCCGGAGCGACGTGCCAAAAAAAACACTGCTGATAGGCTAATTAGCCGTGCTAGCCGCTGGAGGTTAGCCCAGCGCGAGGACACGCACCTAAGTTCAGCTAGCCTCCTGTTAGCCACTTCTCATTGTGTGCGAGCTAAGCGGCCGCTCAGTAATAACCCCTACTTCTGAGGAAAAAGACCCTCACTCCGGAGCTGCCGGGTGTTTCGGGACAATAAAATAAACTTTTAAAAGCATCATTTATGTCACTTTTTAGTCGAGGCGAAACTGCAGAGTAGACATTCTCTGTTTTTGTCGCGAGAGCTCCGAAGTTTGATAACCACCGCGACTACACTTGTTACTCGGAGTGGACGATAAGAAAAACACAGTCCGCGGCACCTGCTCTGTACTTCGGCGCATCCTTTTTTTTTTTACGAGATTTACGCACGCACTCGGACTTGTTTTTTAATTCACCCCGAGTCTGGACGTTCTTTCTGCGTGCGGTTCTCCGTCTCCCATTATGTGTCGGTCAGGTTTCGTGATGGTCACCCCAACTTTGGCTAGTGCCAACAACAACAACAACAAAAAAAGCCCTAAAGCGCCGAATCGTTTAAGCGCAAACACTCGTGAACACACAGTCGCTGCTGTTGATTCTCACACGGTGGCTTTAATTCACAGTCTGACACGTTTCTGTAGAGAGATATCAGGGTCGTTGGTTTTCCTCCTGCCTGCCTCAGAGCCAGGAGCTGCCTGAGTGCCTGCTCCCCCCCCACCACCGTGTGTTTGTGAGCCAAGATGGCAGCTAGTCATGTTTAGCAGGCCACAGAGGGAGAGATAACAGGCCCCGCACACACTCACACTCGTATACACACAACAGATGTTAAGCACTATTTGGTCTCTCGTTTGCTTCTCCTTCTTTCAGCTTCAGTGCTGCCTCTGCTTGTTAAAAAGGCAACTTGGCTACAACTTGAACACAAGTTGAATTGGTGTCCAGGGCCCCAACTAACCAATATTTTCATTATCGATTAATCTGTCCATCATTTTTGTCGCTTAATCCGGTACCTGACTGGTCCGTGAAACAATATGAAATTTCAAAAAATGTCAATCATGAAAGCTAGAGGATGGATGGGTGGGTGGGTGACTTGTTCAGTTTCAATGATTTCTTTGTCATACTAAGCAAAGAAACCAGGAAAATCTGAAAACTTGTTTTAATTATTGAAATAAAAGACCCTCAATCCGATTAATAGATTAGCAAAATTAGGGTTGGGAGTCACAGGGTACCTCACGATACAGTCACAGTACATGGTCCATAATTCTGCAATTATCGACATATTGCAAGAAAGTCGTATAGCAATACATCACAATATCTGCCAAACTGAAGGAGACAAAACATTTGTGAAAAAGTTAAAGTGCAGAGAACAAAGTGCATAAAGTGTATGCATCGAATGTGAATGGGGCGTCTCGTGATGTAGCCTTTTCTGCCATTATCCCACCGTAAGCTCCCTCTTCTTCAGCCAGGTAACTTACACCCAAGTTTCATTCATTTATTTGAGCAGGAGACAAGAAGTGGCAATGCCTGCCAAGTGAAACTGGCAGGGATAGTTCACTTTAGAGTGCCTTAATTGGTTGATTAAAATCTTGATATTTGCCCTGGGATATAGATTCTCATATTGCACAAGGAAAGATTATCAATCAGTGTTTTGACCCACACTAATCAAAACAGTTGGCGGTTCATTAAACGTTGTAATGTGTCCAGGTACTGATCTGTTTTTTTGCATTTTTGTGCATATGACAAGTCTTTTCCTTACATTTGACAAGCTACAGTCCCACTATTATGTTTTAATTTGAAGTGTTTTCAGATTAATATAATCCGAGTAGGTCTGCAAACTAGTTGACGATTAATTCAGTAATAGATTAATAGTCGACTAATTCTTGCAGCCCTAGGTCTGAGTGTGTCAAACTCGCTACTGCGTGACCATTCAGGAATATTGGACATGCTCAATCCAGTGAAAATAGAAATCTGACTCTCTTCTCTGCAGTTGTGTGCTTAGTTAAAAAAGAATCTGTGGTGATTCATGTGGACAAGGATATCTGTCCACCCAACCACAAGCTTAAACTGAAAATAAGTTTTCTTCTCTGCCACGGCTGATAGTAAAGTTGTGACCAAGAACAACTAATCAGGAAGTGAATGCACGAGACCGTGTAAACATTTCTAAAATTCCTGCCCGTGCCAATTAAATCTCAGATTAGATTTCAAACAAAACACAGCCAGCAACATTTTCTAACAGACACGCTAGGTTAATGTAGACAGTAGGTGTCATTTTACCCTTAGTTTCATAAAGAAAGACTTATGACAGAGTAAAAAGAAACATTTCTGTTAAGAGTGTGCGACAGTGGCGGATTTCAAATAGATTTGGAGCAGATTTTTTTGTTTTTAGGTGAAAACGTAGCGTGGATGTAACACCAGACTCTAAATTGGCATCCGTGTAACGTGTCGTGACCATTGTTGTGTTAACTTAAGTGGTCTTGTCATGGGAATAACATCATTCTGATGCATTACTGACAGTCAAACAGAAAAGCTAATCATCTCTTAACCATTTGAACTTTATGCGGTCGTGTCTCTAAATTATACTTAGTAGTTTGGTTAAATTAAAACAATCGCTTGGCTCTCACTCAAAGTGAGGCTCATTTATGTGCCTGAAGAAAAATCTGGACCTTTGTTATCTTTGTGTGTATTAATTCCATGTGTGTGTGTTTGGTTTGTCCTGTGTGCTTCTCCCACACCACGAGGCCTGAGCGATGGACTGTAGATGTTTGTCGTTCCTGTGCCCGCATGCTGCCAGTGTGCCATTTTCTCACACAGCCAGGGAAACCCCCTGTCTACTTACACTAGGGGTCAGTTAGGGGATACGCTGCATGTTTAAGTGACTTGTACGCCATAAAATTCATTATATTAAGATTTCACAGATGATACATTTAAATTTCCACTGTACTTCTCTATGCACTGATGTTTGCCCCCCCATATGTCTCCATTATATGAACACAATGGTTCTCAAACTTTTTATACTTAGTTCCGCCTGAGAAAATATTGAGCTCTCGAAGTAACACCATTATCACCAACGTTAAAATACAGTGGTGTAAATGGGCCAAGCAAAGTCAGCTCCACACTTTTTCACAGGAGGCAGATTTATTCCCTATAAGATAATTTGCTTTCTCAACATCCTCCTCTTCCCCACTTATACTTTAAACACTGGTGTTGTGAAATTAGATTAAGATGGAGTGAGGGATAAGTTGGCTCTAATTATTATTTAATTTATTATATATATATATATATATATGTATTTTTGTTCCCCTGCTCCACTATTTCTGATTTTCCTTTACGTGCCATGCATACCACTAATGGTACATGTACCACAGTTTGAAAACCATGGTATTGGCACAGTTGTCAGTTTTAATTGTGATTATAAATGTGGCCATGCTTTGGCCTCACATTTACAGTCACTTTTTATTTAATTGCAGTATTAGTATTCCAGCGCTTCAAGGACATGTGTCCCTCATTGCGTCACGTTTGTGAGAAAGCTGTCCTCTGTTGTTCTGACCCGTGATTCACTGACCATTATTTTGAAAGTGTTAATTTTCTGACCATTCCACCCACGACGTGCCATTTTCTATTGACCTTTTACCAACTCTCACTGTTTTCATGTTAAAATTCCATGGATGAGATAAAGGGGCTAGATGAGATGAGGCCAAGGGAGTGCATTACTGTATTTATCCATGTCTGTTGCTTCTGTCCTGTCTGGGTAATTTATGGATCCAGACACTTATTGCATAAAAATGACATAAGTTCTTATCCTTCTATCTTGTCATCCACAACTTTTACACAGTCTTAATCTGTCCAGTCTGCTCTGTAATTTTTGCCAGATTGCAAATGATCCCTTGCACTTCATCAGTTTGTTGCACATCTCTGATGTAGAGTAATGGGTTTATGGTTATGGAAAACTCAAAACTGTCTTAAGTAGCACAGACCTTAATTTGCATACACTGTGTGTATTGTATTTACAAGGTTGCTGCATGTTTTACCAACTTCCTTCCTGAAGACTTTTCACACTGCACTTTATTTTCTGGTAAGATGTCAGACTTGAAAATCATCACAGAAGTGTTCACTGGCTGCAGTCACACACAAACTTTTATTTTGATAGCGGTTTACCCCGACTACTGGGCTCCAGGCCAGTACAGAGACGACATTGTTCTTTCAGTGGGGTAAATAGCACCTGGTGCTGCAGTGCTTCTGCTGGACAGCTTAGCACTGAGAGGCTGGTGTTGGGTGTCTGAGTCAGAACAGTGGTGTTTGATGGAGTAGCCATTTTGTCTCCTATCATCATGTCCCTTTGGTGGAGATGAGAAGTGGTGCTGCTGTTTGTCCCCATTATTTTTTTTGTCCCTTTCATCTTACCATCTATCTCTTCACCTCCACCCCCCCCGCCCTTGCATCAGAGCCCTCCTCTTGTTTCGACTCGTCATTCACACCTTTTCTGTCTCTCTCCGTCTCTGCCTGACTGCCTGTTTACACCCTTCCTCCACCCTTTAGACCTCACAACTGAAGCCAAGGGGTTAGCGGGGGTCTGTAGCACCATGGTGAATTTCAAAACTGAGTGTCACGACTGTCTTTCTTGCGATCTCTCTCTCTCTCTCACCTGTCTTTCTCACTTGTCCACCCCATCCCCCCCACCCCCTAAGAGCCAGGGCCTGTTGTACCAAGTCCCGTGTCTTCCAGAGAGGCTGCTGTTAATGTAGCTACCAAGTGTTTGTGTGTGCAGCCTGTCAAGTACATCTCTGACCCATATATGTGCATTCCCTTTAATCTGTCCTTGACTTGTCCCCGTGTTGATGTGTGGCATCATCCTGTTTTTCTGCATCATCCTGCTGCTCTCGTACTCCATCAAACCTCACTGCTGCTGGGAGACAAATAAGCAAAGCTTTAACCAAGGACTCTCCACTGGAAATATTTGGGAGTTGTGTGTCAACAGCTGGTGATGAATTCCATTGTGGAAAATGGCTTCTGCGCCATGAAAATCTAATGAGACAGCCGTGGCATCCGTGCATCCCTTTACCTCTCCTCATTTTCCATCACAATTCCTCTCCTTGAGTGATTCACGTTGCTGAAAGGTTAATGGTCGCTGGCTTGCAGAATCAGAGGAAATGGGATATAGATCCTAAGTCGGAGAAGCAAGACAGGCAAAGACGGAATAATGTTAACCACGTCTCTAGAAAAAGCCCCGTCAGTCTGTTTCTATTACATCTCACTGCATTTTTAATGATAGGTCCCTTTTTATTGCACAAGATGCATCAGCAGAGGTGATGCTCATTGTTTTTCATGTTTTAAAATAAACGATTGTCATTTGTTATTACAGTTAGGTTCCGTTTCACCAAGTGCAAAATATGAATGACCAACAAATTTACTATAAGTCACTGAAAAGTCTACTTTTGACTACTACAGCAGAACTCACTGACTCAGGAAAACGTGTGTCGGGAGAGAAGTTTCCCCAGAGCTTTATAGCAAGGACTCTGGAAGTTAATTGGTTGTTAGCCGTCAGGCAGGCGGGGCAGAGACGCGAAGCGAAGTGACTGGCATCAGACCTGCCTGTCCCGTTCAGGGCACGTCAGTGGAAGTGATAGATGAGATTGGGAGTTGTGGGGTTAGCATGCTGATTTACAATCCATGTGTCGCTGTGTGTGACTTCCTGTTTGCTATATAGAATACTGTCATATTTCTGTGTCGAGTTAAAGTGTGATATTCTTGTGTGTATATGCCTCCTAGTTTCTGACAAATCTTTTTGTCTGTTTAAAATTTTGACTAGTTATTGCAGGGTTTTCCCCGAGGTCTGTAGTGGTGGTAGTTTACCGTTGTAGTAAGTAATTTGCATCACTGAGCAAATATTTCCCCCTCACCTGCAGTGGTTTGATTTCTTATTTTCATGTAGGTTTTCATCCTCCCCACTGAAAACTAGTTTTTGATTCTGTGATTCTCATGTCACTGGTTTTTGTCATCAGTGGAGGAGTGGTGGCCATGATCCAGAGCAGCGGGCCTTTTTTCAGTTTGACAGGTCACAATAGGAAAAAGCACAGGTGTAAATAATTAAACGAATAATGGCGCAGTTTCATTTAGTTTCCTCACAGCTTCACGCTGCATGCTGTCTCACTGTCACACTGCACTGACTTACAGAAACTGAACAGAGCCACCTTTAATGAGGTGGCTAACACATGCACTTTCCTTGCTAATACACTTCAAAATGTCTGCAGGGGAAAAATGGCCAATCTGGTTCAAGTACTGAGCAGGGTTAAGCTTTCATTTTCATCTTTAAGCCTTTGGTATGAAGTATGACCTTGTACAGTGACCTGCCCTTGAACCTGAGTCAGGTGAACATCACTGAACATTTTCCTCAGAGTCTCAGTTGCTACTTTGATTCCTTCAATGGCAAATTGTCACTTTTATGAATTATCTAAAATAGACAAATACACTGGTATTGTCCACTTGGTGCCTGGTTGCAGGTGACGTCTGATCTTCCTCAACATGTTGCTGGCCAAATCTTGAATCTTCAAAATGTGGTGGGGTTAAGGTTCTTGTAGGTGACATCACCACTGTTGTCTGATTTCTATACATGTAACTCTTTAACAGTCTCAGAATTTGATGACATTGAGTTGACAAGATTTTGGAAATTCTCCTGTAAAGGTTCTGCTTCATGTTGACATGTCTTTATCCACATTATAGTCACGCTGCCAAGGTTTCTTCTGGATTTACATCAGGTGACTGAAAGCATCTGTGAAGTTCGCCAAACTCCCTCTCGTGGTTGTGAAATCAGTTTGAGACTATTGTTTTGTAGCACAGAGCGTTACTGTGCAGAAATTAGCCATTAGAAGATGCTAAACTGTGGTCATAAAGGGATGAATGTCTTCAGTAAAAAATCTCCAAAAGACTTTGACATTCAAGCTGTGACTAACTGCTATTAAGGCCCAAAGTGAGTCAAGAGAATATTCCCACACCTCCAGCACCAGCCTGGCTGTTGACGTCATGGTGGTGTTGTCAGATTGCGAGTCTACCATGTGCAGCCTCAGCAGAAATCTCGATTCATCAGACCAGGCTGCATTTTCCAGTCCTGTTTGGTCTGACACTTCTCTGCTCACCACAGCTGTAAAGAAGAGCAGCTATCTGAGTTACCTTTCAGCCCTTCTGTCGGCTACTATTCTCCTACAACCTCTCGCATCAACACAGAACAGCTGCTTACTGCCTCTTTTCTGTCATTTCTGAATAAAATGATAGCAGGTGGTGTGTGTGTGTGTGTGTGTGTGTGTGTGTGTGTGTATAAGATTAGCAGTTCAGAATCAGTTAGATTGGCTTATCTGATGCCAACAATCATGCTCAATCATGTTTTCCTCATCAAATTGCAGATCCGATCTACTATATGATTTCTTGATACTAGTTTCTTACACGAATGTGACAGAAAAGTTGCAAAAACAGCTAATTGATTATTTTTATCTGCAGATGTTGTAGATGAAGACACAAGATGACCAAGGGGACCGTTTCCTACGGAAATTAAATATTTTGAAAGTATTTCACAGTTACATATGCTTCTCTTTTACACTCATGGTCAAAATTGTCTTAACAACAATGGAAATGGAGAATTCTATGTATAAATTGAGGGACATTGTCGTCTCCTCATCCATATCTGGTTTGGTCTGCTGCTCTTTTTTAATCTTCAGTGGATTGTTGAAGTCACCTGTGAAATGTGTATCATGATTTATTCAGTCTTTTTTTCTTTTCTGTTGCGCTTTTCTATTTGGCTTTTAATTGATACATCCACTGCCACTGTCGTAGCGTCAGAGCTGACGACCCTGGACAAAAAAACTGTTAATTAGTACTGGTACGCAGCGAGTGTCATATTACCATTTCCTTCATGAATTATAGGCGTTGTGATAATGCAGATACAACAGATGTTATATACTGGTCACCATGGTAACATTCAAAGCATTCAGGGCAGGCCTATGCGACGAGCTTTTTGCTTACCAGCGTATGACACTACAAACAACAAATAGTGTTTTTAAATTTTAAAGATTTATAATGGGGCTTGTTTGTGTTTAGGAAAAGAAGAAATAAAAATGCATTTTATATATATTAAATAGGTTGCAGAAATCACTGGATAGGTTCTTTTAACTCTAATGTAGTTTTTGATGATTTCTTTGGTGGATATTAAATGGATTTAGAGACAGAAACATCAGCCTTTTTGCCACTAATGGTGACTTTTGGCCCCAGTTGCAGGTTCCTTCTTTTACCCCTCCTCTTCTCTCCATCCCTGGCCCTTCATGTCCTCTGACCAGGCCGAAAGCCGGCCAGTGGTTTTTCCTACCACATGGTAAAAGCAGGGAACAGATTGGATAAACGCAGCCCTTTCCTGCTGACCCACCCCCACTGTCCAACCCCTCCCCCTTCCCAAACACACACACACATAGACACACTCCCCTGACACGCACACTGCGCACACACACTGTCCATTAACGAAGCAGCCGTGCGTAAAATAACCAGATTTTCTCGAGCTTCACTGCTTCTCTCTTTTCTCTCTTGCTCTCTTGATTCCACTCCGCCTCCTCCTCCCCCCCCTTCTCTCTTCCTTCCTTCCGGGCCTCAAATCCCAGCCCCAAACACACGGCCCTGCATCCCCTCACTTGAGCGTAATTACACACACAGCTAGCCAGCTCCTGCATGCTGTCCTCCATTTGGGGAACAAAGGTATAAATTATGGCGACTTAGATCCTAGTGGTAATGGGAGGTGGGTGGGTGCACACGTGTTCTCCAGAGGAAGAGGGAGATCACTCCTTTCATGCGTCTGGTTGGGTTGCGTCTGCGGAGCTTTTTGGTGTAGTTTGTGTTGTTTATCTGTGCCGGCCTGCCTTCATCTCAGA
This sequence comes from Brachirus orientalis, assembly GCA_016785285.1. Lineage (NCBI taxonomy): Eukaryota > Metazoa > Chordata > Actinopteri > Pleuronectiformes > Soleidae > Brachirus > Brachirus orientalis. Next base: position 9,298,972 of record JAFBJR010000101.1, on the reverse strand, counting down.
GGAAACATGGTGTTGTTGACATGGCAGAGATTTCCTGTTTTAAAGCCTGGAGGCTACAGACAATTCAGCTGCCAAAGTTGACAGTGCAGACAAGACCGCATTGAGTTGTGCTGTTGGCTAATCATTCTTCCTTCTTCCATTTGCTGCAACCTGACACTGCAAAGCCAAGCAAATCTCTTTCATCAATGAAGAAATTAATCCTAATCTCAGAGCTGACTCCATTTTACGCATTCCTCAGACTGAAATGATACAATTAATGCAAAATGTGAATGGCAGTGTCCAAAATTCACAGATTTAAATGTTAGTTTATGCTTCAGCCAAGTTCATACTACACTCTCTTCACAGTTGAGGAAAACTGCATCCCGCACTACATGATGTGCCGTCTTGTAATCCGAAGTCTTTGCAGTTTTAGTGACAGGCAAAACTACACCACCTGTCACCAGGAGGCGCTGCAACAAGTATATTCTCTTAACGCAAATATGTGAGAAGTGACACAGAGCGATGTGTGGAACCTGGGTTCACTTAGCTCAGTTTTAGGTCTACAGGCCAATCTTCTGAACTTTAAGTGAAGCCATTGTCCTGGTTTCTCTTTGGAACTCTGGCTCGGGTAGTTCTAGACCTTGAAGATTCTTGTCAAAGTGCTGAAAACAAGATTGGGGTCTGTGATGCATCGACATGATTTAAAAAAAACAAACAAACAAAAAAAACTGTTAGTCCAAATAAAATCGGACATCATGCAGTCCAATAGAAATTATAGTCGAATAGAACTTGTCAGAGTTGGACGAACACAACAGTAGCTCGACTTAGCTCTCCAACTTGGCTGAAAAGCTCATTAGTTGACTGACTGAGTCAAAAAATACTGTATTGGATATTGGAAAAATGTTCTTCACCTCATCCTTTCCTTTTAAGTGTGTTTAAGAAACAATGTAGCCTTCAGTTAGCATCAGAAATCGAAATCTCATGTTAATTTTGTCCAATATGGGCTATTGTAAAAACATTAGAGATGACCCACCTGCTTAAATTAATATGCAGGACTCGGTTTCACCTTCAAATAAAAAAAATAAACATTTTTAAATAAAAATTATTTCACCTACATTTTAAATGCTTGACTTACAGTATTTGTTAGATAGTTGGAGGATTAAAATGCTAGCTAAGGCCATTTGGTAATGATTAAATGTGGTAAAACAACTATAATCCGATTAATATTAGTTGTGCTAAAGGCTCCGGTATCGCACATGAGATGAACATGAAGATTTACCTTTCTGTTTCCAATTTTTTCAAATGTACAGTACAGTATGATATAGCACCTGTATCTTTTTAAACTGAGATCAGTTCTGAAGCCTTTTATACTTGTTAGGTTTATGACTTTGAAACTTGTAACTGGAATAATTGATGACTAAATTAATTGCCAATCTTAATTTAATTAACAAAGAAGTCATTAAAACTGGAAAGAAAAAATGGTTTGTAGACAAAATGTGACATTCAAGAATGTCATCATTTCCAGGTTTGGGAAACACTGGTCAACATTTCATGGACCAAACACATATTGGATTAATCAAGAAAATATTTGACGGATTAATTGATTATGAAAATCGTTAGTTGCAGTTCTAGTGAGAGTAGCTGCTGCAGTTGTGCATTCATGTGTATAATCACTTGAATTCCTGTTTGGGTTTCTGTGCACTACAGGCTCATCACTAATGCTCTTCAGTGAAAGCCGCCATTCAGTCGCACTAACTTGGCGTTGATATTCTGTGGTTACAGCTTGGCTTGAACCAATGGCCTTGATAATTGTGGTTTTACGGAGCCGCGCAGTTGGTGTGAATTCTTGAGCCCTGCTGGTGATCGCGAGTCAATTTATCAAGCCGAAGCTAAAACTATACGTGTTAGAGCCACTTGTCCGTTACATCTGGTTTCAGGAGAGGTGGATCCTTGTGGAGCTGTTAATTATTTTTTCTGGACTCTCAGGCTCCTGTCTCCACTTCCAGCAGTGATGGAACCAAACCTTTTTTTATGCTTCATCTCACTTTGTTTAATCTGGGTAATAAAACTGTCCCTTCAAGGTCAAAGTCCTGATACTGTGTTCTGAGTTTTATGTTAGGACAGAGTTTGTTTGGAGTTAAAACACATAGGAAGAGCACGACTGTCTTTTTTCTCCCCCTCCCCTTTCTAATCCTAAAAAGATCTCGGCTTCCCACACCTCCTGAGTTTCATTTCTCATGAATCACTCGTGGTTTACTGAAAGCACGTAGGTTACCTACTTGATTACCTGCTGTCAAAGATGCTGCACTGATTGTAGCTTTTCGTTTCCTTGCAGTATCACCTGACCACATTATTGCTGTAAACTGCAACTGTAACAGCTGGGTAATTTTTTGAGTCAAGTGCTGTCTTTTTTTTCATATAAAACAAGTATTCATTGAGTATTTTTTTTTTTTCTTTTGGGTAATTATTTGGACAATTTTAAGATGATACCTGCAGTTTGCCGTAATTAATTCTCTTCCAATGCTTATAGTCCTTATTTAAAGGTTATTTGGATTATTTCCTCTTTACTCTGCAATGCGAAACATCTTTTAGTCTACTCAGAATGTATGTTATCTATTTATGTTCATTTTTACACCTTTTGTTTTATAGGTAAAAGTTCAGGTTTACTGAACTCTTAATAAAATAATATATAGTGCTTTGCCTTGTCACACATGTTCTGTGTGAGTCTCGAGTATCATTCCTTTGAAATAGCTTTATTACGGACCAAATGTTGTCGTTTCTATTTTAACTGTAATCAGTATGGACCTAAGTTAGTGTTTAGTATTGATTTTGGTCTAGAAAAGCCCATTGGTCTGTGATCCAGTCTTTTTTACTTTTGGTTATGTACCAATACACAGTCAGAAGTGATAACCTGTCTTTGCCGAGATAATAGGGAAAGTCGTACTGCTGCTTCTGTGACCATCTCTCACAAGTTAAAACAGTGCAGTGTGTGTGTGTACATGTCGTTAAACTGTGACCAAACTGGTAAAAACATAAATGTTTGCTGAATAGTTGGTTTGATACCCGATAGTTTACATTAAACTTCTGTGCAAATACCGATAAATGATGTTGTTGTGAACTCTAGTTACAGTGATGTTTGTGTGTGTGTGTGTGTGTGTGTGTGTGTGTGTGTGTGTGTGTGTGTGGCAGCACTGAGGGTAGAGTGGATCAAAATGAGGCATCATATTAAAATATGATCAGTTACATTAAATGTAATATGAAATTGATACCGCTGGTGTAACCGATCAGGGTGATTGTCTGGTGTCTGATCAGTAACAAAGTCTCAGATAAGATCAGATAACTTGCAATTGGCATTGTACGTCCCTTGTGTTTTTGCTTAATCATGACAAATTACATAATGATGTTCTTGGAATCAATGTTGAAAAGCAGTAATGGAGCGTCGTCGATAATAGAGAAGAAGAATGAGCTTTTTTAGTTAAATGTGCTGTTATGTGTGTTACATTGACTCAGTTAAAATGATTGTTGCTGCTTTTTTTTTTATGAGCAGTTTTACAGTCTATGGTTGGTATTGAAATGATATTTAGAGTTTTGGATAGGTTTGGGTTTCATACTTTACTTTTTCTGATATCATCTAATCCTGTGACTTTTGACCTATATTGCACTGATACAGAAATGAATGTAGCCATCGGAGTGGGGAGGAAATATGATTGTGTAATATTGTGATATTTTGCGTTGCAATATTGCACCAGTTCTCCCTCTCACTAGAGCTGTTGTGTGAGTATATCGCAATATCGTGATAATATCATATCGTGTTTTGTCCCACCCTTAGCATCCATGAGTCGGTTCCAGGTTTTTTTTTCTAAACCGGGCTAAAGGGGGCTTTTCTCATGCACCCTCTTACCAAAATGCAGCTTGCTCTACTTTACGCTACATGCAGTCATGCTTAAAACAATTCTTTTCTCATTAAAAATGATCAAATTGATGCCAGTAAACAATATTCCAACAGAAACACAGCCTTGAATTCTTTGAATTGACAGCTTTGAATTCACGTAAACTCCACCAAGTTTAGGATCATGTGACTTGGAGTGGGATCCTGGCGGCCCGGTTCCACTCTCTCGCCATCAGTGTGGCTCTCATACTCGTACATTAATGGACAATGTATTCGTGCAACATTTTTCCACGGCAAATTTGCATCGCTGTGTTGACATGTTTACACTGATGTTAGCACCGAGTCATAATATGAGGGCTTATGTTGATGTGGGTGTGTTGAAAGCTGATCGGCTCAGTCCACTGTGAAGACACGTCAGGTGGTAAGACACCACCATACAGCAGTGTGAAGGGAAAGGTTTACACTTGTACCACATATGAGCACTGGTAGCGTTGTTCCAGACCTTTTTGTGTTTCCTCATATATTAGGATAATATGTGCTTACATCCGCTGGACCTGGACTCAGCATGTGGCATTTATGACACGGGTAGAGACGTCAGCGTGGTTGGTTGCATGCTTCATCCTCTGATGAGATTTGACGTCTAATGCGGCGCACTGACCACTCACCTAATTCCTTCTGCACTAACAACTGGGCCTCGGTGTCTCACACGGTCTGTGTTTACGCTGTGTAACCTCTTTTCTGGTATAAATATTGCCCTTTTATGGACCACTAGTTTTAATTTGGACCTAAATCTGGTCCTCATGAGGCAGAAACTAATTTCCGAGGCTCTGGTTATGATCGCAGTTTGGTTGAGGTTTGGCGTGAATATTGACTGGTTTTAATGAGAGTTGATGCAAGAAAAGCGATGGGTGCTATATCGTCAACTGAAAAAGAAGCAGAAAAGTCCGTTCCATGACTTAAGTGTCAGTGAGAGGGAGAGAGAGAATCGCTTGCCCTTCTACTTTGAAAGCCTCACTCACATGATCACACAGTAGCCAGCGAGCGCTTATAGCAGCTACATTTATGCTGTATTGTAAATTTAAGCAATTTATAGTGTGCGTCTGGCAGAGCCGACAGGAAACGTGTTGCCTCTGAAGTATCTTGCAGCAGAGGATGTGAAAATTTCACTTGATTACTCTCACCTGCTACATGCAAACACACACATTTACGTTTGTCTTCCTGTAGTGATTGAAATACACAGGAAGTGATGTAACATTTGTTTTCAGAGACGCTACCTTTCAACGAAACACTTGTTTTCTAATCTCTGCAGACTCTTTGGGGACCATGAAGGATTTTAACACTGAGAATTTACAAGATTAAGATGAAGTTGCTGCTGATTTCACTTTCTAATGTGGTGGTTGGGGGAGGGGGGGCTGTTTTAATATATTTATTAAATCAAATTAGGATTTGTCATGATTGTGATTAATCTCTTCACCTTTATTTTGGTGCTTATCCGAATTGCTGTTTCAATGTTCAGTCACAAAATCTAGAAATAACGCATGGCGAGAATATTAAAATTACTATATATTTTTTTTTAATGTTTAATCTAAGTTTAAAAGTAGGTTTTCTCTTGAAGTACTGATGACTCTTGTATCCAATTACACACTATATACACTTCCAAACTAAAAAAAGTCAAAAAGGCCATTGAAACTATATATATACTATAACTATACTATAACTAGAAAAATAATTTGTGTGGATTCCTGTCATTGTAGATGCATGACTTTAAAGAGCGACGACCTGTTCTCCCTCAAACATCGCCATCTTCCTCATATAATATTTACTTATGACCCAATGTTTTCTCCCAGTGATAGAGAATAAAATGTATATTTAAATTTTTTTCTCTGTCCAACTTTGGCACTGGTGTTTAGCTGTCTAGTTAATCAAAATTTTGTTTAGATGGCAAATGCACTATTATTTATCGTAAAATAAATGTATAATTGTCACCTTCGACCAAACCTGTGACTGTTTTTTTTTGTTTTTTTTTAAACAGTTATGGCACTTGAATCTGTATTATGTCACAACAAGTGTACCAGATTTACCATTTGGGCAACTAGAACTAATACTTAGTAGCGTCAACTTGCAAAGAGCTGCTGAAGGTGTGTCTTCTGGTCTACTGGAAACATTTATTTAATCAGATCTTAAATTGGAGCTTTCATACCTCGTAAAGTATGAATGTTTGAACCTGGAGATTAATCAAGTCGTAAAAGGTTGATGCGAAGGCTAATACTTTGACTAGCGATAATTGCATGTATACATGTTTGTGGTAAACAACTTAAATGGCAAATCACATATTTGTTTTCATTAATATTTCATTAACACGATTGGTTCTATTTTCTTTCACCTTTTCCCACCATTATCTTACTATTTCTCTCATGTACACATTACATTTCCACCGTCCTCTGGCTCTGCGTAGTTGGTTGTCGTGTTGTAATGAACTTGTCATTTTTACAACTAGCATAAAGAGTTTAATGCTGCAGATCTAATCTAAATGTGCCACAGTTATTTGCAGGGTGGAATAGTCGGTCTGTACTATAGTTCACATGAACTGTCAACTTTTTAGTCGATATTATACAGTCTAATGTTAAGCCCTGGCCTCTGCTCGAGTTTTAGCGTTGTTGCTAATGTTGTTATATGATCATTTAAATTAATCGTGTTATATAAAGCTAGAGATTGTCCGTCTTAAGTGTACTGGTTGAGGACAGAAGAATAACTTTTGAAACGATACAGTTTTAGCTCTCATGCCATTCCTTTGTCCCAGTACACAAGCACTAGTCGGCTCAGCTAGGAGGCGAAACATCCCCTTGCAGCTTGTTAATAATTTGTCTTCCTACCATCCATTGACTTAAAAAAATGAAATTCTTTGAGCTGCAAACATAATGATCTCCTCGTCTTTCCGAACAAAAGGAACATACCTCAATTTCACCATGTTTTTGTCACTGTCTATATATCTTCTGGGTAGCAGATTCTCCAGGGTTTTTCCAGGTATTCGCTGGGGGGTTGGAACTGTGGCACATGCACCGAGCACTCAGTCTAAAGGTATACCTGCCATAGTAACTAAACTCTCAATTGCATTATCTCGGTGTGTTATTCCAACTTTGAGAAATTCGATTTTAAACTGTTTCCAATGACCAATTTTAGTCGAAATAGCACAATTTGGTTCATCAAATGTCACATTAATGTACTGATTGAGGTGACGATTGTAGCCTGGGTCACACAAGCAGTTGACAAAATACTTGCTTTGTCTGAATTAGGCAGCGCTTCTTCTGCGTGTTATGTGTGTTATGTGTGTTATGTTCTCACATGGGCAGAGTCAGATTTTGACATTGGGAGCTGGCGTTAGAAAGTGTCTGGCGGGACAGTATGCGAGAATGCGAATGACAACAAAACTTAAAACCCCAAACACACCAACTTAAGTGCCTGTTTGAGAGCACCTTCAGTGTGAAATGAATCAGTGTGAGATTCGTTTTAAAACGCTCTTCTGAAAGCAAATAATGTTTGTTTTATTTAAAACAAACACATAGTATGACTATCCTGAGTATGACGGCCTTCGCTGTGACCCAGACTAACCCAGACCACCTCGATAGTTGTGATCAGATCTCAAAGGTCTTCTTCGAGGGCTGCATCCATAGTTTTCTGAATTACTTCCCTCGTAGTTGATGGCTAAGTTCAAGAAAGTAGAACTAAGATGCAAGGTCAGAGCAGGGAATTTTGGAGGTTGTAATTTTTAATTCTCACTCTTTGGGAAGTAAAGTCCATACTAACATCCAGCTCCAGAGATTTAGTGGTGTAAAAAGGCAGAGTAAAGTCCGCTATGGACTTTTCACAGGAGGCAGATTTATAATAATAAAATAATTTGCTCTGTTATCATCCTCTTCCTTACACATACTTTTTGTTATTTGTTTCATTTTTTTTATGCACTCTAGTCAGAATTCCTCAGCTCCACTCTGATCACAAACCCAGGTATACACAGTAGGACAGTATTTCTGATTTTCCTCCAAGTACCACCAGAGAAATCTCGGTGCACGTACCCCAGTTTGAGAACCCTGGGTTTTAGCGTGACTGCAGCTTTAGATGTGTATAAAGGAGAGATTGAGTGATGGGCTTGTTAAAAGCTATTTGCACAACAATAAAAGCTTCCAGCAGAAGGCCCAGAGACCCAGATGACTAAAGGAAGGCTGTATTACTTTAGTACTGTGTTATGCTAATGGTGACTGTTGTCTTACGGCTGACTGAGCATGCATTCTTTATTGGCACTGTGGCAACATCCACACTACCACATTTTCATTAAAAAAAACAAAAAACAAAACAGGATTTCTCACAAATGCAATCTGCGTCCAGTATTTCAGCTTTGTATCAAAACTAATCTGCATCCACTGTAATCTCTCATCCCACCAAACACCTATATCACATGACCTTTCAGGTATACGGGGTGTGCTTGTGCTGTTGTAAACGGGAAGCTTGGACAATGGTTCTGGACCATTAATGAGAACAAGGATTTCTCTACTTAAAACAACTATGATTTAAACTGAGCTTTTCATCCACAGCTGAAAAACCAGTCGGGTAACTGCATCATAATATTCAAAGGTCTCCCATTAAAATGCAGCCCTAAAGTTTCCAAACAAAAAAAAGGCTGCAGTTTTTAAAACACAGAATTCGTGTGGACAGCGGACTCCGAAACCCAGCTTGGATGTAGGCTTACAAACTAGACAATAAAGTATGTAGTGAGATAGTAAAATAGCAAAAGTTAGCCTCAGTTGTTTGTTGTAAAATGTCTGTTTTCTGAAAATCTACAGACCCATGGCTCAGTAGATCATAAAAAGATCAAAGAATATCAATTTAATTAACATTTCAGTTCATATTTTTAATTTTTCTAACAGTAACCTGTGTTTTTAGTTTGCCATCCTTTGAGGAACATCTGTCTTCTTTGCGGCCAAACCACCTCCATGTGAGCGAGGATGATGCATGTCTACTAATTAAATCTTACAGCATATGTACATTGAAAGGCAGTTTTTCATTTTAATCTTCAATTTATGGCAGCTATGCTAGAATAACTACACATTAGGCTTCATGATGAAATTACATACTCTGTGTCAAATTGCTTTATTGAACAATTGACACATACTGTGTTATTTTGGTTTTGCAGTATGTCTTTTTTTTAATTTTTTATTATCCTATTCCTAGCTTTTCACCATTTTTCATATCAACTGGCTGAACTGGATAAATGAGAAAGCTATCTTAAATTTAATCATTTGTCTCATAGGACAAACCCTTTTTTTTTTATTAAACGCCAAGAAATATATTGCGTAATGTGGTGCAAGTTGACTGGCACATATAATAATGTTACAGATTACACACTTGTTCTGAACATTCTTATCCCATGTGGTGATGATAAATCAAAAAAATAAATAAGTAAAAATTATCGTGTTGGTCAAAAGTACAACCAGACTTTAAATAACATGTTAGCAACTAAAATTGAACTCAAATATTTCAAAACACAACCAGATGATGTCGAGCTACTTATGCACGTAAACCCTCAATTGTATTTAAGCTCAAGCAGAAATAATAGATAAAGACAACAGTAAAAATTAATTTCTAAATTAATGGATGGTTGTTAAACTTGAAATGCTAATGATTAGCCACATGCTAAAGACTGTCTAAGACCAAAAAGCTAAATTGGGGTATCTCGCCCCCTAGCATTTCGGAAGAAGACGCTCTACATTTAATACATTGATTCTGCACTAGAGCTTTTATACTAGGACAAGGACAAAAGTCCAGTTGAACTGTGCATGGAAATGTACTGACTGAGCTGTAGGGATGATCCATTATTACTTTTTTTATCTCTGATAGTGATGGCTATTAGTGTTTACTGATATCAGTCCAATATAGTCTTTTTGTAAATAAGTCACATGATCACTGAATTTCTCACTCACATTTCTGGTCACATGACATTGTCTTAGCGCCTGCACCATATTAACCAATTTCACGATATTTAGGGTTTAGGACCGATATCAATACTGAATATCGTACTAGCTCATTCCTATCGAGGCATCCCGGACAGTAGAGTCAAACAAAGCTGTTAGCCTGCTGCTAAGATGTCAAGGTTCTAGCCAAATCCACCTGTACCTTCCATTTATATTCTACTGCTACATTAATGTATCATTATTATGAGTGAAAAGACTAAGTAGAAACACAAATAAATGATTAGTAAAATTAATAATTATTCCAGTGATAGTTTTTGCTGTGATTCCCATTGGTGTCTGCAATAAATAAACATGTAAAGTGCAGGAAAGGAGGCAGAGGCAAGGGGGTTGGGTGGAGTTGTAGGGCTCGATGTTGGATTAGGTGGCTTATTTTGTAGTGCATTGAAGCAACAAGCAATCCTCCTCTGTTTCATCCTTGTTTCCCCACTTACATTCACGCTGGCTTAGATCCCCTTAGAGTATCCTTTACCTTCTCATTCATACAGACTGGAGTTACTGGTTTAATTAGTCACCCACTACGTGAGGGTTAATTTTTCAGCTTATTGTCTAAAGAAAGTGGTGAGATTATTAACATTAAAGTCGACTTGTTGTGTACATGTTAACGTTTCCTTCACGCAGCACCTGATGTGCCAGGGCTGAACTTACTAGCTTGTCCACTGAAGTGACCAAACTGCGTGGTAGATGGAAAAACCTCTCTTGTCTGTTGGTTGGTTGATTGTTGGCTGACTGGATGGCAGCTGCTGCTGTTCAAACAGAGTTGCATCTGCTGGGCCCTTTGTTCTAACACTCACACACACACACATTCAATGATTTCCAAGTGTGTGTGTTGGGGGAAAAAAGTAGTTCTTTTGTTTGGTCGTAAAATGGCAGTGGGGGAGGGTTTGTGGCAGTGCTAAAGTGAAGTGTTTAAGAATCAACTTTTTCTAGGTTGGTTTTGGCTCATTAACTTGCTAGACATTTAAGTTGTTCTCGGCCCTAACACTTTTTAATATGACTACTGAAGAAGGTAGAGTGAACTGGGAAAGCGATGTGAATTTGCCGAATTGTGATGCGATTTAAGTTTGAGGCCTTTATTGCTTGTCCATATTGTTAATCACCGTTTTTGATTGAGAAAAGGCAACTTTTAAGTGAGCTGCTTGTGCTACCACAGACAATCTGATCAGCAGGATAATTCAAAAATAATTATTTATTCTCTTCTGTCTCTTTAGGAACTGTAATGAGGACAATGGAGCAACAAGCTACAAATTAGCAGCTGGCTGGTTAGCTTCTCCTTGCATAACACACCTATTCATCTCATCCCCTCCATCTGTGGGCCCCCCACCCACCCATGGCGGACCCAGGGATGTTGAGTCTTTTTGGGGACGATGCAGGGCTGTTCTCAGATGGATTAGATGGTTTAGGAGGCTGCTTTCCTCAGCAGCCTGCCCCTGGTCAGTCCAACCCTCTAGCTCAGCAGACTAATCCCTCTCTGAACCATGAGCACCAGGGCAACAGGGGTTACCACCAGGGAATGATCCATAGCACTGGAAATGGTCCAGGGCAGCCTAAATTAGGGCAGATGTACGACCACAGCCCGTTTGGGTACGATCAGTCTGGTGCCTCTGGAGGAAGAATGATGGCCCAGAATGGTCCCAGCCAAGGGCCGCCAAATGTGAATGCAACCATGAATGGTATAGTTTCCCACTACCATAATAATCCAGCTAATGCTAGCAACCCCCACCATGGGTACCCAGGTGATAATGGGGGAGGAGGTAGTGGTGGTGGTGGTGGTGGGGGTGCAGTTTGGGCTCAGCAGCAGGGCAGATCAGCGTATCAGCAGCCTTCGACGCAACAAGGGGGTGCCCCCAGTCAGATGGGAGGCTACCAGATGTCTCAAGGCAACTATGGTGGTATGCAAGGCCCGCCAACACCCAACGCAGCTCGCATGAACCAACACTACCCTCAACAGAGCATGGCACACCCTCCTGCTCAGGACCCCTCTCATTACCTGGGACATGTTGGAATGGGAGGAGCCCAGATGAGACACCCACAACCCCAGCCACAACCCCAGGGTTTTCCAAACATGGGCCACACACCCCGATACCCACACTCCCCCTCTCGGCAGCCCCCACATACCCACCAGCACCAACAGGGCATGACGGGATTTGGGGGAGGCCAGTATCCTGGCTATCAGGCTCAGTATGGAGCCATTGGACCCGGGATGGGCCCGAGTGCTAATACTAATGTCAGCGCTAACACCAGCCAGGCCTTGGGAGCGGGACAGCTTGGCCAAAGGTTTAACCAGGGATCAGGCCCAGCAGCAGGTCAGCAAGGGCAACGGTATCCCACTTCAACACCACACCAACCCCAGTCCCTTCAAACCCATTCTACCCCTATGCAGCAGCAGCCTGGTCAGCAGGGCCAGCCTTTGCACCCTTTAAACCATGCCCAGCACCCCCAGAATGTGCCCCAGTCTCAAAATCAGCCCCAGTCTCACCTTGCCCCCCCAGCTCAGGGATCTTACCCCTCTCCCGCATCTATGTCCCCCATGCGGGTTTTGGGTACCCCAACCCCTCCTCCCCAACAAGGCAGACCCCCTAGCGCAGGACTGCCTGTGCCCCCAGAGGTTGCAGGGTACACAGCCCTGCAGTCTCCACCTAATCCTATGCCTCACCCACAGAGAACTCCCCCAAACCCAATCTCTGCCCCTCACCCCCAACACCAGCAGTCCCACAACATGCCCCCCAATGCAGGGCAGATGTATCCCAGTATGGGGCCTCAGCGTGGTCCACAAATGGGTCCAAACAGGCCTCAGCTCCAGCAACAGCAAGGTAAACACTTTTCTCACTTTGGTCACTTTATTGGTACTTATTCAAGCATGTTATATATTCAAAAGCAGTAAATGGTGAAAACAAACAGCAGCCAAACTGTAAATATTGATAAATGAAAACTTAAAATATACTTTATATACCCAAATTGCTAATGTATGAAGTGACTTGTGATCTTAACAATAATTCTGCCACATATTCTTAGAAGTGATCTATATCATTTTGACTATGGATCAACCAGGCACCCTTAAATAATTTGCTCCTCCTACAAATTGTACAGTTGCACCAGAAAAATGATTGAAACATCCATACCATTACAACTGTCAGTGTTTTGATGAACAATTTTAATGTTTATACTTCATTGTTATTCATTTTTTGCCAGCCAGTTAAAGTATATGAGTCTGTTTCATGGCTTTCATTTGACAGGGCACATTTGGAAAAGCACAGGTGTAAATAAAGAAATGATTGCTTAGTTCCATTAAGCTGCCTCACTGTCAGAATGCTGACTCACTGTTGCATTCTGAATAAAGCGATCTCAAATGTTATCAGCATTACCTGTGCTTTGTGTGTCAGAATGTCTGCTGTGCAATAGGACTATTACTGTATTATACAAATGCATTTATACTCTCAAAGTACTCTCAAACAAAAGAACAATAATATGTTAGTGTCTAAAGACATTGCTGATGTTGTGGTCCTCTCACCGTCTTCTCCCAGGACCCCATGAAGCTCCTGTCAGTCAAGGGGGAGACCAGCGTCTTCTCCAGGCCCAGCAGCAGGCCCCCCGAAACGGGCAGCCCCTGCAGCCCGCACTCATGGGTTTCCAGGGCCCACCTGTCAGTCAGCTCGGAGCTGCTTCGGCCTCGAACCAGGGTTTAGCACCTCCCACCCAGAACTCTCAAACACAGCACACACACCTGCCCCACCACCACCTGCAGAGCACACCCCCTCAACCCAACCAGGGATCCAACCCATGGGTGCCTACGTCTGCCGCCCCCCACCCTCTCTCCTCACCCCCTGTTACTCCACAAAAAGTGCCTCACATACAGGTGAGTCTGCGTTAAAACAAATGCTTTGATGTGGTAGCAGTGCTGTGTGTGTGTGTGAGAGACAGAGATCACTATGTGCATTTGTTTTCATGTGTGGGTGTATTTCATCTGAATGTTTATTTTTCATGTGGGTGGGGGAATGTGAGTGGAGTGTAGGGGAAGTGTGTGTGTGTGTGCATAAATGTGTGTACATGACATTTGAAAACACAGCGGTGCATTGGGCACTGCTTGTGTGTGTGTGTGTTTGTTCATATCAGTGTTTTTTTTTTTTCTTTTGTGTGCACTGTTGGTCTTGTGTGTGGTTGTGTTTCCGTGTGTGCTCGCAGGGGGAATGGATTTTTGCAGCTGTTTGTTTCCTGTGAGCTGCATATCCTGAGACACGTGTGCATGAACACACACACATGCGCGTACACACACACACAGAGGCGCCACCAGCATAATCTCTCCTCCCTCTTGCTCCCACATCTCCCCCCTCCTCTGTAGAGGAAACCTCCCTTCCTGTCTCTCCCTTCTCCCTGTCTCCTCTGTTTCCGCTCTCACTCTGCCTGTCTGTCGACCTGTCTGTCTGCCTGCTGGTTTCAGAGAGTGTCATCTCTTTAGTTAATGTTGTGTAGCCGGATGTCCAGAGAGACAGAAGGTTTAGGAGATGTTGAGAGGGGGGGAAGAAAGCTGTAGGGTGATTAAGAGATAGGGGGGAGGGGAAAACACTAAAAGGAATGAAGTGGGAAAACAAGCAAAGATCTTAAGAAAGGGAGTCCAGGATCTCTAGCATGGAAGACTAGGAAGAGTGGGGGAGGGATGGTGGGAAGAGGTTAGCAATTCTCAGTGGTAACTTCCCTGTGTGTGTGTGTGTGTGAGTGTCACCACTGCCTGTGTCACGTGCCCTTGGCTTCTATTAGCTTGTTTTGTTGCTCAAAGCCCCCTTTCTCCACTGACCCATTCACACACAATAGCAGCCCTGTGGCCACACAAACACACAGAGATATGGTCTCTTTCTCATCCACACTGCTCCCCTCTGCTCAGTTACTACCCCTCCCCACCACCCCATTCCACCACCAATCCTGCGAGGCTGTTTTTTTTTCTTTTTTTGACATTTCAGCCATCATACTCAATTTATCTGGCACTTCTGACCTAGATGCCAGGTTGACTGGTGAGTCCTGGGCATGTTGCGTGCGCTGCTCAGACTCGAGCTGTAGGCCCGGCAGCCCCCGTCATTACACACACACACACACACACCAACAGTGTGGTTTGGGATAGTGTGGTCTGGAATGGGATGGCAAAAGTGCCTGAAGAAATAGGATAGCCTATCTAGATGAGATGTCTGTCTGCGGCACAGGAAGGGAGTACTCTCTGTGCCCCATGATGCACTTGTTAGAAAGAGCCACACACACACGCACCCCAAGCTGGCCAGTCAGTCATGATGACTGTATGTCTGGTACTCTAAGCTCCATCTGTTCACTAAGCATGGTTATTACACATGCACGCACACACACACACACACGCACGCGTGCGCCTTCGTCAGCAGCTCAAGGTCACAGCTCCGGCAGAGTGCTGTGCTGTGACCTTTATTCTACATCTCATGCGCACACACTGTTGCGTGCAGCACTCGAGCTGACATATAACATGCCTCTCTCGCCCCTCCCCCTCCAACTCTTTGAGCTGTCATAGCATCCATCTCACCCAGGCTCTGCAGCTTCGAGGACATGCTTCCCTGATGTTCCTCTGTTGCCTTATTTGTGTGAAATTCACCAGTGTCTTCGGGACAGGTGGCCTTATTTCCCATCTGCAATTCATCAGAAATCCTTGTTAAGCGTGTTCACATAAGAGTGTCTCAAGTTTACTTGTTTTTTTACCATTCATGGTGAGACCCACTGACCTGTCACATCATCAGCAGTGGTGGATAGAAGATGGATGTACATGTGATCTGTCTTCTCAAAACAGTGGACACCTCTGGAGCACCACAGCGGATTAGTTTGGCTACACTGACTCGCTAAATCTTCTGTGAGGATAGAAGGTGGAGATAAAAGTGTGCTAACAGTGCTAAGCTACTTCTTAGCTGATTCATCTTGGTTTTGGTGATTGAGAAAATGATTATTGGAAACACCGCCTCACCTGCCCATAGAGAAGAGACATACAGCAGCAGCAGTTACTATATTATCCTTAGACCTGAGACCAAATAGTACTGTCGCGGTAATCTCAAAAAATGAAATACTATAGTGCGAATGAGACAATCACAGCAAGAATACAAGATACTGCTTTATTGTGCATGATATAACCTCATTAAAAATAGGGGTGGTAATCACAGGATACCATACGGTACACGATACATGGTCCACTACACCATTAATATTACAACAGTCAATGTTGCTAAAATAAAATATTGTATTTGCCCTGGTTCATCAATTCTCGTGTTGCACGAGGAAGGACAGCGATATATCACCAAATTGATATTTTGACCTGCCCCTAATTAAGACTGTTTCAGACAGAAACAATGATCCCTGCACCAGTGGCTAAATAGGTGCTGTTTCGCATAAGAGCATCAGTGCATGCTGCTGCTACTACTTATGTCATTTCTTCTTAGACTGGTTCTGTGCTTTGCCTACTGCTTGCTGCTCTTTATCACAACTCGACATATTTTTAACTACTGTGACTATTAATCTGCTGGAAAAACACTTTAATTTGTCACCTTTTTAAGCAACAATGTGGTATTAAGCCACTTCAGTTTATTAAATCTATTTACCATGACAGATTTATTCTATGTACACGCACTTAATATCTTCAGGAGGCAGCTTGTTCATTGGAGGCCCTTCACAGAGGCTTCTAGTTAAGTTACCTAGATGTTGTCAATGTAACTCTGCTGACCCCTGAAGATGATTATTACCTTGGTGACTGAAAAGACTCACGCTGAATAGTTCAAATTTTGGGCACCAAAACGTTGCCTTTTGATCTAAGCTATTTTTAGTGTTCACATTTTTTAAAAACCTGTGCAGTATTCTCCCCCTCAGTTCATGGCACACTGGCTATCCCATAGACACTTGGAACAAAAGTTAAGTAATAATCTAAGTTTAAGTATTAAAGTAAGACATTATTGTATAGCTATAAAAAAACATGAATTTTTTAGGTTGTAACAAATCCTGAAGAATAAAAACAATAAATTTAACTGGGGCTACAATGATTAATCGCTGACTGATTTAATGTGAATATTTCCTGGTTTCTTTGCTCCATTTAACAAAGAAATCATTACAACTAAATCATTTCCAAGTTTTGTAAAATGCAATTAACCATTTTCAACATTTTCTGACAATTTACAGACTAAACAAGTACTTGATTAATCAATTATGAACACAATCATTAGCTGCAGCCTTAGATTTAACTAATAGTTCAGTTGTTCTGTGTGTGTGTGGTTGTGACACATAGTCATCATGGTGTGCCAGGGACTAGCCAGTAACAGGGATGGCTGCTCTTGTTGAAAACATGGCTCCCAGTGCTAAACACTAAATTCTTGAAGGTAATTGAGTCGTTACCTCTCTTAAGTCTACTTTCTCACTTCAGTTTCTGTCAAGCTCCAGGTTTAAGACAAGTGTGTGGGGGGGGGGGAGAGAACAGCAAGATTTAGTCACTGTGCAGAAATGATTCCATGCAAGTGAGGAAGTTGGTCTGGTATTAAAAGGCATTCACCGTCTGCATGTCAAGTTGCGATTCTGTCAGGCACAGTGAAATTAGAAGATGTGAATCAAATTCCTTCTAAATCTGAATTTTAAAAGAATCTTGCAAAAGTTTTTCACCAAAGTATAAATACAAAAGTTGAAAATGGAGGCCAGTATTGAGGATGCAAAGGCAAACCGGTCGGGTCTAGATGTATGAACACACCATAATCTGCTGGCTGGTGGGAGATGCTGTATTTAGCAGCTGTCAGTTTTTGGAAGGTATGGAGGAACAACAGAATGAATGGATGGGGAGACGCTGAATTAAAGAGGACATATTTCCTTTCACTCCACCCCCTGGGAGTTTTAAGTGTTTTTTCCCTCCCCATCCCTTCCACTCTGAACTCCATGACTCACCTTCATCCTCACACTCTGTCCTCCATCCTCCCTGCATCCTGATCGAGATGACACTTGACACTGATTTATTGATTAAGTTATGCAGCCCTCAGATCCTCAGGATTTATTATTATTATTATTATTATTATTATTATTATTAGAGCGCAGATGCATAGTGTTGTGAAGGCCCTCTTGTTTTGCATATTCTGAAGAAACCCAAAATCCCATCCATGAAAATAATCCAGACTTGGAACATAGGTTCAGTCCCCTGCCAAACGTCATCACCTGCAAAGGGCGAGCCACAGCAACTGTCTCAGGTTCTAAAGTTGGACAGTATGGATGTGTTTCCATCTTGGTACACTTCAGTTTGGTACAGTATTGTACAGTTTGGAATAGTAAAGTCCTGGTTCTTGGGTGGAGCTGGTCTAGCTCCTCCCAGACCGTACCATACCATCTTACTCTGGCACCCCAAGGACAGGGTGCCAAAAAGGAGCAGTTGGGGCCAGTTATTTTGGTACTATTTCTCATGTAAACCCAAAAAATATGATAACTAATTAAGTTTGCTTAATTGGAGAGCATCATAATTTTAAAGTTTGGGAAAATATTGATCAACATTTTTCTACATTTGCTGACATTTAATGGCCCAAAAGACTAATCGACCAGATTAATTTATTCTAATAATGGTTCATGAAGAGGTCATCAATTTCCCCCTCAAACTGGATCTCAAACGGCATTTTTAAATTTTGCCTCCATGTAACCTGTTGTCATCAGTGAAAAATGTGTGTTTTGTCTCTAATGGACCAAGTCATTCTATGTTTAAACAAATCTCCACCATCTCTTTATTTACGTACCATTTACAAATATCTGTTCTTCTCAAAATCATAGTGTGAAGCAGGTAGCTCAACAGGTTTGTGACCTGCCCTTCATGTCTGAGGCCGATGCCTCGGGTGGCGCAGAATGCTAATGCTACCAGCGAGCTGTGATGTACAGGGGCCCCCGGTCAATGCTGCTTGCTGATTTTAATTGAATTCAGTTATTGGTGAGAGTTTTGCAACCTGTTTCCAGAAGCTTCAGTAGAAAATGATGACACTTTAATTTTCTGCAGAACACCAAACCTCATGCAGGACTCGTGTGTGTGTGTGTGTGTATTTGTGGTTGTGTAAACACTTGGTGCGTCTCCGTTGTCATTCATGTGATTGATTATCTGGGAATCTTGGCAGGAGGACAGATTTATCGCTGGGCAGCGCATTCCCCCCCTCATCTGTCTCTCTCCCTGTCTCTCTTTCGCTCAGCTACACTACACACATTTACTCAGGCAAACGCACACATACATATACACACACTGACGCCCTTTTGTGTTATTAAGTGGCTCATTTTACGTGTGTCAGCAGGTGTTTGTGTGCAGAGGTTTGTGTGATGTGTGACCTTGCAGTCGGTGTGTGTCCGAGTGTGTTGAGCTGCTGCTATAGCATTTTGCTCTGAACTTGCTGATGCTCACACACACACACACACACCTCGCTGAAACACTTTTACACGCTGAAGTGCACGTACACACACTCTCCAAAGCCCAGTCTCTTGCTCGCTCTCGTATGATACGTGCGCACACACACACACACACACACACACACACACACACACACACACTCTCCCTCGTTGTGCCTTTTTGAAGTATGGAGATAATTTATTCGTGTCATGATTCCTGATTTCCCATCTGCTACTGGGACCCTGAGCAGCTGGAAAGAGAGGAAGCAAGAGGGAGGGAGGGAGGGATAGAAGAGAAGGAACGGGAGGAGAGGCAGCTGGAGAGGCTCCCAACAGCTGGTAACCAGTTTCCTGTCACAGAAAGCTTACTTGGGAGCAATGAGGAGGAGGTGGAGGACGAAGGAGAGGCGGCTTTAGTCTACAGGAGAGCAAAGGAGGAGGAAAAATGAGGTGTCAGCCGGTTTGTTTACTGAGGTTAGCTGCTGGAGGAGGAGGAGGAGGCAGTAGTAGGGAGGAAACCGTAGCAACAGGGAGTCCTGAAGAGATGGGGGAGGTGGCTGTCTTATATGTGGATGAAAGGATGGATGGATGGATAGATCTTTCCCCTCTTTGCTCTGTAGTCTGCCACACTGACAAGTCAACCTCCACTCTACAGAAAATGTATCAACACTGAATGACAGCCTGGCATGGCAGAACTAGTGTTGAAGTGTTGAATATAAGCAGACATGCTTGAAATGTTCAGTTGATTAGTCACTCAACATTTCTAGAAAATGAATCTAAAGTGATTTTGAACAGTTATTTTCTTAATTAAATAATCTTTTGATGATTATTTTCTCAATTGAGTATTTGTTTGCTCCATAAAGTGTCATAAAAGTTCTAATTATTCAGTTTTAATGTTTTTTTTTTGTGAAATAGAGCAATGAAACTGGAAAATATTCCCATTTGAGAAGCTGAAATTACTAAACACAAACATTGTTCAATTAATAATCAATTAATCAAATAATTGTTACAGCCCTAATATTTAAGTGTGTATTCGTTGTAAAAAATGGTTTCTTGGGATTGAAGCTGGACTTTGGTCAGACAAGGTCCCCATTTTGTTTTGAAAGAAAATGTCAAGCTGTTTGTTAAGACCCTACATCTTATCCAGCATTTATATCCTTTATACAAACCAATCAATTCATTGTTTAATCCACAAATGGGAAATATTTTCTGTCCATTTAAATCCTAAACATATCTAGATGATTTAATGTATCATCTAAATGTTCCCATTTTCTTATTCACAATTACTTCTAAACTTGAAATGATTTGTTCACTTCTAGGTAGCTTTAGCCACATCCGCACACTAAATTGATAATTATATTCTTTTACATTTTTATGTCTTTTAAGATATATTCAGTTCTCATTTTTAGGGCATTAGCAATATTCATCTTTTTATTTTGTTAATTGTGTTGTCAGTTTATGTTGGATTGTTGGATGCTTTTTGTGTACATTTGCTGTGTATTGTTCTGCAGCTGTTATAGCACTTTTACCCACTATATCAGTATATTTCATCATTTTCTAACTCATTGGCATGCATTTCTGTCACCCTTTCCTTTAGCATTCCCCCACGGACCCGTCAGGTGATGCCTCAATGATGGTTCCTGAAAGACTGACGGTTGGCGCTGGTGTGCCCAGCCAGCCTATCAGCACAGAGCAGTCCAGCCAACAGGAGACCAAGCCAAAAAAGAAGAAGAAGAAGAAAGCAAAAGTAGTGGATGGAGATGAAGAGGAGGAGGGGAAGAAGGTGGCGAAAGGAGGAGCAGAGGAGGACTTTAAGTCGGAGTTTCCCAGATTAGGAAGTGAGGGGGGTGAACATGTTACTGGCACAGGAATTGTAGAGGGAAGCTCACCGACTGCAGAGGAGAAAAAGAAGAAGAAAAAGAAACCAAAGGAGAAGGCAGAGGGAAAGGAGCCCAAAGAGCCCAAGACCCCGAAGACGCCCAAAACGCCCAAGACCCCCAAAGAGCCCAAGGAGAAGAAAGCCAAGAGCTCCACTCCCAAGACCAAGACCCCAAAGAAAACCAGGTAAGAACATCAGTATATGGACAACATTGTGTGTGTGTGAGTGCCAAGAGTTTTTAAAATCCCACAAGACACATTAACAAGGACACATTTATATTACATGTATGGAAATGGGCATGAATGTAAATAAAGGTGGTCAGCTCAAATTGAAAACCTGCTGTCGGTAGCATCAACACCACCACCACCATCTGACATCAGATGCACTGGCAAAAACTTTTTATCTTCATAAGGTTATTGGTATCTCAATAACCTTTTCATCATTATTGTGCAGCACTATACCATTAACCCTTCATTGTACACTCTGGTTTGAAAAGTAAAGCCAAGGAAGTAGGACGGAAGTAGCAGTCAGCCACCATGAGGTGACTCCACTGGTTCCAAAAAGAGCTCAGTTTGAATGGAAGTCAATGGAAAAATGTGCCTCTGCTTCTCACATTTTCTTGAGTAGTTAATGGTTTCAATCATTAATGTACGTATTTTTCAATAGAACATGATGACAATTTTGCTAATCATGTTTCCATTTGGAGGCAATAGACAATGAAGTACAAGCGCATATGAGTGGACTCTTGTGTAATTGACAGCAGTCGTCGTCTGTGCATTTCCGGTTTGAAAAGCTGTCATGGCAGCAAACAAATCGTGAAAGTCATGGCTTCACGACAATAAAAAGTGAAGGATATATTGATAGCACATTTGGCACATGATCACATGTCTATTCACATGACTAAATCTCATCAGTCTGTGACAATTTTTAGCCATGATCAAGACTAATGCCCCCCCCCCAGCCAATCACAGGACCAGGTCGGGACAGAACAGGGTGAAGGCAGTGGAAATCTGAACATCAAAACACCATTCAGCCAGGGAGAATAAGGAAAAAGAGCAATGTAGCCACAAAAAACATGGCAAGGATCACCTGAAAAACTTGAATTAAGGCTGATTTCACTCTTCACTTCAGGTGTTTGGGACCACACCACCACCATGGTTGAGTAGTGTGAACTCTAGTGTGAACTACTGCAGGAATTCTTATGAAAATACAGCAAATGGATTACATGGCAATCCTACAACTTTAAAAGTTGTCGCGTGATCTCTGCTTTAGTCTCCCTCTGCCCCCTCCCTGTCCTAGCCTCTCCTTTCTCCCTCCCTCCCTCCCTCCTCAGCCTCTTTTATCCAAAGGAAGAGGGAGGGCCAGAGCAGCAGGCAGGGGTCAGAACTGGGGGAGGTGAGTGCGTGCGTGCGTGCGTGCGTGTGCGCGCCCACACTCCATAGGCCAGTTGAAGTCGGGGGTGGGGAATGTGTGAGACTTGTAGTGAGTGTGTGAGACAGGGAGGGGGCAGGCCTTTTGTGTTTATGTACATGCGTGTGTTGGAGGAGGAGTTGTCGGTAATCTTTGTGGCAGAAAATGGCGTCTGATAATGAAGGCGCTATGCTGCTGACCACTCCACAGCCACAAGTGTGTGTGTGTGTGTGTGTGTGTGTGTGTGTGTGTGTGTGTGTGGAGGAAACTTGGGGGTGGGGGAGTTCATCCTAAATGTGTGTGTGTTGGTAAACTAGCCAGTGTCAGGCTTTCCTCCATCTTGAGTGGCGGCCTGGAGCTCTCAGGTTAATTTAGCATAATAATGGCTGTTGGCCATTCACTGCCACTCTAAAATGGTGGACACAACTACAAACTATCTTCTCTTTCCTTTCCCTCCAATCACACCTCCTCCTCCTCCTGATGGAGGTCCTTTCATCTTTTTCTCTCACCCACCCCATCTCCTTTCCTCTTTCTGATTCAAGCCAAGGACTGACATTTTTATTGATTTTATTCCGTTGTGTTTTGCATGTTTTTTTTTTTTTAATGAAACTTGGTATGGCCCTCAAAAAGTTTTTCATTGATCTTGATCATTACTGATGGGGAAAGCCATGCAGTTTGTCTTATGGTCTTGAAGGAATGTTCAACTTTTTAGTTTGTGAAGTTAAACTTTGAGTGCTTTTCCATTTGTTTTATTTAAAAATCTCCTGAGCTTAAAATCCTTAAAGCCTTAAAAGTAACTTTCTAAAACGTCACTATTGCTGTAGAGAAAACATTCTGTGAGGGCCACAGTCACAAATGTTTTGTTACATTTCTGGGGGGGATTTATATAAGATTTCCTACTGTGGGTGGAGAAATAAACCCCCGAAGCTCAAAGAGTTTATGTGGCCCATACCATGCTACAGTGTTTTTCTTTATGCACTAGGTGTTTACATCTCTGTATGAACAAACAAGACACCATAGTTTAGAGTGAAGCCTTCCTTTAATTGGTGGAACAAGGATGTCAGGCTATACCATAACCCTTTGAAATCAGCCTTTCACTTCCTTTTTTGCAGCTTGTTGCATTGTCACCACAAAAAAATGTTTGCAGTATCAGAATAACTTCACCATCAGCATGCATTTTGACACATTACTTTATGATTGTAAGACATTGGTTTGTCTAGGTTTCTAGGCAAATTAGAATCCTGTTGTTGATAGGTCATTACATTTTTATTACTATATTTAGTATGAAACCAGAGCTAATTTGTAGTATACTCAGACCAGGCGTGTGTGTGGTGGTATTGAGGTATTGTTTTGTTTTTTTTTGTTTTTTTTTAAACATGTTTTAATTTCAGCAGGTTCATGCCTGTATATTTTTAATTGACATTAGGATTAACAGTTTTTACAGACTTTTTATATAGGGACCCACTTTTTAAAGATAGCAAACTATGGTGACCCAATTCACAAAATAAAACCATGATGTTGAACAAGAGATGTTAATTAAAACTTAATTTATGCTTGTTATTTAAATGGTATACTTGAGGTGGGTCAAAATATTGGTTAGGTGACATATCATATATCCGTCCAATGCGATAATCGACACAACAGGGCAAATAACAATATTTTTGTTAATAAGTTAATGTACTCTAAGGAAAACAGTCGCCGCCAGTTTCACTCACCAGTAAAATCGTTATATTGTGATATTATTGTTATCGTGGGCCACGTGTTGCTTATCTTGACTTACCCACCCCTAACGTACAGCATATGTATATTGTATCTGTTGCAGTAAGGTTGCGAAAATACTGCAAATTTATTTGGGGCCCTTAAACAAAACTCCTGTGACCTACTTGTGGGTCCCTACCCAGGCTTTGGGAACCACTGCTATAGATGGTCTGTCTTACAGGGTGCTTAAAGGGTTAGATGGAGTATTAAACACTGTTGTGAGCTGCCGAGGAGGAGAGGAATCAGGTGCTTTACTTGTTCCGTTTAGCTCACTCCTCTCCTTTGACCTTGCTTTCTCCCTCCATCCTCCTTTTCCGTAGCTCTCACTCTCTGCTCTCCCTGTCTATCTCGCAGTGCAAGTACATCTATAAATAACTCAGCTCTCAGCTGCCACACCCTGCCCGTGTGTGTGTGTGTGTGCATGTGCGGGTGTTTGGTCAGGTGGGGTATTTTTGTTTGCTGTACACATAAACATGTCAGACATGTATGAAGATAAACTTACTTTGTTCATGTATGCAAATACAGCACTTTTTGATCGCACATAAGGGTTCTTTAAGTGGTGCCCTCTGGCTGCCGTTATTGGTGTGTGTGTGTGTGTTTTTATGTTTTTGTGACTCATCACAGCAGCAGGTGTCCCTTACACTCCACCCCCTCCACCCCCGTTTCTGGCTTCCTCCTCAATTTGTCTCTTTCCCTCCCCATATTTTACTCCACCGCTCTGCTTCCTGTCGCTCCTTTATCCTCCCTCCGCTCATCTGAAAGGGCCATCTCGCTCAGTGCGCCACAGCTGTCCACAGCATGGGTCAATGCAAGGAGTGGATTACAGATGTTGGTGGGTGGAGCTTACCGACACCTTGACAGAAGTGGCTTAATGTGTGGATGTCAGGTGTTGTGCTGGCAATAAGTTATCAGATTTTATTTTCGGTCGCTTCACTTCCTCCTCCATGTGCTGGTGTCTGTTTTTCTTCGGTTGTATCTGATTCAGTTGTATGCTGACAGTTGGAGTTTATCTAGAACAATTTTTATTGATAAGTGAATTATCTTAATTAGGTGGTGACTGAGCAGCATTCACTTCACTATGGTGGGATTCACTCTGGTAAATGACATTAACGTAAGGGTGTATTAAGAATTTAATTGTACATGGGTTTAAAATCATTTGTGTCCCACATAATCACATTAATCGGCAACTTGAGGCCAGTGATATGACTACTCGGCTCTGCTTGACCCAATTTAAGCTGTGATGTTTTATACGCCACACAAACAGGCTCCATCTTGATCCTCTTGTAGCCCACAAACACAGAAACATCTCCATCTTTTTAAAAAAATGGTGGGTTTGATTCCTGTGTCGGACGTCGTACTCATGATGATACTCTCTGACCAATCAGTGGGCGGCATCCCATTTTAGTATTGACTCAGCTTGCTTGGAACTTCACCAGAGCAGTTACCAAAAAAGCACCACACACTAGGATCTCTTATGGAAAAGCCAAAAAAACTGAGTAGAGTCAAGTTGAAACAAGTAGTGCTAGAACTGGATAATGGAAAACCACTATAAGATTCATATTCACAGGAAAACTAGTCATTTAATAATAACATTTAAACAGTAGGGACATTTAAATTATGGGAGTAGCGCAACAACATGGATGCAAGCTGCCGTTAAAACCCTGTAGAACAAGAAGTTGGAGACGTGGGTTTGCCAAGTCAACGATTATTATCAGCTATTCTTCAGGTGTTTGGCAAATTGGCATTTGTGCTTTTGAAGTCCAGTTGTCTCATGTTTATTTGTGGCCATAAATTCCCAAAGGTAAACTACCTGGAAGACAGTGTGCCCAAGATTCAGCTCATCCTCCTTCAGAGCTGAAGAGAACCCGAAGACAAAATGGAATATGTCGTCAATTGTGGAGGTTTTTCTTGGTGTGTGACTTGGATTTGTGTGCTGGGGAAGCCACAAATCTAGCATAGTACAGTGAGAGTGTGGAGGTGAAATAAAAACGGCAGAACCCCAGACACATACTACTTCAGAGAGCAGCCGCTCGTATGACCCCAATAGTAAGAAGGTGCAGGCAATAAGGACAAAAGTCATGGAATTGATGAGACAAGATCGCTGATAATCACCTCACTGCCAGCAGCAGTGATTATTGAAGCTTTTGTCAGATCAGAAGCTGAAATGTCGGATGTTTTCCATACTATAATTCTTAGTTTTGTATCTGTGTAAATGGTAGTTTATATGACCTGGAAATATTTAATTTTATTTTTTAATATATTATCTTTTTCTTTCTTCACAAACAATTTCTTTGGCTGAAATATTTATATAGCCCCTTGTATCCCAAAGACCCAACATTTAAGAAGCTGAAAAATCTAAGAACTCGTTTAATTATTGAATTATTGGTTATCAAAATAGTTGACAGTTAATTATCGATTAACTGATTAATCGTTAGAGCCCTAGCTCAAACCAATGAGGCATACAGGGGACAGAAAAATGTGGAGATGAATTGTTGCAGCAGAGGAAAGAGCGAGGAGATGGAGTGAGCACAAAGAGTCGGAGTGATGGAGAAGTGAGGCCACGAAGAAGCCAGGAAGAAGAGAGGGCAGAAGGCAGCCAAGTGGAGAAGTGTGTGTGTGTGTGTGCGCATGCATGTGTGTGTGGCCAGATGGCTTCAGCGTGTGGCGACCAGCCAGAGGAACAGGTGCAGGTCACATGACCAGCCGTTACCACGGAGATCGTGATTGCTCTTGGCGTGAGGATGAAAGGAGAAGGGCCCCAGGGACACAGAGGGGGCGAGAGGGAGAGAGAGAGGCACAGAACGGGGGAGAGAGAGAGAGAGAGAGAGGGTGAGCGACATAGGCGCACAGAGGGAGAGCGAGAAATGCAGGCGTACAGTACTACAGAGGGCGAGATCAGAGTGAAGGCAACACACACGCGGTAGAAAAGAATTTTTATTTTGAGTGGAGATGTTTGTTTTTTTAAAAAGTGACATTTATGTAAAGTGCGCAGCACATTCAACTTTTGTTTGCTGGTTTATTTCTGGGTTTTATATGTTACTAATTAACGTTAGTGCCTCTATAACTTCAGTAGTTGACCTGAAAAACTGCAGCAAATCTTTATTGTTATCTGGTTACTAGACTTCAGCTTTTTTTTTTTTTTTAACACTGGGCAAAGATCATTTATGAAGCGAAACAATCACATGCTAATGTAACTCACGTGCTGTTGGAAAAAGGTGCAGAGGTAAAGACTGTGTCTTTGTTTTGTTTTGGTAGAATATACACAGTCGGACGTCTTTAGCACTGGGACAGAAATGGCAGAAGAGAAATCTAAACATGAACAGACAGTCCACATGCACAGGAGTTCTAGAGGAAACACTTTGAGAGTCCCTAGTTTGGAAGGCAGAGAAAGCAAAATTACAAAAGTAAACTAAACCTGCAAGGCAACAGCGATCCAGCTGTCTTTTATCTTAAACAATTGTCTATGTTACAGCAGGAAAGGATCAAAACTACGAGCAGATGAATAGAAGGCTTCACTTGTTTAATCAGAATTTGTTAATGTTAATATCGTGTAATTTAGTTTGATTAAGTATCTTTGGCTGCGGCTGACTCGGTTCAGCCGCTGACATTTCTCCCCTGCGACCAGTTGATTGGTTGAAAAGAGTCGGTGCAGTTTGCAGTGGGTGACTCCAGATCTCCGAGATTGAGCCAGCTCCACTTCGCTTTCCATGCCAGAGATTAGAGGAGGCCTGGGGGCCTCTTAACCCTTCCCCCCTCCTCCCTCTGGGGCCTTTCTCTCTCTCTCTCTCTCTCTCTCTCTCTCTGTCTGTCTGTCTGTCTGTCTGTCTGTCTGTCTGTCTGTCTGTCTGTCTGTCTGTCTGCCTGTCTCTTGCTCTTTCTCACTCCCTGTGTCTCTGTCTCTCGCCCTCTCCCCGCCCTCTGGGCCTCCCCCCCTCGCTCTTCCTCTCTGTATCTCTCTATCTTGCTACCTTTCTCCCTCCGCCTCCTTGCAGTCTTTCATCATATTAACCCCCTGTGTGCCAGAGCCTGAGGCACACTAATGATTTCTAAATGGGTAAATCAAACATGGCGACCACCCCTGGGACACACACACACACAGAGGTTTGTGTAGCTATGCTTCTTAGAACACTGCATTGACTTCCATTCATTTTGACAGCCTAAACAGAGTCTTATCCCTAATCTTAACTTGACCACAAGTCAAATCTCAGCCTTAAACTTTGACCAGTTACCCAGAAGTTGGGTTCTGGCGTCGATATGAAATACTGGTACACTGTTCATGCCGGACAATGTACTAAAGAGATAACACATACATAAGTACATACATAGAGATGCCTTTTTTGTGTGTAAAAATACTACCACTCCATTTTTTTTTTATTTTCATAAGTGAGTATTTCCCTCTTTCATTGCAGCAGTAAGAAGGTGGTCAACGCAGAGGTCGGGGCTGGCAGTGCTAAGAAGGATTCCAAGAGGAAGAGAGAGGAGTCGGTCAGCGATGATGTGGAGGTGAAGACTCCACCTCCATTGCCTCATGAAGAAGAAGACGATGATGGTGTACAGGTACGCCAATATCTGACTTTCCGGGTTGCAATCAGGAAGTGTCCAGAATCTTGGTTAATGTTGCATTGCAGCCCAGTCTCGGGGAGACGAGTGGAAAAAGATGCTGTAAAAGTTCTGCACATCCCCAAGTGTCATAGCCTGAAGCGTCTACTGTTTGTTTTGTAAACTAGCCCGTTGTTTAAAGGCCAAGCACAAGGGCTCTCTCTGCCAAATTCGCATGATGCATCAGCGGCGACATTGACACCACTGTGTCTCTTCCTTTCACCTGCAGAAGCGCCGTTCCAGCCGCCAGGTAAAGAGGAAGAGATACACCGAGGATCTGGAGTTTAGAATTTCAGACGACGATGTCAGCGGAGACGACTCACCAGCACCTAAGTCGCCATCTTCATCATCTCAGCAGCAGGTACAGCTTGTGTTTCCTCTACTGGCTGATTATGTTTTGGTGTGCAAACCAGAAACTGAGGTTAGGAATCATTAAAATCTTTGAGTTACCCTACCAGTCAAAAGTTTGGACACACGTTGTCGGAAAGTGTGTCCAAACTTTTCACTGGTAGTGTAAATTATACACAGAAATCAATACATTTGTAAGTCCATTTTTGTTTAAACACACACACTGTGTGTTCTTTGTCATGCGTGTACGTTTTTGAAAACCTGAGCTGGAGTTTAGTCTGGACAAGCAGAAACGGAGCTTCGATCTTATCAGTCACGACTGGACTAACAGCTGTGAATGTAAAGCTCAGTTTATACTTCCTCTCAGTCTGTTGCATAAAAGAAATCCTTCCTCTTACTGTTCATCAGTGTTGAATCTTAATAGAAGTACAGGTAGTTATTTCTGCAACAAAAGCACATAAGTGCACTTTAAAGAAACGGCTTCCGGTATGCACTGAAACGCTCATCTAGATGAAGATTGTTTTGATTTAAAAATGCAGTAGACTGGATGTAACCACACTGAGAGAATCCTTCTCTTGTGGTCAATAACAAACACTAGTGAGCGGAACTGCTTTGAATTGCCTCTCTGTCTAAATTATTTTGGATTAATTTCTGTCAACCGACATTTTCCAACAATCGGTTTGTTTAGTAAACAATCACTTCTGTGCCGTGCATTGTTGCCCTGTGTTAATGAATGTTGTTCTTACCTTTTGGCAGCCTCTTTTTTTTTTTTTTTTTTTTTAAGATTAAAGCTTTTCAACAGATTTTAATAGTCTGCCAAAATGTTGACACAGTGCTGATTTGAATGTGCCCAGGAGGTATGCTGTCTCAGGGTTTATTTATCCTCAGCCTATTGAAATAGCCCAACTATTTTAACCACAGGATCAACATATTCATGTGACGCATTAAGCTGAAAGATGGTTAAACAAGTGTAATATATGCTGAATGGAGAGCTTGCCCTAATTTTAAATAGAATAATTTTGTGGTTTACATGTGTCTCAGTGGTGCTTAGAAAAGTAATCAATCTGCACATGCAGCAGTGGCAGCACTATTGTGGATGTTTGTGTGTGGTTTCAATCTTTGGTTCAAAACACAAACCGTATGTTAAAAGTGGACGTTATCCTCCACTTTGTCCGACGAGGCCAATTCGGAAGCAACGCTGTGCTGAAAATGGAGTTAATTTGCAATGAGTGGACATCTGTGAGGATCTGACCGTCTACTTTGATTCGCATCGTCATTAAACGTTTTCCGGACGACTTAATTGATCCAAGTCCACATGTTGCCTCCACATCTGGATTAATATGGACTCAAGCTGCTGGTATAGTCATGTGACAGGCTGTTTTTCTTCATGTGTGATTCCAGGATGTGGCTGAAGCTGAGGGTCCCATTGTGGAGAAGATCATGGGTCTGCGCACCTCCAAAAAACAGGTGACACACACGGAAAGAGACGCACCAGCACACACAATAGACCAGCCCTCATAACCACTCCAGCTTGAGTCATGGTTTACGTCATCTGATTAGCCGCTCCACAGCTGGCCTAAGCAGATTACACTCATGCGCACATGAACACAAACATACACAGCCTGAGACAGTATTCATTTGGTAAGCGGAGACAAGAGTTCTTGTATTTCAGTGCGTGGAGCTCTTGGTGTGTAAGAGAAGGGTGTGTGTGCTTGAGACTCTGCTTTGTTTTAGATGGCTCGTCTAAAGAAAGCTCATCCCTGAGCCAACACATGCATGCACATGCAGTTGCCAGCCAACTTTCCTTTGCTAGCCAGCTGCCGCACACACGTACGCCCGCTCACTTAAACACACCCTCCTGTGAGCACGCACGTGCACACACATTCTCAGAGCTCCATTCAGATTTGACCCCGGGCTTGGCTCTCAGCCAAAACCACAACACTAGCTACACCAGACAGCAAGCTAGCATTTCCTCAGGCAGGGGGTGTGGGGGTGTGTGTGTGATTGATGATTCATGGCATTACAGTAGTAGTAGCATGGTTGGAAGTGTGTGTGTGTGTGTGTGTGTGTGTGTGTTATAGTGGTGATGGTGAATGGCTGCTCTATAAAGAGCTAATTATATGGCATTAATTTCCTCTTGGTCACATACACTGTTGTATGGGGAAATAATGTACATTGACCACATGCACACAGTGCTGACACATGTGCTCTACAGTAACATCTTGAATAAAAATGGTGTGATGTTTAAGAAGAGATTTGAAGGCCTCATCCCCTCTGAGCTTTATTTAAGTGCGGCGTTTGTCTCCAATTGCAAAATGTTATTTTTTTTATTGACTTGTTTCTGCGTGAGAATTTGTTTTTAATCCCCTTAATTTTTTTTATTGTTTTGGCATTTTATCCACATGGAACTGGCGTTTTAGGAGCCCTGAAACCTCCCAGAGTAGTAAAATCTCAAACTCATGTAGACCACCCTCCATCTATCCATCCATCCATCTTCTGCCGCTTATCCGAGGTCGGGTCGCGGGGGCAGCAGCTTAAGCAGAGCAGGCCAGACTTTTCTCTCCACGGCCACTTCGTCTAGCTCTTCTGGGGGAATCCCGAGGCGTTCCCAGGCCAGCCGAGAGACATAGTCCCTCCAGCAAGTCCTGGGCCGTCCCCAGGGCCTCCTCCCAGTGACAACCAATGCGCTACTTTGGGAAAACAATGATGTCATAGTCCCACCTCTTTCTTTTGCTTGTATTTGCAGTCTCTATGTCATTGTAATCTTGTTTTATTTTCTTTCCTTGGTCACCCTAGCCTGGATCATTCTGTGTATGTGTACTACTACTCATAATGTGTAATGTGTACTACAACGTTTAGTGGGGATTTTGCATGGAAGCAATGCCATATTTAGAGAAAACATTTTGAAAATGACAAAGAGGATATAGTCATATCACATCTACATCTTCTCGCTCATTTTCTACCGCTTTATCCACTAGGGGTCACGGGGGGGAGCTGGTGACTATCTCCAGCTAACATAGGGCGAGAGGCAGGGTACATCTACATCTTCTGTAGCGTAATTCAAATTTGGACTCGTACAGAAATGCAGCCTGCAATTCTGACAGAAGATGGATTAAACCATATTTTATCTCAGTGAGAGAATATCAAGCGGAGTGAAGCCTCTTTCAGAGGTCAAAATGTCATGCCTTTAAATCCACTTTGCTGTTAAAATTTGAAAGTTACAAATAGTGCTGGTAGTTACAGAGCTGAACAAGGAATGCGGGACAGGCCACACAGTCTCCTCTGGTTCTTATAGAGGAGGCATCTAAAATCAGGCACTGTGGGTAAAATAATGGTCAATTTGCTTCAGTGTAAACGAGCCGAGAGCAACATAACGAACGCAGTCTGTGTAGAAAAGGAGGCTTTAGCCTCAGTGACGGACCTGCAGGTGTGACACTAATGGGCAGCACCACTTCACTAATTCAACCATGTTGTATAACAATGATGAGCCACTTCGGCTCTTTCAGCAATGCAGTTGCTATATTCACACTTATTATTAACCATTTTTTTCCCCTTTTCCAGCTAGAGGAGGAGGGGGAGGTGGAGGTGGAGGAGTTCTATGTCAAGTTCAAGGGCTTGTGAGTAACACACCATTTTTTTTCTTTCACAGCAGGGCTTCCTTCTCTTTTTTTTTTTTCCACACACACCAGCGTCTCCAAAGGCTTTCAAGTGTGAAAAAGCTTAGTATATTCAGCCAGAAAGCCTCTGTGACTGTATTTCCCCCCATGTTTATTTTGTTACAGATTCACTCTCATCAATAATACCAAAGTGGCTGTTTCCCATGATGCCACTAAATCCATGCTGTTTTTATCCAGCTTTTCTAAAGGGGATTTTGGGGGAATTCCACAAGGAAATATGATGTTATTTTGCTTTTCACATCATTTAGATCACAATCTGTTGATTTAGAAAAATACTGTTTTTCAAAGCTCACTCAGACAGTTAAATAAAAGGTGGGAAAGCATCCTAAAGTAAGAGTTAGATAAATGGAATATTATATAAGGAATATTTTACTCAAGGCATTAATTAAGTTCTGCTAATGTTTATTTAACTGTATCATTTTGCAGTTCGTACCTCCACTGCCGCTGGGCAGAACTACAGGAGCTGGAGAAGGACAAGAGAGTACACCAGAAGATCAAGAGGTTTAAGGCCAAGCAGCAACTCAACAACTTTATAACTGAGGTAAAACCTGTGCTTCAAAATATCTGGACCTGAAATAAGAGTTGCTTAAGAAAGAGCCACATTCACTTCAATTTGTATATGTCACCATGTTGTGAATTTGATCTTAAATTGTTTTTAGGGAAGAATTTTATATATACATTCACTTAAGACTTAAATCTGCAAACAATAAAATGTTTGCAGGTATCGAAATCTGTATAAAGTATGAGCTGCTCAGTGTTTTTTAGTGTTGTATTAATGCTACATGGGAAGAAAATGAACATGGGGATGAGTAAACCTAAGATGAAATCAAAGGATTCATCGTGTATAAGCATCAGAACACATCAAATGGCTTCCACATTCATCATACACGAAATTATCCGACCAACAAATGGACCTATCATGA
This sequence comes from Brachirus orientalis, assembly GCA_016785285.1. Taxonomy (NCBI): domain Eukaryota; kingdom Metazoa; phylum Chordata; class Actinopteri; order Pleuronectiformes; family Soleidae; genus Brachirus; species Brachirus orientalis. Next base: position 9,265,112 of record JAFBJR010000101.1, on the reverse strand, counting down.
AATGCCTCAAACAATAAAAGTCAACTTGCTTCCCTCCAGATGGATGATGAGCCTTTTAACCCGGACTATGTGGAGGTGGACCGTGTCCTGGATGTTTCAGAGAGCACAGATGAAAACGGAGAGGTACTTTGATCTTCTCTTGTCATCTTTTGTGGCCCCAAGCCTCGGCCTCTTCTCTCAAACTCTGCACACTCACCAAATGCCCCCCCCCTTCTGTGTGTGTAGCTGGTGACCTTATATTTGGTGAAATGGTGCAGTCTGCCCTACGAAGACTCCACGTGGGAGCTGAAGGCTGACATCGACCAGTCAAAGATTGACGAATACGAACGCATTGTAGCTCGCACACCCAACACTAAGAGAGTGGTAAGTAGCCACGTGTGTATGTGAAAGCATTTGATGGATGCTCTTTGGGTGCTATCAGTCTCCTCCCAGTAGGCGTGTGCATGTGTATGTTTGTGTGTGTTGGCCTGCCGCCTGCTCCTTCCTCCTCCAGATTTACAGCTCCCTTAATGTTCTCCACAGGGCCACGTTCTTGTGGTCTTGCACATTCTCACTCACACACACACACACACGCCCTGCTCTTGTGGCCAGACCAAACCACTAACTGTGTGTTTAATGCTGAACAGAAGCAGCTGACTGGCTGTGGTCTTTCCCTCCATCATCCCTTTCTTTTCCTGTGTCCATCTCTTTAACTACTGCCTACTGTTTCTCTTTGAAAGACCATGTTAAAAATGCTCCAGGGCAGCACATGGAGGCAGTTATATTTTTAGCTACACTAGCACTGTGGCTCAGGGGATGGTTATTTTGACTAACAGATTAAATGTGTGCAAATGTTGGACCATTTCTGGAAGACATTGATCTTTCTCAGAGATGGGGATCTAATGACTCAACTTGAACATAATCTGGTGTATGATTACACTTCTCTAGAATTAGGATTGCAAAAATTTGCAATCCTAAATTCCTGTGGAAAGTTCTCAATCCCATGGAAAGTTTCTGGAAATTTACCTGGAATTTTCCACCCCTTTGCAACCCTATGTACTACTAAAGCACCAGCCCATTTGTTATATTTTTTTCAGCTTTCTTTCAGTTCTTGCTCCTCTGTCAACATTTGCTGATAAAAGATTTAGTGTATAAATATTCAAACCCACCCGTCCCTTCCCCCACATGGTCAGAGAACTGCAGTGGCCTTGACATAACTGACAGGAAGTAATTGCTGTGTAAACATGGCGGTGCAAGATGGAGGCCTCCATTGAGCAAGACCTTTGCCTCAAGTATATATTAACTGCTAAAAGAGATTTTTATTTTTAACTGATTCTACACCTATACATACATACTCTTTGGTAATGAATTTTGTTTTTGATGTTTAACCCTCTTAAATGTTTCACATTGGACCTTTTAAATGTCTATCATCTGGCTGTTTATAGCTGTTTAGACTCGACTTTACTCTTTCTAAATTTGCCTGTTCACCACTGCTGCAGTGTCAGGGATTAATAAAAACAACAGAATCATTTTATAACCTGAAATAATTTCCCTGTGTCCAGGATCGGCCTCCTGCAGCCGACTGGAAGAAGCTAGAGGGCTCCAGAGAATACAGGAATGGCAACACACTCAGGGAATACCAGCTGGAAGGCCTCAACTGGCTTACCTTCAACTGGTACAACTCGTAAGTCACAGTAATCACTGTTTTTTTTTTTTTATTTATGTAATGATCTCCACTGGACTGTAAAGTGGACATGGACATTAAACTACAAATATTTGCACTTTTTTTGTCCGTGTTTTCGTGTTATGAAGGCGTAGCAATTATAAATGTTCTGGAATGTCATGGATATAAGGGTAAACTCCAGCACTGGGGAAAAAAAAAGAAATTCAGTCTAATCTTTCCGTCCAGATGACAAATCATAAAACAGAGCACTGAATATTTTCCAAATCGTTTCACGTTTCATTGTTTTCATATTCGATTGCTGGTGTGGAAAACAGACTTTGCTTTGGAAAAGCAGTGCTAATAAACGAGAGGGGGAATGTTTTTAGATCATGGAACCTAGTTGACATCATCAGACTAAATCATTATATAATTTGACATATGGTGTAGTCTTTCGTTACGGAAAGTCAGCATTAAAGTGTCCACCTGTCCAGAGTTATTGGAACAAGAATAATGTGAAATACAGCGTCTCACTCATGCACATCTTTTTTCCTCCTCCATAGACGTAACTGTATCTTGGCTGATGAGATGGGTCTGGGAAAAACCATCCAGTCGATTACGTTCCTTTATGAGATGTACATGACAAAAATCGAGGGGCCATTCCTGGTCATCGCCCCGCTCTCCACCATCCCCAACTGGGAGCGAGAGTTCAGGACCTGGACTGAGCTCAACGTTGTGGTCTACCACGGGAGCCAGGCCAGCCGCAAGACCATCCAGGCCTATGAGATGTACTATAGAGACGCACAGGTGAGTGTCTGGTCCGAGTTAGCCTAATCAATGACTTTTGATCAATGACACGATTGATTAGTGGGCATACAAGAAACCATTAAATGCAGAATAGTAAAACAGAATAGTAAATAATCAACAAATATCAAACAATTTCTACACTTAAGACACGCAGAAGGTGAAATTTTATACATTAAACTTAAAACAACCATTCTATTCTATTATATGTTAGATCTGAATATATGGTCTTAATTTTGGTTTTAACAAAATCTTTTAGCCATGTTGCCTCAAATTTTGCCGCTAACTTACTTTTAAGTGTGTTAAATGTTGTATCAAAAGTCAAAGTGAGGAGGCATTTCTTCAGAGCATCAGAGTAGCTACAGCAGTGGATCATGTAGATGTTAACAGTAGATGGAAGATATGCTTAAGTTTAGCAGATCTAAAACCAGCTCGGTCAGCAGGGCATGGTCAGTGTAAACTCTTTAAAGTCCTCAATCTTTAAGCCATATACTGTGAGCTCTGAGTGCACAATTATACTAAAATCTCGTAGAGTGACCTTTGCCACAGTGAGCCTGTGAAGGAAATAAGATGTTGGCTTGTTCCTAATCCAGGCTGAGACGATCCTCAAGGTCACTGACCAGGGACGCTGTGTTCTCCTGTCCTTTCTGGTTTAAGACATAGAGCAGTGACATACAACACAGACATGAGCTTATTTGGTTCTACATGGCTTGTTATTAGATTTAGAGTATATAAGGTAAATGGATGGTGTGTTCTGTACTTGACCTGGTTTAAATGCAGTAGACAAACCAAATGGGCAAGTTTTTATTTTAACGTAAAAACGTAAAAAATGAGGGCTGCAAATAATGTTTGTTTTCATAAAATATTAAATCTCTTTATTCTTTTGATAAGTCATGTGGTTTGTAAAATACCTCCCAAACCTTAAAATAACTGTCCGTCAATGTTTATGAACGAAAATGCATAGAAACCAGGGAACATTAGAGGAGCTACAATCAATATAGTTAAGTAATCAATTTATAATTCAATAATGAATTAATCACTGCAGCCCTGATAAAAAGTTATACCATTATCAACACCCAAAGACAAACTCAATTTACGCATTCTAGAAAAGGTTGAGTTAATTATTATCTCTGTATTGTTTTCTATTTCATTATAAAACAGTATCAGGACATAAGATTTGGTCAAAGACACCCAGCCATATTTCCCTCACATAAATTGTGTCATATAAAAAAGGATGTGGAAACAAAGACATTAAAGATTAGTCTTAATTAACCTCTCCTTCTCACTTCTCTCCCGACCTCCTTCCCTCTAGGGTAAAATAATAAAGGGGGTATATCGGTTTCATGCGGTGATAACAACCTTTGAGATGATTCTGGCCGACTGTCCAGAGCTCCGCAGCATCCCATGGCGCTGTGTGGTGATAGACGAAGCCCACCGACTCAAAAACCGAAACTGCAAACTACTGGAAGGGCTCAAAATGATGGATATGGTGAGTGGCGGTTATTGGGATATAGGTGTTTAGACACAGAGCTAAAAACAGCATGTTTTGTCTAGTTAAAGTGTCTTTTATTTGGGTACACTTGGATAAATTGGCTTGGGACCAGTATCATGATAAAATAATTCCTCTGTTTAATGTGTCCTGTAGACATCCTGCATTCTTTTTTAGAAACTCTAAATATGTCTTTCCTGTCTCTGGTTTCTCCTGCAGGAGCACAAAGTTCTGTTGACAGGAACTCCCCTCCAGAACACTGTGGAGGAGCTATTCAGCTTACTCAACTTCCTGGAGCCGGAGAGATTCCCGTCTGAACAGACATTTATGACTGAATTTGGAGACCTTAAGACTGAAGAACAGGTAAATGACTTTCAGACTTTCCAAACATTCTTTCAGCTTTCTAAATTCCCATTCCAGTTGCGCTAACATTGTTTGTGTGTTTAGGTTCAGAAACTGCAAGGCATTCTGAAGCCCATGATGTTGAGAAGACTGAAGGAAGATGTGGAAAAGAACTTGGCACCAAAGGAGGAGACCATCATTGAGGTAGGACGTCTCTGCATATTCAAGTTATGTTCACTTTTGGCTGTACAACATACAGAATAAACCTAATAAAACCCTGCGAGGAGGTGGAAATTCTGAAGAAATTAACAAAATATTAATGGGCTGTTGTTGTCATCAGGTGGAGCTGACCAACATACAGAAGAAATACTATCGGGCCATTCTGGAGAAGAACTTCTCCTTCTTGTCTAAAGGAGGTACGGGAGGAGGAGGAGGAGGCGGTGGAGGATCAAGTGTCCCCAACCTTCTCAACACCATGATGGAGCTGAGGAAATGCTGCAACCACCCCTACCTCATTAATGGTAAACACACACACACTGCCATAAGTGATCAAACACTGTAAAGCGATGTTTCCCACTCTTCATTTATCGTTGTTTCTTGTGATGTTCAGGAGCAGAAGAAAAGATTATCGAGGAGTTCAGGGACTCCCACATCCATGCGGCCGATATGCCGGACATGGCCCTCCAGGCTATGATCCAGGCTGCTGGCAAGCTGGTGCTCATTGACAAGCTGCTGCCCAAACTGAAGGCAGGTGGACACAGAGTCCTGGTGTTCAGTCAGATGGTCCGCTGTCTGGACATCCTTGAGGACTACCTCATCCAGAAACGGTGAGAGAGTTGACCGAATTAATATTTAGTTTGTCAGTGCAAAGCTTACCCTGATGGCAGTGATCAATGGAGTATAGAAATCCAAAGTTTTTGATTCCAGTCCTGATCCGAGGCCTTTACTCGTGGATATCTGCTGATTCTCAGTAGCTGTTTTCAGACCTGCAATTAAGTCTAAATATTGTTTGCAAAAGTAACTCAAGATGCCAAACTCTGGACAATGTCTGAACCCTGTTCCCCAGACATCATTTAGATTTAACATCTAATAACAGCTGGTGTGATGATTCTTACAGAACTACCCAGTCTAAAAATAAAAATTTCTGTGGATGTTCAGAATTGTTCAAATAGGTGAATACATAGCAGCAGAAGGTATGCACAAAATAACAGGTGGGGGGAAATTTAATGTGGCACACTGGCCTCTTCATACTGCTGGGTAAACTTAAGTATAAAAGGTGTAAAATGAATAAAAGTTGAACTGGGAGAATGAATATTCTGAGTTTAAATTAACATATCTGTTATCACTACAAATACTTGTACAACTACTTGTGGGTCAAGTATGTTCGGCTGAACATTAAGACCAGAGGTAGAGAGCACTTTAACCACATAATGTTAAATTTTACACTGGATGTACTGGATTTTAGAGCAACTGCACCAATATACTCACACCTACACTTCAAACTCTGTCTTCAGATACCCCTACGAACGCATCGATGGCAGAGTTCGAGGTAACTTGCGACAAGCAGCCATCGACCGTTTCTCCAGACCGGACTCGGACCGTTTTGTCTTTCTCCTGTGCACAAGAGCTGGAGGTCTGGGCATCAACCTGACCGCCGCAGACACCTGCATCATCTTCGACTCGGACTGGAACCCTCAGAATGATTTGCAGGTACAAAACCGCATGATGGTGATATTTGTTTTGGGTTTGGTTGTACTGCATTTTGCCAAAGGGCTTCAGGCTTTTGCTGGATGTAGTTTACTCTTTTGAAATAAAGAGTAAAATCCTCTACACAACAGTGTTTCTAAATTTACAATTGTGTCCTGATCCGTTAGGCCCAGGCGAGGTGTCACCGTATCGGCCAGTCAAAGGCTGTCAAGATCTACCGTCTGATCACCAGGAACAGCTATGAGAGGGAGATGTTTGACAAGGCCAGTCTGAAGCTTGGGCTTGACAAGGCCGTGCTGCAGAGCATGAGTGGACGGGAAAATGCCAACAGCGGGGTACATACATCAGTAACCTTTTGATAAATTGATTTATTAGAAAGCTTGTCCACATTCTGACTTCTTACTGACATACTCAGTGTTTTCATATGACTGTTGGGGCACATTCTAAAAAGTAAAAATGAATCCCTCTCTGTTCCAGGTCCAGCAGTTGTCCAAAAAGGAGATTGAGGACTTGCTAAGAAAGGGAGCTTATGGGGCTCTAATGGACGAGGAAGACGAAGGCTCAAAATTCTGCGAGGAAGACATTGACCAGATTCTCCAGAGACGAACACACACCATCACCATAGAGTCTGAGGGGAAAGGCTCCACTTTTGCTAAGGTATGAACTTTTCCTCAATGTACAGAGTTTTAAAAAGAAATAAGAGTCTGTTAAAATAACCTGGAGTTGACCAACACGTCTCTTCTCCATCTGCAGGCCAGTTTTGTTGCGACGGGTAACAGAACAGACATTTCTCTTGAGGATCCAGACTTCTGGCAGAAGTGGGCCAAGAAGGCTGAGCTGGACCTGGATGCCATCAATGGACGGGTAACACTCAAACACATGTCTGCATACCATCACAACTGTACACACGACTGCTGATACTGTATATAGTAATTTAATGCATCCTGATACCTTCAGGGTCTGTACAGGTGCTTGAAATCCTTGTTTTCAAGGTCTGAAAGGAGCTTGAGTTTTTGATTAATTGCTGAGAATACTTGAAAATTGGGATTGCACAACAAAGTCTGCTTATTGAAAACTCTTTGGTTATGAGTTATTCTTCTTGAACTCACATTAGGTTAATAAGACATGCTCTTTGGATTGGAAACATGTAGAAACAATTGAAGCTTTTTTCAAAATTTAAACAAACCTGTGGTTCTGGTGGGGAAAAAAAAGCATTTTAATTGTTTTAAAGAGTGCTTAAACTAGCTGTTGCATGTGACACTTTGGTTGTTTATAGCATAATACTATCTCTTTTATTGTGACTTTTAAAATGTGAAAAAATAATGTCTTTGAATAATATGAAATTGAAAGTGCTTGAAAAGTGCTTGGCATTGCCTTTTTAAAAGATGTATGAACCCTCCACCTTGTTGGTGATGTCCTTTTTTATTCACTAGCGTTGAAGGTAAGGGAAAGGAAAGTGAGCCGGCAAGAGACTGAACAGGAGGGAAGCAAAGAGAGAGAGAGATTAATATTGACAGTTGAGAATCTCCTCTCCTCCATAATTACCCATGTTTCCCTGCTCTTGCGTCTGTGTGTATGTGTGTATAAGCTGCTTAGCTCCACTTAACAGAGCACAGATGCTTAGAGGGTACAGAGATATCACTTAGGCAAGAGCTTAAACACACACATACCCAAGCTCAGTCATACTGTTACACAAGCATTGATGAGCATCTTTATATTCTTCTTTTTCACTCCGTCTCTTCATTTGCTCACTTGTGTCCGTCCCTCTGATTCACTCTAACTCCAGCTCCATGAGTGTGACTAGGGGCTGCTCCCCTGGGATTTCTTACTGTGTGATGTTAGAATAAAAATAACTGCCCTGTGATAATTGAAGAACTAACAACTGCCATGTTTGCACATAATAATGTGACTGTAAGGGGAGACGGTCTAATTAATTGAAGAAAAAATTTTTTTTTAATTCATTAGACGACATAATTAATGTCACGGAATGTTTTGAGCCGGGCAGCAATTTTCTCAGTGTCATAAAATACTCGGTTAATCAGATTCGGTGTGATCATATTGTGGATGCATCACTGGAACAAAGCAGAAGCTGCTTTGCATATTGTTGTTGTTGGATTCTGCGCCATCTGTAACTGAAACCAGGTGCGTGTGGAAATGTAAGTCCTTTTTAAAAGCATGTAGGTGAAACATTTTCATTCATATTTTCCTCCAGAACACACTGGTGATTGACACTCCCAGGGTAAGGAAGCAGACGCGGCACTACAGCAGCGTCAAAGAGGACGAGATGATGGAGTTCTCGGAGCTGGAGAGCGACGACGACGACGAGCCGAGCAGCAAACCGTCATCCAAACCCAGACGACCCCAAGAAAAAGCCCAGGGCTACCCCCGGTCTGAGTGCTTCAGAGTGGAGAAGAACCTGCTCATCTATGGGTCAGTCACACATTCACATTTTCTTGAGTGTTTCACATAGACTTCAGTTTATTCAGGGTTTCCAGGGTTGAATCCTTGCACATTTTTTTAATTTTTTAAAAAAAAAATTATGATCTCCAGCTGTGTCAGCACATTCAGTCCTTGAATTTGACAGAAATAGTCCTGGAATGTCCTTAATTAAAGTCCTTGAATTTGATGTCAACCGAGGTGTGGGAACCCTGTTTTCAATGAAAAAGGAAGAAGTAGTGATGTCTAATAATGAGACTGCAAATTGTCACAAACTTAGCACTCCACCTTTCCCTTTCAAAAGCGCATCTGAGAACTTAGTTTGTGTGGTAACGTTGGTTTCAACAGAATTTCAGCTAGTTTTGTCTGTTCAGGCTGCTGAGTAGTAGTGGTGCAAATGGAAGTCCTCCATAAAGCAAGACCAACACATGAAATAGATACAAAAGACTTATTCCATTGCTATAAAACCAAATCGCTTTTATTTTAAATGATTAAACACTCACACCATCACACTTATTTTGATTTTCTGTCAATAATTGCACCTTTTACAGTGCATTACAGGCAGTAGACTCAATATTTTAAATGTTAAACATGCAGCAATGATGCATTTATGATAAGCATGAACGAGAATCTGTGGTGGTACAGGCAGTTCACAGGATAAGAAGCAGAAAAGAATTGTTGCTGTTGTGGTGGATGTGTTGGAGTCATGCTGACGAGCACTTTGTCACTCAGCTAATGTGTTTGTGTGTAATGACGCTCATGGCTCAATAAACGCAGACCAGCACATGGGTTCGCGTCTCAAGGCCACTTAATCAGCGCTGCCTTTAAACACAATCATGAACACTCGCACACAGGAATCACATACCTTCTAATGATCACAAACTGGCATTGGAGAGAATAGCACATCTTTTAATCCACCGCATGTCTCACTCTGGGGACTGCACAGTATATCAAACATTATATACATAATGCAAAAGATGCACATGCATCGCAGAAGACTGCTTGAACTGGGATAAATGTATAATATTTCCTGTGCTAATTTTGTTTGGACAAGAACTCGGGCATAAAGGTAATTTATTGTTTTGGTCATATCATTTTCTCCCAACATGGCTGTCTAATTTTATTTATTGAAAAAATCCAGGTAGTAAGGGATGAATTATTTTGTACAGTAGCAGATATGGCCCAAAACGTTTTCACAGTAAAATATTTTTAACCATTCAATTTTCATGATTATCAAGATTAATGTCAAAATGTCAGTGCCCAGCCCTAACGAAAATATCAGTCATAAGTCATATTATTAGATATTTAACATTATTGCATGTTTTCCTCATAGTTAGCGAAATTTACTCTTTACGTTATTGAAAATGCTTCCAGTTTTCCTTCAGGAAATGTCTCAGCTTGACATGTTTAAAGCTCTACTTAATATTAATTTCACGAACAATACAATTACTGGATACAATGCAAGTTTTTGTTCATCTGCAGCGACACAATTAACAGTAACTGGCCATAAAGTAGGATACTGGACTACAGTCTACTGCACACACAGAAGCAATTGACACACTTACACACTTAACCATACATTGATGAGTCTGGTGAAGCCGTTTATTTAATTTTATTTTTTTTTGGCTGATTTGGCGTGACTGTGTGTGTAAGAGGGGAAACAGTGGGGCTAGTTAGATGTCAGCGTTTTTATTGTTACAGTCTAGTCTTTTGGCTCGAGGCTGTAGGACACAAAAACACACTGACTGGGCCTGTCCTCGCTGCCCAGCGCTCTGTTGTCTTTTCCCATCAGCCCCACCTCTCTTCTCCCTCACCCTCACCCACCATTTTAGACTTTCTGAAATAGTTCAGAGTAATTCTTCATCACATGGTTCACTGGAGATTAGGAAGAAGTGGTGGGGGAAAAAATTTAGCTGACAACAAGAGCCACTAACACCAGCCTGTGAGGTGGCTGGAGATTGTGGGCGGGGTTTAGCTGCAAGACACACACGGATTTTTGGTTTTTTTTATAAAGCTTTCTTAGCGAGGATATTAACCTTAACCATCATAACTAATAACTGACGGTAACCTATATAATTCTAACCTTAACTCGAATCAAATTTAACTCTCATAAACCCCAGCTTTTTTTTTTTTTTTTTTCCAGACACTGCTTTGACTTACATTTATATGGACGGCCTAAACAAATCTTGATCCCCCCCCAATTTAACTGTTAATGCCTAACTCTAACCACATCTTAAATCTTAACCGTAAGAACCAGTTTCTCAGAAATTTGCTTTTTTTTTTTTTTCCCCTTCCCTCATTAGTACTGTTTTGGTCTCCATAAGGACGACTCACGCGCACGTTGAACCACCCAGTTGAATGTACAATAAAAAGCAGCCCAACATGTTTAAGTCATGAAATTTTCATTAAGTCTGCAGATGTACGTTCAGGTGACGTACATCCCATAAGAATAAGTGGAGGATAGATTCAGTCACAGGGAGGCAGTCAAAAATTTTGATAAAGCAACATCATTGGACACAAAATTCAGACACAGTTGAAACTGTTGCACAGAAAAAGAAATGGTAGATTTAAAATTAGTTCATTGGAATACACCTGTATTAACTAAATAATGAGACATACTACTAAAATATTAATTGATATAGTATAACAGTATTTTTTATAGTTATTTAATAGAAGTTTCTTGACTCATTTGACAAATCCAGCACAATCATTTTCCATCAGACATGCCTTGCCTTCCCGTGTTGTGCATTCAGTTGTGTAAGTCAGTAGCCTGGTGTGTCCATACGCTCACCAGCTCCTCCTCTTCCTCTCCATCTCTTGATTCAGTTGGGGGAGGTGGAGTGACATCCTGGCCCACGGTCGCTTCAAGCGCCCCCTGAAGGAGGCCGATGTGGAAACCATCTGCAGGGCCCTGCTGGCATACTGCCTGCTGCATTACCGTGGTGACGAGAACATCAAAAGCTTCATCTGGGATCTGATCACACCAAGTGAAGACGGGACCACCAAGACCCTGACCAACCATTCTGGTAACACACACACACCTGATTGCTCTCCAGTTAATATTTGATATTCCAAACAAAATGCCAGGCTTCAGTAGAGAGCTGAGAAGGTATTTCAGGGTTGGTTTAATATGTAAAAAAAAAAAGATTTTAATCTTCTGGGAATAAGTGATAATACATACATAATATAATACTATAATACTGGAAAAGTTTTCAATAAGGTGTACAGGTTGTGACTGTCCCTGTGTCCCCCACCCAGGTCTGTCCACGCCAGTCCCTCGAGGAAGGAAAGGCAAGAAAGGGAAGACCCCGGCCCCGCCTCAACAGACTCCACGAGCTGATTGGCTGGCCAGCTGCAATCCCGACCATTTACTGCAAGAGGATAGCTACAAGAGACACTTGAAACATCACTGTAACAAGTAGGTTTTTTTCCCTCCAACACCTGAAAGGCCATCACAGCTAGTGACTGTCTGAGACCACAAACACTTTCTGGGTTGGTTCAAGTTTCCACACTAGAAATTTCCAGTGTGAATGGAGCTGTGATATAAAACCAAATGATTATCTGGTCAAATTATCCTGTAGTGTCAGGGATTAACAGACACAATTGTACAAATCAGAGTCTTCCAGTTTCAAATTGTAACCATTTACCATGTTTGATTAATACAACTTAAACACCAATTAGGACGTGAGCGAGTTAACTGGGAAATATGTTTTGTACTTTGGTTTAGAATCTTCTCAGGTATGAAATTCATCCACATTTTTGGGTTTTACATAACTGACAACGCCGACAGTCCACCTTAAAGTCACGTAAAAATCACTCAAGATCTCAAATCCCTGAAATCTCCTCCCTGTAATAGTTTGATTAAGCGTCAAGTGTGTGGTCCTGTGTCTTGACGGGATCGTCAGGAACGTCTTTCGCAGGAGTAAAACGGTGAGCATCAGTTACAAGGTTTATTGTGTTTGCGGTCTCCCACATTTTTAAAATCAAGTCAGATATGAAAATCTTTAGTGTGGCATTACACACGCACACTTGTGCAATATTAGTGGGGACATTCACTTAGCCCCTTCTAGCCCTAAAACCAGGTCTTAACCTTGGAAAAGTCATAAAATTGAATTTTTCCTTTGGTTTTGTTGTCCTTATGAAGATAGGCATACAAGCACGCTCCTGCTTGGTGGTCAGCTCTCTCTTCTTGTTGGAAAGATTTGCTTCTTTGCCGTCCAGATTCAATTCCAAGATTTTTTATTATTTTTTTTTCCATAACGGAGGAAGTTTATTTGTGTGTGCATGGCTGTGTGCCAGGCCAGGTGCTAGGCAGGCAGCAGACCTGTTGGAAGTGTGTGAAAGACGCACATATACACACACGCGCGCGCACGCACACACACACACTTGGGGGTGATTATGTGGTGCCATCTGCTCGGCTGAAGCACAGCGTTGTGTGGCTAATCAGGCCTGGCACATTGATGGATGAGCACACACAGCCTGCCAACAACACACACACACACACACACACACAGCAACTTGTCTAACTCGCAACTTACTTAATGCACAAACGTACACACACACACTGCAGAATGAGTTGCAAATGACTGTCTTTAACCCCCACACACTGAACTTTCTCTTCCCTCCTGGTTTCCACCAAATCTCTCTCGTAGTTCATTTTTTCCCTCTCCCTGCGTCTCCTGCTCCAAAACACCATTATTGGCATTACATCTTGATGACAGACCTGGTGACAAATGTTTACACTGAACTATATCTCACATACAGTCGAGCTGCGTTCTCCAAAGCCAGGAGGTCAAATCTGACTCTCATTCTTCAGCTTTGACTGAGGTGACGGATTTGACTGAAGGAGACTCTGGAGCAATTATTCAAACTGGCAACATCTGTATGAAATGCTAACACAAACGAGTTCTTTTAAAGTGGCAGAAAAAAAAAACCCAAAAAAACCTCAGGATGTTTTCCATCTGAATAATTTAAGATCAAATGGCCTCCAGTAATGACAGTCCAGTGTGACGAGCATTATCTGTGAAATGAGACACTTGATGTCACACACAAACATGTAAAATCATATCTAAGATGGGAAAATTCAAAATACTAAGTAAATTAATGTAACTCGTATACAATGTCAGAAATTGTTAATATTGTTTCTCAAACCTGGAAATTATATTGTCAATATCCTGTTTGTTAAAATTAATCGACACCAGAAAATATTCACATTTAAGAAGCTGAGAAATCGGACAACTTGTTTTATTTCTTTTGTAGAACACTCAAACTGATGATTTGATTATCAAAATAGTTGATTCATTTAGTAATCGATCACTCGATAGTTTCAGCCCTGATTCTATGCAGGTGTTGGAAATCCTTGTAAGAACTTTGGGTTGTATTACCTTTAGATTCCATTAGTCTATTGAAAACTAATCAGCAATACTTTCAGGGCTTTAATTCCAATTTTAAGCAGTTCAAGCAAAGATGTACAATGTTTGGTGGAAGCAGCAGGTTTTCTCCTTTTTCTTTGGTTCATACCATGAATTTGACTGACAATAGATTATAATTGGGATTCTTCTGTCTTTGTCGAGCTTCACTAAATTTTTACCGTCTCATTGTTTCTCAGGGTGCTGCTCAGAGTGAGGATGCTGTATTATCTACGACAGGAAGTTATAGGCGACCAGGCCGAGCGCATCCTGGAAGGAGCCGACACCAGGTTTGTAGATTCTCTTCTCCTTGACGCACAATTTTTCTGTCGTTATTGTAGCGTTTAGTTTATTTACCACATCATCCCACACAAACATGGTAAGTCGCTCTTATTTTCTTATTTCTTTTTAGCTTGTTTTTTGTGCATCTCGTAAACATTTGACTGCTGCTCATTCACAGTTCCGTTTGGTGGAACTTACATCCCACTGCTTGATCTGTTTTTGTTGTGGTAGTTTTTTTTTTCCCCACACTTTTGTCTGTTGGCAGCCTACAGAGATAATGTAGATCCATGGTTCTCAAACCGTGGTGTGTGTACCACCAGTGGTACATGAGCTTCCTCTGGTGGTGCTTGGTGGAAAATCAGAAATACTGTTCTACTGCATAAACCAGGGGACGTGATCAGAGTGGAGTGGAGGAATTTAGACCGGAATGCTTAGAAAATGAAAGAGATTACAAAGGAATAATAATGATAATTACAATCACCTTAATCTCTTGCTCCATCTTAATCTAATTTCTCTATACCAGTGTCTGAACTATATGTGAGGAAGAGGAGGATGATGAGCCTCCTGTGAAAAGTGTGTAGCTGACTTTGCTCGGCCTGTTTACGCCACTGCATTTTAACGTTGGTGATAATGGTGTTACTTTGAGTGATTAATATTCTCCTAGGAGGTACACGGTATAAAACTGTGTAAAGAAACAGTCGCGATAGTATGAGTCGTGATAGTATGACATCAAACATGCCTCAATCAACCACACCATGTTTTATTTGATGAGAAGGTTGAGGCATTGTGATATTAACAGTGTTCCCCCTAAAAATTATATGCAGAATATAAATTATCACCAGAATTATATCGATTGATGTTGAGAATGAGAGTGAATGTAATGAATAATTACTAGTGTCTATTTCCGTCTGTTCTAGTGGCCTCTTTGGCAGGTTTGGTTCCCTTTGTGACAGATGCAACAAGCATTAGGGAAAATAAAACCAATAAATAGGTCAAAAAAACTACTGAACTGCTAATTCAGCATTTATTTTGAGAGCTATTGCTCACTGCCATTAAGCACATGGTATCTCAGCACAATGGTGAGATTCCGTGAAGGTCAGATATGCTGCTCACCTCGACTGGTTTCCTTGATCTCCTAAATCTCCTCCACTGCTTCTTCCTCTTTCTGTCACTCCACACTTTTCCTGGCATCTGTCCACTTCTCCTTCACTCTGCAGTGCACTTTAGTCTGTGATCATGTCCCATCCCCCGCCTCTCATCACCCTTTCACCCAGATGTGAATGCATTTATAATTTGGAGCACATGCACTTCATGCTGATCTCTCCCACTCCCTCTCCTCCTCTTTTTTCCCTCCCCCACCTCAGTGGCGGCTACTGTGACACACCCGTGTGATTGTGTGTGCGCGCACACCAGACGTGAGCATACGGGTTGCTACCGTGCCAACATATGCCAGGGGGATTTAGTGTGCCAGTCTTGGCTCGCACCCTTATTTGTGTGTTGCCAAGGCCGCGCATGCTGCTGTTTGCAGAGATAAGAGACTGTTTCCCGGTTCCTTCCCTCCTCCTGAAGCCTTTACACTCTCTGTCTATTGTGTGTTGGGCCCGTTCTCTCTACAACGACCAGGAAGCACTTACTTTCCCCACCATCATGTTTCCATAATTGTGCTTTGTTTGGTGTCACAACACAAAATTAATCCTGCAACAGCTGTGCATGGTGAAATTGTTGTTTTTATTTGTATGAATAATCCTATTCTTGACCAGATGTGTTTTTTTTTTTTGTTTTTTTTTTTTTGGTTTAGGCACATGTAAATAAAAGAGTTAAAGCAAAACTCAGTGTGGGTTTAGGTCGCTCCCTAATTTACAATGCACTAGGCAATATATTTTAATTTATTTTGCCTTTTATTTAAGCAGCATACTCCCAATAAGATCAAGGCTGTCTTTTACAAGGAAACCTGGCCAAGAACACACAGATGACGGTAATCACAGACACAGACAACCTGGACTACAAAATCTTCACCAGAGCTGTACACTCTTTCCTAAGGTTCCTAAGCTCTGAAGCTAAATATTAGCCTGTAAATTATTTCAAGTATCATGTGATGACGACCCACAAAGTGTTCTTTATCCACACAAAAACTGAAATTTCCCTATACAGCCTTCTTTCTTTTTAAAAAAGTTTCCTGTAAACAGTCCAAAATGGACCAAATTGGGGAGGAAAGAAAATAAAGCAAAATAAATATATCATAAAGCAAAAAGACAGATGACTTACTTTGGTTTTACCAAAGTAGCATGTTGGTGGCAAGGGTGGCATTTTGAGATTTTCCCACTCTAGGAAAGTAGAGTTTCAGTGCTCCTGAAACACTGGTTCAGTGAAGATGAAAAGTAAGAGCGATTTAAAAGGTTCTCTTTGCAGCTTTTGCAAAATCTGGTACAAGATGGGACACTTGGGTCGGTTCAGAGTGAGAGTAGGCGTTGTTACTGGCTGTTCTACTTGCAACCCCTCAATTCTAGCCCGTTAATAACTGACCAATGTTGCAACAAATAAAAAGGGAGAGAGGGGAAAAAAATGAAGCAGTATTAAGATATCTTGGTCGATCTAATTTCTTTAAGTCATGTGTCACCTATGATCCTATTTTGTGTGTTATGATATAACTATTAAAACAAGTTCTCTGATTTTTCAGCTTTTTAAATGAATATTTTTTGTTTTTTTTGCTCCAAATTACTAAAAAAAAAATAAAAAACTGTCTTTGTTCACCATTAAAATTAGTCAGTGTGGGTTGATGGTCAGTGATGTGATATTGTTTATCTCTGCCACAGTGAGCTGGATGTCTGGATTCCCCAGCCGTTCCACGCTGAGGTCCCGGCTGACTGGTGGGACAGCGAGGCCGATAAATCCCTGCTCATCGGTGTCTTCAAACACGGTAAGAGGCACACGCCAGCGTGTGTCACATGCTATCTGTACATGCAGACCTAAATCTTCCAACATGGCAGCCATTACACACACACACACACACACACGTCAGCGCCCTCAGACACTCGCTGAGACACTCCAGTGGCTTCCAACCCAGAAATCATCAAGCATAGACAGACACACATACACATCCCTGTCAAACTGGGTAAGCACACACACGCAAACACACCCCACCCACTGCTGTTGCCACCAGTTGATTGGTGTTGCTATGGTGACAGCAGTATGCAGCTGGCAGGGTCAGCATGCTATCGGGACTGTGATTGATTGCTGGTTTCACCAGTGTGTGTGTGTGTGCGTGCGCGCTGTACAGTGTGTTGTAAGTGTTAATGTTGTCAAAGTTAGAATGACTAAGTCCTTCTATGTAAACTGTTGAACTGGTTATATGGGATGATCCTCTGGTTTTAAAAAAAAAAAAAAAAAGATCCAGTTGTGTTAACGTCCCAGTGTGACGCACATGTGGGTGCTGACTGCTGAGTGTGACGCCCAGTGACAGGCGCCGTCTAATTGTTGTGTGTGGAGACCCTCATTCATATTAATTTGGCATAATTGTCATAATTTTTCCATCATTGCCACTCTCTATGATTCTATTAGGAGACACACACACACACACACACATTCAACCATAGTTAATCATAATCCTCGTTCACTAGGGAGGCCCTTTAGGGGGCGGACTAACACACACACACACACACACACACACACACACAGAGTGAGCTTTGTATGCTGACACACACACACACACAGAAAAAACAGAGCACCTCTCTCTCAAACACACACACACACACACACAGAAGAGTGATGGCCTATAAAGGCCCTGATGATTAACGTTTGGCTGTGGGTGCAGAGTTCTGTGTGTGTGTGTGTGTGTGTTACACATCTATCTTTGCAAGGATGACTTTGAGTCACTGACTGCACAGTGGGAGCATATATTTTGCTGTTCTTTACTTTAAAGTGTTGTTTAAAAGTAGAAATTGAGTTAAGGTTTTATTAGGTTTGAATAGTTACGGTTTACACTTGGATGCACGGCCTGGGAATTAATTAGTGTCCTTGCAAATGTAGAAGTGTGTGTGTTTGTTCTTGTACTTGCTGCGGAGTGAGGACCAAAAATCGTGTAACACCTACAAAGTGAGGACATTTTGGCTGGTCCTCACTTTTTTTCACCCTTAAAATGGCTTTTTCAGGGTTAAGACCTGGTTTAGGGTTAGGGTTATAATTGAGTTTAGGTTAGGGTTAGGCATCTAGTTGTCATGGTTACAGTTAGGGTAAGGGGCTAGGGAATGTATTATGTCTATGAGGGTCCTCACGTGTGTGACAGTGAAGGCAGGCTGTATACCACTGTTTGTTGCAATGATTTTATCTATTATACCTTAGACCCATGGTTCTCAAACTGTGGCACGTGTACCACCAGTTGTACATGAGCTTCCGCTGGTGCTACCTGGAGGAAAATCATAAATACTGTTCTGTTTATACCAGGGTATGTGATCGGAGTAAGAATATACTGAATAGCCACCGGGGGGGGGGAAATCTGCTTTTTGATCAAAGAAGTATATATTGTATGGAAGGTTACGTTAAAATTAGTAAAATTCTCACTTGATTTATAATGTCAGTTAACATTTTTTCTGGGGAGAAAATGGCCTTAATCGCAAGTTTCAGATCGTATTCAATAGAACACTATGACAGTTTTGTAAGCTGTGTTGCCATTAAGAGGATAATAGACGAAAAAGCATAGACACCAGTTCAGTCTGAATTTCAGGTCAAATCACATTCTTATCGGTGTCTTTTTAAACGAAAACATGACATGGCTGCTTTTTATGTCAAGTTTTTCACTTAAAGTGCAGTGGTGCAGTGTGTAACAGCTAGAAACATTTACACTTTTCCCTTCCAAGTGTTTTGGAGAACCTATTCAGCCCTCATATAAATATTAAAGGCTCATTCGGGGGTAATCTATGCAAAACAGTCTATACAAAAAGATATATGGGGAAAAAAATGAAGTATAATTACTTTTTCTTTAATTTCTGCTGTTTAATTTCTTTAATTTTCACACATTGTACTGACACGATTGTGACCGTGTTGCCTACGCCCTCGCTTACTGTATATTCTGGTCACATGACAGCGTATGTACTTTAGTGAATCATTTAAATATTCAGAGATTTATGGAGCATATCGGATTTCACTCATCTCTCCTTTTACGTAACCGGATCCAGTGACCAGTGTCGGGCCGATGAGGAGGGATGGATGAAAGGTTGAAGACGAGGCGCTGTGGTTGTGTTATGGTGGCCCCTCCCCTCTTCTCATCTTTACTCCCCTCGTCTCCTCCTGACCTCTCCTCTCCTGTCTGCCTCCCCTGTTTTTCTGTGTCCTTTTTTCCTCCACTCTTCTCCCCCCCCTGCACCCACACCCCAGTGGGTCACAGTGGGACCTGCACATTCTAATCTGTTCTGCCTGAATGCTCCTAACGGACGCACACGCACGAGCGCGTGCTACTTTTCTCACACCCACCAGCTCATTTTCACAGACATCATGACGCACACTTTTTACTCCTCATCCTCTCTCTCTCTCTCTCTCTCTCTCTCTCTTCCTCTCTCTCTCTGATGATACGAATGAGCACCTGCAGGCTCTCTTGGATAAGCTTGCACACATACACACACACACACGTGCTGGACAGTTTCACATGTACACACACACACACCCAGGCTGTCTGTCTTGTCAGCAGCTGGCTCCTGGGGTCTGCCCTTCTGCTGCAGTTTTTGTCTATTCCCTTATTTAATATGGATGCACAGTGTGTGTGTGTGTGTGTGTGAGTTATCGTGTCTGTCGTAGCTCAAACTAGAAAGCACATCTTCTTTCTCCGGTCTTTAGAGGAGTTTGTTGTGACCTTGGGTGTGTGTTGACAACATTGACCCAATTATGTTGACCAAAATAAATGCGGTTTACAGTTTTATTGTGATAAGTTGAACAAGGAAAAGATTCTTAAACGTAAACTGGCAGAGTACTTTGTCTGCAATGTAGCTTGGTTTGGTTTTGTGCACATTCTCTTCAAGCCTATGGACACGGAGGAAAACAAGTGAACTAATGTTTTGCGGTGAGCTGATACGATGCTCGTTATCAATAAAAGTCCAGTGATAGAATATCTAAATCACTATAAAGAAGTGGTAAATGCATCAAATGTCATATAAAAAGCCCAGTGGCTTAAAAGAGACAAATGATGACATATTGGTAGAAAAAAGCTGGTAACACTGATAAAATAAAGTTGTGATATCAGCAATGCATGGAAGACAAAAAAGTGACTTATGTTACCAAATGTTACAAAAACAGATCCGTTTTTAAGCGACCAATTCAAAGTGAAAATCTGATTTTTAAACAAGATCATTGTTAATCACAAGGTCTTGGACAGACTCCGCCTCCCCCATGTGGAACTTCAAAATAAATCACTAGAACTGTACGTAGCATTTTTAAGTTTGTTGTGCGAAATATTAAGGATTTTTTTGTTTTTGTGATTATCCCAATAATGGATTTTCACCAAAATTAACTCTTTGTGAGCAGTGAGGTTGCATTTAGCAATATTGGGACTGAATATGAACATGGTGGACTGAATAATCTACCATACTATTGTGAATTTTGCTGTTATGGAAATGAATTTCCATGTTTTTCTCATCTCTCTTTTTTGTTCATTTTTCAGGATATGAGAAGTATAACTCGATGCGAGCCGATGCCGCCCTGTGTTTCTTGGAGAGGGTAGGCATGCCGGACGCCAAGGCTATCGCTGCTGAGCAGAGGGGCACCGACATGATGGCAGATGGCATTGATGGGTAAGAGAGCAGGCTTCACTGACCATAGGGCTGTTCTATTTTATTCTGCTTCAGGTCTTCACAAGTCAATGTGATGCTTTTTCATTCTCTTGCTACATGGTCATTTATTGTTGTTGCAGTTTATTTTCGTTGCATGAAGAAAACATTTGTATGACGTATACCAAATTATGTATGTTATGTTGCATAATCTCGAGCTTCCCCAAATGATACTTTGGCAGAAACTGAAGATAAAATAATTACGCTTTATTTAAGTGTATAGTCACTTGATTTTATAAGAATGAGAGCCTTTTTATATCAGCTGCAATTTTAGGCCCTGTTTTTTATTTTTATTTTTTTTTACAATATTCCACAGTGGACATATTAAACATATTTTGAGTTTTCATGCTAAATGAAGGCTGCATAGATTCAACAACACACTTTCATATTCAGTTGCATAAAAAATGTTAAAATGTTAAATATTACCCACTCAAGAGTTTATGGATTTTTAAATCTAAAATCAAAAACTTAATTTGTGTGCGTTCCTTCCATCCTCTACAGTGAGGATGACGATCCAGAGTACAAACCATTACGAATCCCTTTTAAAGACGACATGGATGACTTCACCAACTCTCCACTGGATGACGCCGTAGAGGGAGAGACTGAAGGTAAACATAAAATTCACTTAGAAAAAGAGACAGAGGTCAAACATGCTGCTGCAAGTATAAAGATTTGATCAGATTATAATCAATTAACTCTTGCCATTCTCTAGAAACAGATTTATGTTTTACATTTGTACAAAAATTCTTGGCCATTGCCAAACTGAAGTGAACCAATACTGAAAATTTATATTTGTACTTCAATGAAAGCTTTAGCGTAGTATGTACAAAATGAATCTTATCTTCTCTCCTCGTCCTTCACACTCTCGTCTATGTCTTACACCCTCAGGTGCTACGTCAGGTGAAAACGGTGCAGCTACTGTGGGCGGAGCCTCAGGCTCCAACGAGCGGCTTTATTGGCCGGCAGCGTCAGCTCTAACGGCCCGTCTGCGCCGCCTTATCACGGCATATCAGCGCTCCAACCGAAGAGAACAACTCCGCCAGGAGGCCCTCAACCGGCCCGATGGTCGCCGCCGCCGTCGTAGGGAGTTCCTGCCTACCATCTCCATGGTTACCGAGACAGGAGGAGGGGCTACTTACATCCAAGATGGATCTGCGGTGTTCATGACTGAAGGAAGCCCATATTTGACTAAAGGAAGTGCTTACTTTGCTAAAGGTGGACAGTTGATGCCAGAGGCTTCGCCGGTGATGACAGCCGGCTCCTTGCTGTCTGACGGAGCCATGTACTACAAGGAGAGAAGACAAAGGTGCAGTTACGTTTGGTCCCATTTGTCACAAGAATCTTATCACATAATCCTTTTCTCACACATCTTTTTTTTTTTTTTTTTTCCTTTCCTCATTCAGATGGACTCGTCGCGAGGAGGCCGATTTCTACCGCGTTGTCTCCACATTCGGAGTCGTCTACGACACCCAGCGTCAGAAATTCGACTGGACACAGTTCAGGGCCTTTGCTCGACTGGACAAGAAAACTGACGAGAGTCTGGAGAAATATTACTACTCATTTATTGCCATGTGCAAACGGGTCTGCAGAATGCAGGTCAAGACTGAAACAGGTAAGAAGAAATGTGCAAGGCTTCACTTGGCTTCAGTGTTTTCTTTCATCAACTTTGGAATTAGTTGTTTGTTGTTTTGTGATGAGGAAAATTGTTTGAACTGAGTTGAATTTCTTATTGAAGACATGAAAACACCTCTATGTCTTCCAGAACTCCCAGACCCGACCTTGATCATTGACCCCATCACTGAGGAACGTGCCTCTCGTACATTGTACCGCATTGAGCTGCTCCGCCGCATTCGAGAGCAGGTCCTTCCCCACCCTTTGCTCTCTGAGCGCCTCAAGCTCTGCCAGCCCTCCCCAGACCTTCCCGAGTGGTGGGAGTGCGGCCGCCATGACCGCGACCTCCTCCTGGGGGCCTCTAAGCATGGTGTGAGCCGTACAGATTATCACATCTTAAACGACCCTACATTAGCCTTCCTGGAGGCCCACCAGCGCTTTACCAGCCAACGAGGGACTGGCGTCAGCATGGGGATGCTGGGGGAGATGACCAAAGCTGGAATGGGAGCAGCAGAAAGTGCCACTGCGCCGCTCCTCTCTGCCGCAGAGCTGGCAAGCGCCG
The DNA here is from genome assembly GCA_016785285.1 of Brachirus orientalis. Taxonomy (NCBI): domain Eukaryota; kingdom Metazoa; phylum Chordata; class Actinopteri; order Pleuronectiformes; family Soleidae; genus Brachirus; species Brachirus orientalis. Next base: position 9,242,020 of record JAFBJR010000101.1, on the reverse strand, counting down.
CGGCTGCTGCCAAAATTGCTGTTGATGCAGCTAAAGAGGTGAAAACTGAGGAAGATAAATCGGAAATGGAGGTGAAAATGGAAACCGAGGAAGGAAATGTCAACGACATTCCACTTACCAAGACTGAAACTCCTGATGAACAGAAGACAAATGCTGGAGAGGTTCGAAAAGAGACAGCTGAGACTGCTGCTTCACCAAGAAAGGAGGTCAAGGAGGAGGAAGAGGAGACTCGGCCTAAAGTAGAAACAGAAGAGATAGCGGAGCTGAAGGAAGAGCCAAAAGGTGAAGAGGCGAAGACTTCCAAGTCGTCAGATGAGGAAGATCAAGACTTGACAGAGGAGAAGAGTTTGAGTCTTGTTGACTCTCAAAGGGACCAGGAGGAGATGAGCGGTGAGCTCTCAGGTAATCTTGACACTTCTCCTAAAGCACAACCAGAACACAAGACTGTGGAGGAGGAAGAGGCGGAAGAGAGGGAGAACCCCGAGTCTCCGAAATCTCTGAAGTCAGCTGATACAGAGAAGAGCCCAGAGGAGGAAGAGGAAGAGAGGATGGATGAAGACGACAAATCAGAGAAATCCTCTCAGGCTGAAGGTATTACATTTTATCTGTTTGTGTTTAGATATCCTGCCTGTGGTCACATTCCTGTTGACCACTTTTTGTCCCGGCCTCCATCGTTGCTGACACGGGCCTATTTCTGGTGTTTCCCCTCATGACTTGGCAGAGTTTTAATGAGTCCAATTTCCAGGGGCGGGAGAATAAAATGAGTTTAGATCCCTCGATAGCGATATGAAGAGCCGTTTTAATTAAGAGATGTGAAATGACTGTCCCTCTCTCTGCACAGCGAGTGCTGCATCAGAGCAGAAGAACTTCGATGAGGAGAGCATCGCGTCTCTAAGCACGTCGGCCCGTGACGAAACCAGAGATGGATTCTGCCCCGACGACCTGCCAGAAACGTCTGCGCTGCAGGCCTTACAGGAGCGAGCATATGGCTTCTCATTCTGGCCTAAGGTGAGTCTTTGAGTCCCGATAGACAACAGACGACTGTAGTCCAATCGCTCATAAAAGTTTTCCAGTTGTCATTTGTGACTCATTTGTAATTTTTCACCTCAAGACTTCTTTTTCTTTCTTTTTCCTCAAAAATGTCAATGTGGGTTTGAGCTGCAATTTAGGGATAACATTTAAAGACATCAAACTTGAGCTTCAGATAATGGTTTTATTTAAAAAACATATATTTTTTTTTTTACCGCTAGCGATTCTGCTATCAAAAAAAGAAAAAGACCTACTTTGACGACGGAAAGCGGCATGGGATCAAGTGCTGGGAATGTTTTGCTACTAATAATACGACACTATTCAAAACTCAAAATCGTTTCTCATCTTTTTTAGATAATTTTAGTGCCGAAATGTTACATATTGTATCTTTAATTCCTATCCAGGGTAGGGAAGTCCTCTGACATTTGACCTGAGGTTTTGTAAACTTGTGTGTAGTGTTTAAACTAAGGATTTATTGCCATGGGAAATGTGCAGTAAAATAAAATTCCCCTTGAAATGTTTCAGCAAGGAAGACCCTTTGTGTGCTGTGACAGAATTTAAAGTGAACAGAAATAAAGACCACCATCTATCTGGTGTGTGTGTGTAACCTTTCTGTGTTTTCCCTCCACCTCTTAGGATCGAGTGATGATCAACAGGATGGATAACATCTGCGAGGCCGTCCTGAAGGGAAAATGGCCCATCAACAGACGCCACATCTTTGACTTAGTTGGCAACATGTTGCCAGGACACGGTTCCTCCCTAACCACAGCAGCATTAGCCACAGCAACTGACAGCCCGCTGCAGAGGCGGAGCCTGGCCGAGCTGACGATGGCGGGCATCCATACACCTTACAGTGCGAGTGAAGACAAGACACTATCAACACAGGTTCATGTGAGTGTTTGTGTCCTTCGGACTTTTTAGTCGTTGACAATTGATGAATGTACATTGTTATAAAGTGATGAGGGCAGATAGGTGTTAATGGTTGACCTGGTGTTGCAGGAGGGCGCTCTGAGCCTGACGATACCCCGCCAGAGGAGGAGGAGGAGGAGGAAGATCGAGATAGAGGCAGAGAGGGCGGCCAAGAGACGCAACCTGATGGAGATGGTGGCTCAGCTGAGAGAGAGTCACTCTGCTGCTGAGACCCAGAGCCAGGCCATAGACCTCACTAAGGTCAGTGTCATCCTGCCTGAAATAGTGATTAAAACATTTTGCTGTGAAGTAATTGCATTATTTATGAAAGTGACGCTTGCTTTGCAGGGTATGCACCATCACCACAAGGCCTCACCCTCATTGGCTGGTTTTCCAAGTGCCCTGGTCACAAGCCCCTCCCTCAAGGCCCAGATGGAGTTGCTGCAACAAGCCCAGCCCTCTGGACAAAGAGCCAATGGTTCACTGGAGGCTGAGCCGCCACTCATGAGGAGGAGGAGAGGACGCAGGAAAAATGTGGAAGGCCTGGAGCTGCTCTTCATGGGCAACAAGAGAGCAGGAGGGGTACGCAGCTCATTTGTTGGGAATGTTTACTCAGCAGTTCTAACTTTTGTTCTCATTGTCATGTCATTATCCACGGCCGCTTAGCCCTCCTACATTTTTAGCCAGTTTCAATAACTCTCATTCACTGGGTCTCTATGAATCCTGACATTGCATCGTCCACAATTAAGGAAATAATCTACTGTAAAAAAAAAAATAAATAAATAACACTTATTCCTTAAATTCAGAGAAATAAAACTGTAATGGTAAAAAATTATCTTGTGGGGAATTAAACTGTTATTACAAGCTGTTAGCTCTCATTTTCTCATCTGCTCTCTTTCTCCCATTGGAAATTCTCCTTGCTTGCGGTCCATGTTTATGAATGTAAACACTTTACGTATTAAGACTTGATGAGAAGATCACCCTTATGTATTGATTGCTCTGCTTCTAAGAACCTGCTAATTTGGCACATATTTTGTACATGTAAGGTTGTATATTTCTTCGAAGTGGCCTTGGAAAAAGATCACTTAAATTTACCTTACGTCCGCAGTTACCAATAACAACTTTTTTAAAGATTTTTATACTTTTAAAAAGTGTAATTGTACATAAGAATCAGTTTGAAGCTCTCTGGTTTTTCCCCCCTGTGCTTCTGTGTAGGGCGTTCAGGACGATGCTGACGTGGCAGTTGTGGAGGGGGTTCAGGAAGCCGCCCGTGCCCACAGATCGATCACCATCCCCGATCAGAGCCCCAGTGCCAGGTCTCTTGCTTCTGGCAGTCTGGAGGAGGAAGAGGCTCCAGTGTCAAACAAAGACCTGGGAGAGTGGCTGAGGCAGCACCCGACGTACACCATGGACATGACTGGATACACACCAGTACGTACCTGTAATCCTTTACTTTAAGTGGGAACTGCTGAAGCTCAGGCTGCAGCACCTCTGCTTTAACTCCTTATTTTTTTATAAACCTTCTTGCTACAGAAGAGTGAGGAGCTTCTGCTCTCTCAGTTCTCCAAGCCCAAGCAGAAGCGCCATCGCTGTCGAAACCCCAACAAGATCGACATCAACACACTGACTGGAGACGAGAGAGTGCCTGTGGTCAACAGACGTAACGGACGCAAGGTCAGCTGACATGCGCAATGAGCTGTTCCATTTTCAGCAGGGATGGGACAGTAAAGCTCTTTCCAAACTACTGAAAGTCAACATTTGTAGCATTAGTCACATCAGTCCATCTGTTCCTTCAGCCGATGTGCAGAAATACAAACAAAGGTTTGTGCACACAGATAGGAAACAAATTAAGTATTTGAGCATTTTTACAGTTATTGGATTTCTATCAGGATAATGGTGACATCACAATCTTTTTTTATTGTCCAACACCTCATTCTCATGCATTTTTGTAGATGTACTGTAGATGCAGGTTTTAATTGAAGTGCAGTTTGTTTTTTTGCAAATTTCATAAACTGTTAACAGATTTGTAGCCTTTGTAACAGATCCAGGCTGGTCAGGTTCAACCAGAATTTATTGTTGTTTAAGTAGTTTTTAAGTCCCACATTTCAAACTTTAATTCTTTACAAAACCAAGAATACTTGTATAACTTTTTTTGTAGTATCTTTATAAATTTCTGCAATAAACTATGTAGTGAAGGACAGATTAAGAGAAGAATATAAAACGATTTCCCTTCCCCCTTCTTTAAAGAAAAACTCAAATCATTTCCTGTTTGATTTTTTTTTTTTTTTTCAGATGGGCGGGGCCATGGCTCCACCAATGAAGGAGCTTCCCAGATGGCTGTTAGAGAACCCAGAGTTTTCCATTGCTCCTGACTGGACAGACATCGTCAAGCAGTCGGTTAGTGAACAAGTTATAGTCCACAGATGCACTTCGATTATTGATCACATTTATCTTTTATAAAATACAGACCAAAAATTAAATGAAAGCTACTTCCTAACCAATTATCCTCCTCCTCTTCCTCATCTCAGGGTTTCCTCCCAGAAGCCATGTTTGATCGCCTTCTGACTGGCCCTGTGGTCAGGGAGGAGGGCGTCCGCCGCCGGGGACGACGACCCAAATCCGAGATCGCCAAAGCAGCAGCCGCCGCTCAGGCAGCGGCCGCAGCTCAAGCTGCTCAGGCATCGCTGGCAACTGCCGCTTCATCTGCAGGTACAAACCAGGCGTAGCCTGTTTGGTTTATACAAAAACTACTGCTCTTCTGAAAGAGCAGAGGAGAGTCGTTAACAGCTGTTTCTGTGTTAAATATAAAAGACAGAGCTGTGCTGCGTTCTGACACTGTAGTCTGTGTTTCTGAAACTATTATTAGTGAAGTAAATGCCCTGTCTGTAAGAATTGGTGACTATTCTACATCTAATGGTGAGACTGCAGAGTGCAACAAATGGAGAATGTCTTTTTCCAAACCGTGTCATGGAACTGCAACTATAATTTATTAACAATAAATTCTTTTGTACTTTTCCACTTGAAAATGCAAAATACCCACTCTGGTTTGTTTGTTGTTTGAGCAGCTGTTGAAGGGCTTATTCCTAGGCTACAAAACCAAAACAAAATTACACTTAGACATTTATTCAATTTCTGCCAATAAACCCCTCTCAATGTGACACACTGGGCCTGAGGTCAGTCACCTCATCCTTTTGGCACGACGACTGGTACAAAGCAATACATGCTTAATAGGGAGAAACGGTGCTTTTTCATAATAAGCCATATTTTCCCACATTGATTTACAAACTCCACAATCTGTCCGACACATAATTCCATATTTCCACTGGATGACGTTTAGAGAGTTGGCGCTGTGACATCATTGTGGGTTGTTTGCTCCCGTTTCCGTGTGAATAAAATGCCAAAACAATTCTTCTGTGTGTCGGCTCTTAAAAAAAAAAAAAAAAAAAAAAAAAATCATGCAAATGTAAGTGTAAAAGAGGCTTAAAGCTCGTGTATGAACCCGTCTGTCTCTCCCTCTGTGTCTTCAGGAGGCATCAACCCACTGCTGTTGAACAGTCTGTTTGGAGGGATGGACTTGTCGTCTCTCCAGAGCCTCCAGTCTCTTCAGTTGGCCGCTGGTCTCATGGCCTTCCCTCCCGCCACTGACCCCAAGCAGGCCGCTGCCAGCGCTGCCGCTGCCTCCATGCTGCCGCTCATGCTGCCCGGGATGGGAGGCCTGCCCAACATGACCGCCGCCCTCCCCAACATGTTCAGCTTAGGTGGGCTGTTCGGTGGGAACCTGGCGACGGCCGCCGCCTCCAACGCTGCCGCTGCCGTCACCACGTCGGGGAACACAAACGGAACAACGGAGGGAGAGAGCGGCAACGTGGTGACTGCAAAGATGAAGAGAGGGGGGGAGGAGGGAGACGGCGGAGAGGTGGGAGAGGAGCAGGAGGATGACGAGGAGGCCGAGGGACACGTAGTAGGAGCGGGAAAGGAAAAAAAGATGGAGAAAGAAAGTGAGAAGACGGAGAAATCGGTTAATGATGTCACTGCGGCTGCTGAGATGCCAGCTGTTGACTCGTCAGCGGAGGCATCCATCAACGGTGACGCTGCCGCCCTGCTGGCAGCTGCCGGCATGTCTGCCAATTCTCTGGCGTTCAACCCCTTCCTCCTCTCCACCATGGCCCCCGGTCTCCTCTACCCCTCCATGTTCCTCCCCCCAGGCCTCGGCGGCCTCAGTTTGCCCGGCTTCCCCGCCGCCTCCACCCTCGCCGAGCTGCAGAGCGCCATGGCTGGAGTTCTGGGAGGCAACTCGGTGTCCTCCACCCCCCCGAGAGGTGACGGCGTGGAGAAGAAGGGTCTGAAAGCCACAGCGGGAGGAGGAGAGGAGGAGGAGGACGACGACGACGACGATGGGAAGGAGGACGGAGGAGAGAGTGACTTGGTTGAGGAGGTGGAGGAAGGAGCAGAGGAGGAGACGAGAGACGAGGCTGACGAGGATGGAGGGATTGGAGGAGGAGAGGAAGAGGAGGCAATGGAGTCTCCGCAGAAGGACAAGAGTGACTGAACAGCCTGGGACATTTCCTCACCTCTGACCTCCCACTTCCTGTCTCCTACCCCTTTGCCACGTTTACATGCCTCCACCAGAAATATCCAAACTATTATGAAACCAGTTTCTTTACGTTGTTGTTGATGATGATTTCTTTTTTTTTTTCCTCTGTTTGTTGTTTTTGGCCAGGTATATTTACTGTGTGTCAGAGAGGATGGTGTGTGTGTGTGTGTGTGTGGTAGTCGGGTAAACTGACTCTCACAGTCCGGCTCCTCTTCTTTAAAGACTGTTGTTTTTTATTTCTGATTTCTGAAAACTTCTCTCTTCCTCAATTCCTCAAACCAGGACTTCATGAGGTTCCAATAGTGCTATTATTATTATTATTATTATTATTGTTATTATTATTGCTGCTTTCAGCTCTGTCTTCTTGTTTTCTTTTTTCTTTTTTCTTTTTTTTTTTTTTTTTTTTGCTTCGTTCGTCTGAACCGTTTTGTTGCTGTTAATCGTCAGCAGCGTCGAAACACACACACGGCTGGCGTGTTCTGGAAAAGAAAAGAAAAAGGAAAGAAACGAAAGAAAACAGCATTACAGCTGACCCGGCTGTCTGTCTGACAAAGCTGCTGCGGAAAAAAAAAAAAGGAATTGTGGGTAATGGAGTTGAGCTACTCTGTTTCAGAGTAGACTGTAGTTCTCACACATATCAGAGCAGGTCGACACTGAGGAGGAAACAGAAACTAGACTTAAAAACTCAGTCTCACACACTGACTGCACACACACACACACACGTATGCGTATGTCACATACTTGAACACGTGCTGCACACACACACTTTCACCACTAAACACACACTAAAACCCTCTGTCATGTGACTCTGTCTGAGAGGACGTCCTTCCAGCTGTGTGTGTTAATGTGTGTGTGTTGAACCAATACTGTTAAACTCAGTCCCACACTGTTTGAAAACCGATCTTGAGTCTTTCCACTGCTACGTCTGAATCCTCTCTTCTTCTTCTTCCTCCTCCTCTTCTTCTTCTGCGTCTTCTCTGGCTGGTTTTGGCTCAGGAGTGGCAGGCGGGTTTTTTTTTTTTTTCCCCCCGTTCCAGCCGCTAAGAAACCAGCCGTTCCTCGTGTGAACGTTTCTGTGACAGGATCTGGAGTCTGGTGGGTCCACACAGGGATGATGTGAGGTTTCAGGTTTTTTCGTTCTATGTAAAGGGGGCACATGTTTTTTGTTTTTGTTTTTCCTGGTCGCTGCCACGTTTGTTGTTTTTTTTCCTCTTTTCCTTCACATCCCATTAGTACCAGACCAAGTGCTGCTCCCTCATGACCTTCTCTTTAAAGACTGTTGCTCTAGTCACACACACTGACACCAGGCCTGGCACGAACAGGACTGAGACGCTCGTTTAACAAGAGTTTGGACGCTTTTTTTTATTTTTTTGTTTCATAAAGTTAATTTAAATACTTGAAAAGCGTGGCAGGTGTTTGATTTGTTTCCATTACTGAGGCCAGTTCAAGTGTCCGAGATGAATTGAACACTGCGATGATTCAAATATTTGAAAAAGTACATTTTCTCACACGCGCGCGCGCGCGCATACAAAGTGTGGCCAGGTCGTATGATTAACGTTTGCGAACACAGCCCAGCAGATGAAGAGAGGCCCAAGTGGCACCGAGACAAAGACGCCGCTTGTCCTCTCTAATGCTGAGACAGCAGCAATAACCAAGGCAGCTTTTGAATGTTCCAACATTTCTCTCCCAACATACACAAACACACACACACTATATGAATAACCACAAGTGTCATATGAATAGAAAAAAAAAAAAAAAAACTAAACTAAAACTGTAAATGATGACAAATAAGTACTGCAATCAATTTTGTCTCACTCTGTTCCTGTTGATGCACTGGTGTTAAAGAGTTAAAATAATCAGGTACCTTTATTACTTAGCTACTTTTCTTGAAAAAAATGGACTTTTTGTTACTTTTAGCCAGCAAGCTGAAGAGCATTACCTCAAAATTCTTATCTAGCCTTGAAGTTTACAGACATACCATGTAAATGTTTTGTTTTTTTTCCTCTTATTTTGGTGTGTGTCTTTTTTGTTTTTTGTTTTTTTGGAGACATCATGTATGATGAATTGTAGCTATGATGCTTTTAATAAAAGTGAATCATGATATTCGCCTAGGAAACCAAACCACGGCCTCAAGATTTGATTTATCTTTGAAGAGCTGAAATATTTACTAACCTCTTAAACTCAACAGTTCAGTGTTGCACTGATAAAACTAGATAAGGCAAATCTCTCCCAGGGTCGCTCGGTTTCCCTCAGATTCACTACGCCCTCCTCTCCTAAAGTGAAATATTTGTATACAAATCTGCGTCTGTATTCATATTACCACCCAAATCTTAGGCCAAAACCTTTGTTTCCAGAAGATTTTGTCCAAATAAGTACATTTTAGCTGAGTTTAGTTTCAGACGGACATGAGCAAATGGACAAATGTAGCTGAAAATCTAAATCCCCTCAGCAGAAGTCAAAAATAAAACACAGATTGAGCTCAAATTGTGGGATTTGAGGAAGAGGATTAGGCTCTGGTTTGAATCCTTAATTATTCAGTTAAGAGAACTCTCTAAATCAGTGGTTAGCAACTGGTGGCCCATAGTATTTGCTTTTCTGCACAAAAATGACAATTAAATACAGAATTCAGAGCATTTATTCTGGAGAAAATCCGGCATAAAACAATCTAGATCCAATATGTGCATCACTGAAAAAGCATGTGATCTGCTGTGGTGAGAGGAAGATGCTGAAAGAAAGAAAAGTTCAAGTGTGAATTCTGACCCCATCTCTCGTCTAAACCCTCCCTCATGTTCCAAACTGGACCGTAAAGTCTGGACACGTTCGATGCTTCTCGCCTAAACCTGACCGTTCCACTCTGACCTCTCTCATCAACGCAGGGTTTTAACCTCACGATTGTTCTGACCAGTTTTCTAAAAGCTCAGGTCGGACACCAAAGATTGTTTCTGTTGAGTGACTGTTGGTGTGTTTCATGACCAGCGACGTCACTCCTTAACCAGACTTCACCATGTTCTACCCTCATGGAAATGCTTCCATTCAAACTGAGCTCTTTCTTCCACCAGCAGAGTCGCCCCCTGGTGGCTCGTTACTCTGTCCGTCCTACTTCCTGCCCTTTCACTTCCGAAGGCTACGTCCATTTTGTGTACAGCCTTTGATGTTTTTCCCCTCTTGCGTGAAGCAGAGACTGTTTCTTCTGTCAAACGGCTTCATCGTCGCCATCGTCATCACAGCTTGATGTTGTCTCTTCACGTTGACGGGGACTTGAAGGAAACGGCGGACGCACCTCAGTGAGGCGACGCTGGTATAAATAAATCCAACTGTTTGATTAAATATGGATGTTGTGGTCATATATCAGTATGTGAGGTCACACAGAGGTGAAAGCAAAAAGAAAACAGGAAATTGAAAGTTGCCTCGCCCTCTCTCTCTCTCTCTCCCTCTGTGTGTGTTTTTGTATTTGTGGCCAAGTGGGGACCGAGAAATTGCATAAACACCTACAGAGTGAGGACATTTTGACAAAGTGAGGACATTTTGTCTGGTCCTCACTTTCACATTTAAAGGGCTTTTTTGGGGTTAAGACCTGGTTTTAGGGTTAGGGTCAGAATTCGGTTTAGGTTAGGGGCTAGGGAATGTATTATGTCTATGAGGGTCCTCACTCTGATAGAAGTGCAAACGTGTGTGTGCGCGCGTGTGCATGCACATATCACTCCAGCCAACTGTCAAAAATGGCCTTTCTCCCACTGGTCCTGCTGACAAAACACAAACTGACAGCCAGACCCCTCTGTGTGTGTGTGTGTGTGTGTGTGTGTGTGTGTGTGTTTGTATTTGTTGCCTCTGTAGGATCTTCTCTGGCATAAACAATCCTTATGGTTTTAATCCTCATGGAGACCAAAACCTGGTTCTAATGACATGCAACCTCGTTTCGGAGGAGCTGGAAGGTTTAGGGTTAGGCATTAACTGCTTATGGTTAAGGTCAAGAATAATGCTTTGGTTCACTCGTCAAAATACGTGTATTTAAATGCAGAACCTTTGCAAACCTGTCTGGGTTTGTGTGCCTGGTATTCCTTATGTTGTGGGGACCTAAATCTACTTACACAGTCACATTATGGGGACTTGACTTCCTTATGGGGACAAAAATCAAGTCCCCATAATGTAAATTACTACATTTTAAGGCGAAGACATGTTTTAAAGTTAGGTTAAGGTTAGGGCACTAGTAATTATGGTTAAGGTTAGAGTAAGTCTTCAGGAAATTAATGTAAGTCAATGCAGTGTCCTCTGAAGTCATGGCAACCTGTGTGTATGTGTTTGTATTTGTGGCCTCTTTAGGATCTTCTCCGGCGTAAACACTGACCTTGTCAGGACCAGTAGTCCTCGTGGAGACCAAAACGGGGTCCTAATGAGGCAGAACCTCACTTAATTTAAAGTAATTAGGATTGAAGTGTGGTTAGATTACAGTTACGGTTAGGCATTAACTGGTTATGGGTAAGGTTGAAGATAATGCTTCGGTTCAGCCGTCCATATAAATGTGTGTTTTTGTGTGACAGACGTCTGGCCTGATCGCTTTGCTGGAGGAAGTGGGACGTGAAATTCACCAGCCACACACACACACACACAGTGAACCACAAACCCAGTGTGCAGTCTCGACCGTCTCTCTTCTCCTTCCAGGAGTCGATATTAAAAATAAAAAAGCTTTTATTTTTCAGATTTCTACCCAATTTTTGAAGGTCATAACAAAAATGTAGATCAGATATTCCAATAACTAGATAACTGTAGTGATCCCAGTTCAAGAAAAGGTCAATCTCCTCTAAAAGTACAGAAACCTGAAAAAAGTTTGAGTGAGAGTTTCTCACATCACTGCAAAAATCAAAAATGATTTCTTCCTTGTGCCATAATCTACATGTTCAGAGAATTTCGTCCAACTGTGACCTTCATATTTTTAATCGTGCTGCTCACAGGCAACGGAAAGACACAAAATAGAACCTTGTGTTCCAAAGAACTTGAATTCAGTTAGTCAAAAATAACATCTCAGTGTTCACCACTAATGTGACAGTGTTGATTATACTGTATGTTCTGGCCAAAGCCGTGTTAGTCTGTGATGTGTCGGGACAAAGCCTGGCTTTGTTTCTGAAGCAGCTCCTCTGGCATCACGGCTCCGTCAGCTCCGTCTCCACGTCCGTGTTCTCTGTCTTGCCAGACTGTGTTAGCTCTGCCAGCTCACTGTGTCACAGCTTTGCCCAGATTAGTACTGATCCGGTCTTATTGTTCGACAAACTGCAACGCGACGTTGACGACAAACCAGATCTACGAGGGCAGACGTCCGATCAGAAGAACCAAGTGAGAGGAATCAGCATTTCAAACACTGGTTTCTGATCACTTATTCAATTCAATTCAATTCTATTTGTATAGCGCCAAATCACTGCATACATTATCTCAAGGCTCTGTACATAGTGCTTATAAAACCCTTATTGGTAAATATCCACAGCATCAGTTATGCTCTTAATTCCAGCAGCCTAATTTATCAACTTACTCAAACCACCTGACTGGAATCATCTGCAACAGACACTAAAACTCGGTTCATTCATTCTTCTTCTTTTAAAAAACAGGGTCAGGGCCGCAGTTTGTGACTCTTGCACCTGCATTTAGCCGTTTTTTTCCACTTCAAACAAATCAAATTCAGATTAGGGCCCCATGACGTCTTGGAAAGGCCCTCGGCACTTCCACCATACTTCCCTGATGCGCATGGAAAAGGGAGGTGTGAGGGGAGGAGTCGTCCATGTGTAGTGTGCAGTCTCACCACTAGATGTCACTGATTCTTACACAGTGGACCTTTAAATGACAACAGATGTAAACATAAAATGAGTAAAGTTTTCTTTACTAAATGTACATCAGCAGACACTGACTTGAAGCTCTGTTGATATTCCTGCCTCCCTCCTAGTATTTGTTACCTCTTTAGGACCTTTTATGGCATAAACACTGACCTTGTCAGGACCAGTAGTCCCCATGGAGACCAAAACCTAGTCCTAATGAGGCAGAACCTCATTTCTGAGCAGATTTAGTGTTGGGTTAAGGTTAGGGTTAGGCATTAAATGATTATGGTCAAAGTTAGACATAATGCTTTGTTTAGACGGTGGAAATGAAGTGAAGTCAACGCAGTGTCCTGAGAAGAATAGCTGCTTGTGTGTGTGTGTGTGTGTGTGTGTGTGTGCGTGTGTGTGTGCATGTGTGTGTGTGTGTGTGTCCTGTCTCGATGAATCTCTCTCCACTCGGCTGGATGTGTCACTTCCTGCTCTCTGCGGTTGTCATGGAGAGGCCAGGGCTCCAGCGATAAAGAGCCATCTGCCGTTGGCATGACCACCTACAGCCCGGCCACCGTCACAGCAGCCGTGATTGATAGTCCCCAGGGAGTGACACGGGGAGAGCGCAGAGTATGATGAAGAGCGAGGAGACAGAAGTGAGGAGAGCATGCAGGAGGAGAGGGGAGGAGAGGGGAGGAGAGGAGAGGAGAGGGGAGGAGAGGAGAGGAGAGGAGAGGAGAGATGAGAAGAGGAGGGTAGTAGAGATGAGGAGAGGAGAGGAGAGACGAGACGAGACGAGGAGGGTAGTAGAGATGAGGAGAGGAGAGGAGAGGAGAGGAGAGGAGAGGAGAGGAGAGGTTTTGGTTTTCAAAGTCCCTTTATTGGACCACTTCAAAGGAATACAGAAATTAATGCAAAGTTAGATCAAAACAAGAGGAGAGGAGAGGAGAGGAGAGGAGACAGTGAGGTTTCCAGGGCAGAGGGGTGGAAAGAAGGGAGGAGAAGAAATGGGAGGAGGAGAGAAGGGGACATGTCCAGATGCCCTCCTGTTTACTCTCTCTCTCTCTCTGTTTCCAGGGGAGACAAATGGTAGAAATGTGACACTGAGAGTCAGAGCATCACACACACACACACACACACACACACACACACACACACACACACACACACTGGTTTCCATGACTTCAGAGGACATTGCATTGCCTTACATTTGTTTCCTGGACACTAAACTAAACAATAGTTATTATTATTGCCCTGACCCTGACCTTAACCCTGACCTTAACCCTGACCTTAACCTAAACTCAGCCTAAATTTAAAGCATGTCTTCACCTTAAAATGTACTCATTTACATTACGGGGACTAGATTTTTGTCCCCATAATGTGAGTGTCTAAACAGATTTAAGTCCCCACAACATAAGAAATACCAGGTACACACACACACACACACACACACAGTCTGGTTTCCATGACTTCAGAGGACATTACCCTGACTTAGATTCATTTCGTGGAGACTTGAGGCCTATTTATACTCTATTTAAAAGACGGAGACGGACGGAGCCTTTTGTCCGTACCTTGTCTGTCATAGCAGGGGAGCTTGGAATGACAAAACGAAGCCACACCACCATCAGTCTATTTGAAGCACAGTAAAAAAATAACCGCTTTAAAACCTACAATTTGGAGGAAGAGGAAGTATTGAGTAAACATCCATACCAATGCAAAAGAGGTACTGCATGTAGGGTAGTGACGGAAATAACTTTTGGGATGGATGGACAAAAAAAGGAGTATTAATGGGCCTAACATTAATTATAACTAATAACCTAACTCATAACCTTAACCTAACATCATCCTCTTCCTTAAAATTTAATAATTCACATTATAGGGACTTGCTTTTCTTTGTCCACATGTGGAAGACAAGTCCCCATAATGTGGCTGTGTAAACAGATGTAGGTCCCCACAACAAGGGTAATACCTGGAATGCACACACACACACACAGAGTATGTACTCAGTCCAGTGGTGTGTCATCAGAGGAGCAGGTCACGCAGCGCTTGACCTCCTAAAGCTAAATATAGACGTCGGTTAGAACAATATAGATACAGTAATTCTACTTACATTTGTTATTTGCAGGAATATCAATACACTCATTTTGCACCACTGTGTCCTCCACATGAGGGTCACAGCTGACACAGGACAGGGTCCACCATGGACAGGTCCCCAGTCCATCACAGGGCCACATTACCCACTCCCAGTCCTAAACCCAAACCAAGAGTGTCCAATTTGCCAAATCCCCAAATTGGCATGTTCTTTGGACACACACACAAACACACAGAGAACATGCAAACTCCACACAGAAAGACCCTTCGTCTTCTCGCTGCAAAGGAAAGTGTCCACTGCACCAACCGCGTGGCCAAGGAAGGTTTCCTCTACAGTAACGTTGTTTTATTTTTGACGATTTTCAGTGTCGCGTCGTCGTCGGCACAGACTGTGGTTGGATAAACGTGAACCAATTGGAAGCGAATTTTGGAGAATTGAACCAAAAACTAAGTGTATCTTTTTTTAAAAAAAAGCCTTTAAAGCCCTTTTGTTTTGGTGTGATCGTTTACAGAGCGCAAAAGTGAAGCGTTTTTCACCAACTGAACTTGAGGTTTTCATCCATATCCTGCAGCAACACGATGCTCAGATAGAATTTGATACATCATACATTGAACAATCGGACGTGAACCCACATTTGTTTAATGTTCCTACAGATAACGAGGAATTAACTAATGTCAATGAACCATACAGTGCTGTGCATAAGTCTTAGGCCACCACCAGCTTTGTTGTTTTTATGTCACTTTTGTGATCACTGGCGTTTAGATTGAAAAGATGTGACTAAAAGCCAGTCTTATACTATATGATCCACCTGTCAGTGAGTTGAACTTGTGCAACATGTGTATGTAATGCTCCAACATGTCTTGACTAAACCAGGTATAATAGACCTTTTTCACAGCAGCTATTTGTTGGCATGAAATAGTAGGAGAAACACAGGTTTGACCAATAACATTAGGGTTCCATTCCAGGTTTTAAAGAGCCATGGTTGTGTTATTGTTCAAGTGGAAATGTAGCTCACACTAAATATTTGATATTATAGAAGCATTTTTGCATTTTTTCTGAAAAAAAATGTTTTTTTTCAAACTGCATATGTGTTTCTCCACATTTTCAGGATATGTTCCAATAAAGTGATATAAAGTGAATAATTGTACAGGATGGTCATTATCTAATGGTAAATCTAATGGTGGCTTATGCACAGTGCTGTATAACTAGAAATCAAAATTTCATCCTCGTTTTTGTTAACTTTGCATTTTCTTTTCTCTCGTTTTCTTTTCAAGTTTTGCTGAGTGTCACGTATAATTTCATATTTCCTTAATATCTGACGTACAGGTGCGTCGCACGCAAAAAAATATGACGATCGACAGCTGAGAAAAGTAGATTTTTGAGGGAGATGAAGACATGAACTTCCTTAAGAACCTGTGACAGTAAAATGAAATGTGTTGTATTGAGTGTAGGCCGTGCAGTAGATGAGTGTGTGTGTGTGTGTGTGTGAGAGAGAGAGACACCACTGTCCTGGGTTTGTGTTTCAAACAACAGCCTTGTTGTCGTGCTGTTCTGCCCTAATTTGATCCACTTTATGAGCTTTCTGTCCTGATTCTCCTCAGCTGTGAAATTCCAGTAAGAGACCTGTAAGATGAGCGGCCAAATCACTTCTCAGTGGAGATGGCTGAGTGCTTTCCTGTCAGCCGTTACATTAGCACACATTTCCACTGTGACGACCTTCACGTCTCCGCAGTGACTTCGTATCATCTCATCGTCGGTTTCGTGTTAAAAGTTCATTACGGCGTCTGCGGGAAACGTCCTTCTTTCACGTGTGAGCATACTGTGCAGTGCAGTGGGTGTGTGACTGTCTGGAGTCATTTTCTAATTCATTTCTGAGCCTGATCTCATTTCATCCCATTCAGTTCATCTCATCTAAATCAGTGGAGATATGAATCAGCCCTGTGTGGTCTGTGGGGTGGGGGGGAAATCAATTTCTATGGCAGGAGATTTGAGAACCTCAGAGCCTCACAGGGCCTCTGTGTGTGTGTGTGTGTGTGTGTGTGTCCACTGAAATACGACCCAGGGTGCTTGGGTCCATCCATTTCCAGCTGTAGCTGCTGATGGGACGATGCAAGCCTATCATATCGCTTAATGACTCTGAAGTCATCACTTACCTCATCCTGACATCAGGTATCGATTGGCCGACTGAGAGAGGGATGACGGATGGATGAGAGGACGGACGGGTGGACGGAGGGACGGACAGCCGACGATGTACTGTCCATCTTGGCGTCGGTGGCCTTTGAACGAATTGATCATAAAAATCCACAAATGGAACTTAAACCCCTCCCCGCTGCACGAGGTGGATCTGAAGCCATGTTTCCTTGGAGAATATCATGTTATGTACTTTCATGCGTTTCCATTGTAAATAGCACCACAATAACCAGCGACAACTGGTCCATTTTTTTGTGGGGGGGGGTTTTTTGTGTGGGGGGGGGGGGGGACCAGAGTTAAAAGGTACGGTAAGGTCAAAGAGCATCTAAATCAGTTCCGCCCACGACAGTCAGCTGATTGGGCGACACAAATATGATGATCTTTTTCGAGACGCTGCGTGTCCTCCATTACTGTCTGTTGTGTCAGATTTGATGCGTAGTTGGACATAAAAATGGACGCAGTGTTGTAGAAAGTAGGACGGAAGTAGCTGTCGGCCACCAGGGGGCGCCTCTGCTGGTCACAAAAACAACTCTGGGAGTATTCCAGAGTTGTTAATTTATAACATCAGTAATACAGATTCAGATTTAACATTTATATGTAACATTTTATTTCTGCTTCGAATGTGAAGACATCAAAATATATGAGCCAGATATGCAACAGAAAACGTACGCATCATTTCATACGTTCTGTGTTTTACCGTCTAATTTCCTCTAAATGGGAACATAGTTTATAAAATGAATATTACGCTCTGTTGACGAGGATCTTAAACTGATTAGCTCCACAGGAAATAATGTTTACTGATGTTATAAATTAAAGAATAAGTTGGCTCACTTCTACATGTTTACATTTAACATTTAGATATGGATTTAAATTTAAGATGTAGATTCTAAATAATAACAATAAAAGAAAAGAGTATATACATGTATACATCTAAAAATAAGCTGAATAGAATCGACAAATGAAAAGATAAATGCAAAAAAATTAATAGAATAATCACCATTCCACCATATAAATAATAATGGACAAATAGTAGAAAAAATAAAGTAAAAATACATTTTTAAAAGAACAGAGCATATATGTATATGGCTAAAAATAAGCTGAATAGAATCAACATATGAAAAATAAATTAAAAAAAAATATAAATGAATGGAATTATCACCATTCCACAAATAAATAACATTGGACCCCCCAGGAAGGATACTAATGTCAGTAAGTGATGGACATGTGGTGTAAAATGTTTATTTAAGACACTTGGAGCACAGTTAAAAAATGAAATAAAATAAATCAATTAATTAAATAAAATTACATGCAATCATTTCATGTTTAAGAGCAGATGAACATAATTATTTATCATACGACAGAGATGTTTTTAGCCAAATCACTTGTAGGGTTTCTGTAGGTTTTCTACACATGCACATAGTTGTTTAATGAATTAATTACTGCATTAAACTAAAATTAATTAATTACCATATTAAACTGAAACAAAGCACCACATTTCATTCACAGCTTTTTTGTTGATCAATGTGTGCAGAGAGGAAAAAAAAAAAGCAAAAAAAAAAAGCACTTCCTGTCCTTCACCCACTGATTCAGGAGATTTGTCTTCATGATATTCAAAGATTATTTCAGATTATCCTGGGTTTTTTTTTTTTGAGGGGGGGGGGGGGGGGGTGGGGGGGGGGGGGGGGGGGGGGGGGGGATGCTCGCTCTGTTACAAAAAGTTGAGATTTATTTATCTGGATACAACAAAAAAAAGACAAAAATATCATGTACTGGAAAACCATAGTTCACTCAGACTCTCTAACTTCATATAATTTAAATAGCACTTTCACTTTCTGTGGAGTTAAATGTTTTGCCCAAGAGCTGACTTGCAGAGCTGGGATTTGAACCCACAACCTCATGTTTTAATGACAATTCGCTCTACCACCGAGCTACCGTACATGAAGTTGGTTCCTGAATCTATGCCGTCTTTATGGCAAAATCTTTTTTAGTATCAAAAAGGAAAAGATTGTAAAGTCGTGTTTCTGTGCGAATAAGGCTGCTGCGCACAGGAAGTGTTTCAAAAAGGAAGCTATTGAAGTGAGACAGCAGGTCGGACCATGACACCAGGAGCGGACTCTACTGCTGAAAAAAACCTAGACACAACAATGTAGCAAACTGGGTGAAGCAATGTTCATTGAAATGAATGGGTGCCGTGTTGGAGCGCGGTGTTGAATTCTCATGATACATTCATGGTGTGGTCAGTGGAGGTCACTCCAGGTCATCCTTTAATCTACCAAGGGTTGGCGGTTCGCTCTCCACCTCTTCCTGTGCACATGGTGACGTTTTCCCCAAGGGCAAAGCATTAAAGCCCCATTTACTCTCAATAGTCAGGCCTGCACTTTACACAGGAGCATGATGCACGGGGTATGACGTGAACATGCAGCGTTTAAAACAACTCCAGTGTGTTCACCGTTTAAAGTTGCCAGGAAAAAATGGGTTGTTTTTTTTCATTAAAAAATGAACGTATTAACTGAATAAACGGCAAATATGATTAAGCCCAGAACAATCGAGAACTTGAGATCGAGAAAATGTGGCCAGAAAAAAACTCGTCTGAAAAGTGGCACTAGATACACATAAGACGAAATCGTCTGCATAAATATAAAGTCCGTAAAGTACATTAGATTACACATTAAATATGTTAAACTACCTCAACTGACCAGTCTTCACTAAGAGACTCATTCTGGTTAGTAAGTAAAATGAAAGTAAAGAAGGAATAAATAATCTTATCTTAGTACAGCCTCTTTCACACTAAAACGAGTGGTTATACCTGAGATTTTTGAATGGGGGAAACATATTTCATCCACTAAAATATGCGTCACATCCTATGT
Source organism: Brachirus orientalis (assembly GCA_016785285.1). Taxonomy (NCBI): domain Eukaryota; kingdom Metazoa; phylum Chordata; class Actinopteri; order Pleuronectiformes; family Soleidae; genus Brachirus; species Brachirus orientalis. The sequence goes on along the minus strand of JAFBJR010000101.1, from coordinate 9,222,550 downwards.
TTACGTCAAAACCTGTGAATGGCTTTCCACATTTTAAGCACAACACTTAAGGTAAATGAAGTTGTGTCCACATTTAAAGTCCACAGAATTAAGCCAACAGGTTTTCTCAAGCATGAACAACATACAGTAAAGTCCAAATAATTTTCTATTTATTTTATTTTGTTGACATAGTTCTGTGATTTATTTCAAAGTAGGCCTTTGTTCTTTCCTTTGTTAGCACATAAAAACAATAAGGAAACATCAAAACTTTTTTTTCCTTGTTCTTAAATGTCATAAATGCAACAAACAATAGTTGTTTTCTTTATAGTATGTCGATGTATAAAACTTTATACATGATGGAGTCTTAATTTTGTGGGTTTTTTCGGCTCCAGATGAAATTGGTTTGAGTGGAGAAGGGACAAAAAAAGTTGCTCTTTTAATACTAAAGGTTGCAGACCCCTGGTTTAGACCATTCAAATGAATGGAAGTCAATGCAGTCTTGACAAGGACAACTGTGTAAACCTGTGTGTGTGTGTGTGTGTGTGTTCTGGTACGTGTTGCAGAGTGAGGACCAAAAATTCGTGTAAACACCTACAAAGTGAGGACATTTTGACAAAGTGAGGACATTTTGGTTGGTCCTCACTTAAAAGGGCTTTTTCAGGGTTAATACCTGGTTTTAGGGTTAGGGTCAGAATTGGGTTTAGGTTAGGGTTAGGGTTAGGGTTAGGCATCTAGTTGTGATGGTTAAGGTTAGGGCGAGGGAGTAGGGAATGTATTATGTCTATGAGGGTCCTCACTCTGATAGAAGCGCAAACGTGTGTGTGTGTGAGACCTTCACCCCCCCCCCCCCCCCCCCCCCCCCCCCCCCCCCCCCCCCCCCCCCCCCCACCACCACACCCCTCTCTCCCCTCCCCCTCCCTCTCCCCTCCCCCTCCCACTCTCCCCTCCCCCACACCTCCAAGGACTGTGTGAGGACAATGGAGGTATGTCGGGGGAGGGGAGGAACAGATCAACCAGAGTGGATCATCTGCATCATTGAACATGTGGGCGGGGCTCTGAGGTCATCAGGGAGCTTGAGTCTTATTGGTTACTTTAGTTTATGGATCAGTATGAGCAAACTCTTTCCTTCCTTCCTTCCTTCCTTCCTTAATTCCTTCCTTCCTTCCTTCCTTCCCTTTTTATCATTCTTCTTAAGCCTAACCCTTCTGATAAGAATCTTTCTTTCTTTCTTTCTTTCTTTCTTTCTTTCTTTCTTTCTTTCTTTCTTTCTTTCTTTCTTTCTTTCTTTCTTTCTTTCTTTCTTTCTTTCTCTCCAGTATAGAACTGATTTTACGATCACTAACATCACTTGACTTGCGATAAACTCTCAGAAGAAAATATTTTGTCACCGGATCCATTTTTTCCCCTGAATTCCTTCTTGTTACTTTCTTTACATACTCTTTTTTGACAGATATAATTTACAAAAACTACACACCTAATGTTTACATGTACACATGGCAAGAAAAACTTCAGACTTTGAATTATCATCACATTTTGCTTTGGAAAGTTTCCTTTGGAAAAATGAATCACTTCCAAATTTCAAGATTTTGGGCGGATTAAGTGACAGAAATCTTGCATTCTGAGAGACTGACTCATGGAAGATTTCAATAAGAGGTTTTCCAGTGTTCGGCCATTGGGGATTATACCAGAATTATGTATAATATATTGGTGAACGATTTTCCTTCATGATATGACATGTTTGTTGAACTGTGGTTGTTATGTTGTTACTGTTTTGAATGCTGGTTGTTTGTCTTGGTTTTCTGACGTTCTGTTCTCCTGTGTTTGTTTTTTTCTAATCCTTTGTTCCTGTATTTACTTGTGCTCTCAGTGTGTATCGTGTGAAATGTGAATAAAAAAGAAGAGTCTCACCTGGTTTTAAGCTCCATCAACCATCTGTATGAGGCACAAGCTGATGATCTCATCCTAGACAGTCGCTGTAACTCTACCCCCTTTATTCTTGTGCGTGCGTATGCGTGTGTGCTTGTATTTGTTAGTTCTTTAGGACCTTTTATGGCGTAAAAACTGTCCTTGTCAGGACCAGGAGGCCAAAACCTGGTCCTAATGAGGCACAACCTCATTTCCGAGGAGCCGGTTAAGTTTAGGGTTAAGACTTGAACTGCAGTTGAGGTTAAGGTTAGGGTTTGGTGAGGGATAATGAATGTAAGTCAGTGCGGTGTCTCCAGAGGTGTAGCTGTGTGTGTAATGTGTAATATGGTCTTGGATTACACATTACAGATTACACACACACATACACACATTATTTTACACTGCAGTAATTTATAATATTTAAAATAAACATATAGTCAACTCAACTCAGTTTTATTTAAAAAGCACATTTAAAAAAAAACAACCAAAGTGTTGTACAGAATGTCTAATAAAAAGCAATAAAAAAAAAATAGAAAGCATAAAAACAAAACATTCAAAACGATACAGAGCATAATAAAAGCACATAAACATATAACCATACACAAAATGGGAGTCCAGCTTAATCTGAATTAAATGTCATGGAGTAAAAGTAGGTTTTTAAAGAAGATATACTCAGCGTTCAGTTTATTAGGTACATTCAAGTGCTTTTTCTAATCAGCCAATCACAGGACAGCAACTCATTTAGTGCATTCGGTCATGTGGACACGGTCAAGATGACCTGCTGGAGTTCAAACTGAGCGTCAGAATGAGAAATAAAGTGGATTTTGAATGTTAAGCATGGTTGTTGGTGCCAGATTAACTGGTCTGAGTGTTTCAGAAACGCTTGATTTGATTGGTTTTTATTGCACAACCATCTCTGGACTTTACTGAGAAGTTGCAGATATCTGGGTGAATGCCTTGCTGATGCCAGAAGTCAGAATAAAATCGCCATATTGATTCAAAAATGATTAAATAAAAAAACAAAAAAACAAAGACAGCAGTAACTTAAATTACCACTTGTTACAACCAAAGTTATGAGGAGGATTATGTGCACAACATGCTGAACTTTGAAGCAGGAGAGACCATCCTACTATCATCTGTACCTAATAAAGTGGCAGGCATTTGGATTAAGTTTCAAGTATCATAATTTCTATGATACTTTATTTAGGCCTTTTCTCTCTTTTCTATTCAGTGGATTGTTGTCCAGAATCGTATCTGGTGCAGAAACACTGGTGCATGACTTGGTCCACACTGACCTCTGGTGGATCACAGAGGTTCTGCATTTATTACCAACACTTTGAATCAAAATTTCACCTATTTTTACAAACTATTATATGTTTATATGTGGCTGTGGAGAAACATTGTCAATTAATGCATTTGCATGATATGGTATGGCGCTCTAGTCTATCTTCAGTTTTACTATTAAAAGACATTTTACTTAGGGCTGCAACTAGCAATTATTTCCATAAATTGGTCAATTATTTTTTAGGTTAAAATAACAATTTGTTCACACAGAATATTTTTAAATTAAAAATGTCGTCCTTGTCTGTTGATTTATTCTACTTCTTGTCTCTGTAAGGTGTCTGAGTGTTTTAAAAGGCACTTATAAATAAAACGTATTATTATTATTATTATTATTAAAAGTGAATAATTTAGACAGACATGAATCTGCTAGACATTCTAAGTCTGGGGTCTTAAACTCATATGCGATGATGTGCAGCCTTATTCTTATTTTAAAATTTTAATAAAAACTGGCCAGAACAGAACATTAATTAAACAATATTTTTATTATAGTTATACATTAGGTTATATCTATCACATTATTAGATTCAACATTTAATTATATATAAGCTTGTCTAGTGCAAATTTTATTTTGATTTGTTTTGATTTTCAGTTTTTATTTACAGATTCATTTTGCATGTTTTTTTTCTGTGAACTATACATCAAAACAATTTAAAATGGCGTGCAATATTGTCCTAAATGTCTTTAATTGCAACATCATGAAGGATTATCAAGATATATTTTTAATACTCACTTTAATGCTCACTTCTTTATAACTGTGTATAAGATGACCTTGAGTGCTTTGAAAGTATTTTATTATTAACTGAAATCACTCTTTAATTGCCAAACACCATAAAAAAATGATGCTGTATCATTCTGTATTTTAGTTTACTTTTTGGAATATTTTAGTCTAATTGTGTGTTATGTTTCAGTACATTTTACTGTTATCTGTCATTTTGTTTGACTGTAATCCCATTAAATGTGCTGCGGATTATTTTAGCCAGAACTCTCTTGTAAAAAATATTTTTTAATCTCAACAAGGCTTTTCTGGTTTAATGAAGGTTAAATTAACAATAATAATAATAATAATCAATCAATCAATGGCAAACAGACAGATATGATCGGGTTTATGCCGACGTACCGATGGTGTTTTCTCATGACTCGGCAGAAACTGGAGGACAGAGTGAAAAGTGAAGAGAAAGAAGCGAGAGCAGAGAGACAGAAGCGAAGAGAGTGAGAGAAGTTTATTGACAGTCAGATGGAGGAGAGCAGAGGCTTCAACCCGGTCCAAACATACACAAACACTTTTTAACTTTGGGTTCCTTGGTAGAAAAGATGTGTTTAATTTGTGCAGATCTGTAATCTTCCCACAAAAAGTAAAAGGAAATAAATACCGAGCAAATGAAACTTAAAAACACACTATCCAAAAATAAATTCTGCAGCTGGTGTGAAAACCAGAGACGGGTGAAAAAAAATTACAAACTCAGACACGGTTTCCGTTCATCTCTGCTGGATAAATGAGGAGAAGTAGTTCACATCTATGTCTCTACATGTTTACAACCCAGGATCAACAAACAACACCAGTAAAAAACAACAATTGTTTGAAGACACAAAAGAAGGAACAGTAAAAATCAGACCACAGAACAAAAGTGCATGAACTTCAGTCCTGACAGGTCAATGACCCATATGCTAATGTCTGTGTGTGTGTACTTGTATTTGTTAACCCTTCTCTGGCATAAACACTGACCTTGTCAGGACCAGGAGACCAAAACCTCATCCCATTGAGGCAGAACCTCATTTCTGAGGAACTGGTTAAAGTTTAGAGCTCAGATTTGAAGTGTGGTCTGGTTATTGTCGGTTAATGTTAGGGATAACTCCTTGTTGAGGCCGTCCAAATGAATCAGAATCAACGCAGTGTCCTAAGATGGATAGCTGCACAAACGTGTGTGTGTGTGTGTGTGTGTCTCAGTACTAACTCAGAATGTGGCTAACAAAGCTGTGGAGACTGAACTGAAATCACATGGTCTGGTCTACAAGAGATTGTAGCTTTTCCCAAACTTAAGAATGTCGCTGCCTATTGTAACGTCTAAAAATCTTCTGCTTTGCACCGAAATCTTAAATCACAACATCATCATGACAGAATACTGTCATATAAGTTTAAGCTCATATCCTTGGGAACAGTTGTTTTCTCCTTTGGTCGATTAATCAAATGACCACATGTGATATTCACTCACTCATTTTCTACCGCTTTATCCACTAAGGGTCGCGGGGGTCGCCGGTGCCTATCTCCAGCTGACATAGGGCGAGAGGCAGGGTCACACCCTGGACAGGTCGCCAGTCCATCACAGGGCCACACAGAGACAGACAACCATTCACTCTCACATTCACACCTACGGGCAATTTAGAGTGTCCAATTAACCACATGTGATATTGTACAAGCTAATTTAAGATTTGGGGACAGTGCAGAAGATGTTGGAGGGAAAACAAAACGTCCTCGCTCCTCATGAATGTTCAAGGTGTGAGGGTTAGATGGTGGACTTTGAAAAGGAAACTTTTAGATGGTGATTCCCTCCCATGTCATAGTTGTGAAGCTTTATCAGCTCTTGGATCGCCTCCTCTACTGACGACATCTGGATCAATGCCATCTTACGATCCCTGTGAACAGAGAGCAGGAAAAATGGCACCGTTTATTTCCCTGGTAGGTCAGTCTGTAATATAACAAGCCACTGATCTTACATGTAAACGGAGAAGGGGAACAGGGAGGAGGTACTGACAACATGACAAACACTCTCTCTTAGGACAGACAGAAAAACATTATGGATTTTAAGAAAAGGCCCACCTAATAAATCCTTCACTAGCTAAAGTCTATGTTATCTGAAGAACAGGTCTGCCAATTTGTTTCGCCATTAGTAAACTGCTCACTCTCCTGCACCAAAATCCATGGAGAAAATAAGCGTTTTTAGTTCACGGCAACACATGAGGCGCTGCCTCATTTCTTACATTTATTACACTCACTTTAAAATCCAATTTAGGATTTCAAATACCAAATAAAAATCACAAAATAACATATTTGAATTTATTAATAGAGGCTGCAGTGGATTAACAACTCGTGTTTGCCAGGATGTATTGTTGCATATTTTCTCCATTGACTTTTATTAACAGTGGTGTCAAACTCAGTTAAAGAGGGGCCCGAAATTAAAAACAGTGTCCAAGTTGAAAGCCAGATGAGGTCAAATAATATAAAATTCAGAGCAATCGAGGCTTATAGAGATTAAATGAAGGAACAATTCAGAGATCAAACTTAAAATTGAAGATGTGCCAACAGACTCCTTTTTTTCTTATAGAATGAACTGATTTACTCATGGAATAGTGGTAAATTAATACATGAAACGGATCAGAACAATATTAAGTATTAACAGTGGTAGATTAACATTTTATATGATTTTTCCATTTAAATCAGCAGTATATTCTCTTGTACTGCTGTATTTTAGTAGAACAGCACACACAGGCCTGTAGTCACATGTCTCTCAGTAATTAGCTGTACTCAATAATGTTTTCTAGACGTTTAAACTGAAAGAGCAAAATACAAACGAGGGGGGCTCAGCCTCCTTCTGACCTCCCTCTGGCTCCGGCTCTGTAACTCGAAATGTGCTACTAATAATTGTGTCAACAGAGGAACGAGAAAGACAGAACATAATGTACAAATACAACCGTATGGCGGGACGGATTTGGACTCGTGCTTTGTAAAATTCTGTTTCCAGTCAGGAAAGACAATATATCAGAGAGAAAAAGGGGTAAACGCATTTTTTGTGGCAATTTTTCCCTGTCTGCAGTCATGTCATTCGGCTCAGGTCCACAGAATCATTTCACTTTGCGGTTCAACTGATCATTACCTTTTTATTCTTAGAGCCATACACAGTTACTGAAAGTTTTCAGTAGTAAGATTACAGATTATTTTAAGTTTCATCAATGGTGGATTGTTTCTTACTGGAAGAACTTGAAGGCTTTGACAGATGCGCCACTGTTTGAGAAGAGAAGACGAAGATCATCCTCGCCTACACCGTCCCTGTGTGTCCAAACAAGACAAAAATAACAGCTTAAAATCAGACACACACTCCAACACAGTCTGTGCCCAGCCGACATAAAAAGGAAGTAACAGTATTAATTAATGTGTGTCATGTTGAACTACCGGATGTTGGAGAGATGAAGTGTGGCAGAGGGAGGAAAGATATTCTGGAAGTTTTTGGATCCCGGCTTCTTAAAGCGATGAAGTGGAGAACCAGAGAAATCTGTAGAAGACAAAACATGGACATAACAACAACCACATTTTGGGTAACAAAAGAGAAAAGTATCATTGCTGTTGTATTACTATTCTGTTATTGCTATTTTAAAATAGGCCTCAACACAGCATATTTATACTGAAGCTATAAAGATGGATAAATTAAATCAACTTATAAATCTTTCAGATTAGAGCACTGAGAAAAATAGCATGAATTAAAACTTTTTTAATTGCTTTACTGAAAATAAAACATTTAATAAAAGAACTATGTTTACTGTGACCTTATTCTTTTTTTTAACATACATATTTTAGAAAATATGAGATCAATTGTTTTTATTTTTGGCTTTTATTTAATTTGACTGCGTAAAACACCTTGATTTTTATATGTGCATGAAATGTGTTATAAAAATAATAAAAAACAATAATAATTATTATATTATTATAACAATAACAACAAAAACTATTATCATTATTATTATGTTTTGTACTGGAGGTTGACACAGTGAGTTACAGTTGAAGTAGAACCAAACGTGTCCTCTGACCTTTAGTCAGGAGCTGGTCATCCAGTCCTTCTCTGGGTAAAGCCACAGTTTGATGCTTGGACAGAGTCACTCTCATCACTTTACCAAACACCTTTTGACCATTCAGGTGGCTCATAGCTACAGAGGAGAGACAGAGGCAGTAGGGACAGATGAGAAGACTAAATCTCCACGGATTAAAGTGATGTAATACAGTGTTAATATGAAAATAAGCTAAAAACAAACATACCCAGCTGAGCCTGGTTTCCATCAGACAGCTGGATCAGAGCGCTGTCTTTTTTGTTGTAGAGGATCTTCACCCTCTGGACATCACCATAGACTCCTGAAGAGAAGAGAGAGAGAGAGAGAGAGAGAGAGAGAGAGAGAGAGAGAGAGAGAGAGAGAGAGAGAGAGAGAGACACAGAGAGAGAGAGAGAGAGAGCAGGGTAGAGGAGAACACGAGGAGGAGGACAGAACAGGCAGAGCAGGAGAGATGGAGCCGACGAAGATAAAAAAAAAGGAAGAGGTGTGAAGGATGGAAGGAAAAAAGTTAGTGCCAGAAAGACAAACAAAAAGAAAAGATGGAGTCTTCCGATTCGACCTCCACTAAAAACTCAAACTCTTCACTGTGTGACAAAGTGTTTTGACCAGCGAGAAAAGAAAACGACTGAGCCGAGGCTTTACCACTGGCGCACACCTGTAGCTGCTCTGCATCTGACTGACTAGTACATGTTTTAGGAAAGAAAGGTTGAAATCCAGCTTGATTTGGCATTTTTAACCCTTTCAGAGATATGTACTAACTTCAGGGAAAACATACTGCAGCCGGAAATATTGTAAATGCAGAAAATACCAAAAAAAAGGTATGTTATTTTATGTCTTTTTTTTATGTTAAGTGTAAAAGACAAAATATGTAAACCTTTATGTGCTGTGTCTCAAGCACATAAGGCAGGCGATCCAATTGCACATGTTGTAGAGTATCAGGAAAAGGTTCACTACCGCTGCAGGGCACAAAGTCTATGAAACGAGGCAATAAAGAGGGAGGAGATTCAGAGAATTAAAGGCTAGAGTGAGTCTTAGTGAATTAACTAGACTGTTGTGATCAACTGAATTTTGAGCGTGGTGAGAACAAAAACACTGAAATAACCCTTGTGTTGACAGAAAGGTGGAGGCCGCAAAGTATCTAACGCAGTCTATTATGACAGTAGATTGTGGGCCGACATGTACAGCAAATACTGAACTAATGATTCCAAAACCTGCACCCGACTGTCCTGGAAAATACTAATAATCTGTGGCTGTCATTGCAGGACAGATATGAGAAGTAAAAACTAAAACCAACCAGAGTGATTAATTTTATAGATAGATGCCAGTTATTGCTTAATATAGTAAGTTTACACATTTACTGATACCTAATATTGTTCTGATCCGTTTGATGTATTAAAAGTTAATACATTATTTATTAGGGTTGTATTTTATGTATTTTATGTTCTTTCTAAATAATCCAAACAAGTATATAATAGTTTCTGGTTTATTTACTCCATCTAACAAAAGAAAATATTTTGTTTGTGGACAAAACAATAAATTATTTAGAGGTTGGGAAACATCTGTCTACAGTTTCGAAAATTTTGGGACAAACAAAGACCAAATCGATTAATAGAGAAAAATTATAAAGAAATCAATGATGAAAATAAACTTATTATGGTTTCTATGATTTCTAAAGATCCGCATTGGTTTGGCCATAGGAAAACCCATATAGGAGTCAAAGTCTACTTTTTTTCTGTAGCCTTTTCACATACATTTATTTGAAATTAGCTTTTTCTATGATGCAGCTATGAAGGTACTGCTTTTTAATGAGGCCACAGAACAAAGAGCAAATAAAATCAGAACATAAAATGTGACAGTAAACAGTAAATCTGGATCAACACATGAAGGATTTTAGTGTCTTTGTTCTCTTTTGTTAAAGAGTCAAGCTGACCAAACACAATCTTTCAGACTCACTTTTTTTTTTAATGCAGAGAGTAGAGAAATAAGTAGATTTTAACTCTGTCATGTATGACACTATAGAGAGAGAGGCTGGGGGACACAGAAGGATTTAGAGGAATAAGCGAGTCCATGACATCACTGAAGAAAAGTGAACAAAACTGGATCAACAGAGAGAGATAAACAGATAGAATAGTAGAGGTTGAACATACCGAAGAGGGTAAAGAGACTTTGAGGCGTGACCATCTTTAGAGAGAGAGACCGCAGAGCAGAGGACAGGAAGAGGAGGAGCAGAGGAGGGAGGAAGAAGGAGAGACGAAGGTAGAGATCAGACCGCCCAGCGTTGGACGAGGGGGGAGGTGGTGGTTTCCGTGATGATGAGGAGCAAAAATGGAAGGCAATTGGAGAGTGGGTCAAAACAGCAAAGCCAAAGTCAGTTTAGACCGGAATACGAAATGTGAAAAAGGAGCAGGGGGGCAATGAAGATGAAGAAAAACGTGGGTAAATGTACATGGGGGGGGGGGGGGGGGGGGGGGGGTGAGTTCAACAATGTGGGGGGGAGGGAATGGAGAGAAAATGAGTGAAGGGAGGAGCAGAGGAGGAGGAGGAGGGGCGGGGTGGGGTGGGGGAAAAGGAGGAGAGGAGGACAAAAACCAAAGCAGAGGTCAGTAAACAGAGCATCAGTGGGACATCAACGGAGTCTGAATGATGGCTGGCTTGTTTCCAAAGCACGCACGCACGCACGCGCACACACACACACAGCTTCCAGTCCTGTTAATACACATGCACACGCACACACACACACATCCTGCTGGATGGATTTACTTGTGAAGAAGAGAAAGGATGAGAGGAAGGTAGAAAATAATACATTAAAGAATGGATGATTGATGACATCAGGACACTGGAATAAGCGGTCACAACCAGCTTCCCTTCACTTCCTCAGATATGATTGATGTAGTAAATACCAACCAGAAAACTTTTTTTTTCCTCACAGAAATTATGATGTCATATTAAATACTGACCTTTTGGATAAAAAAAATATTGTCACCTTGACTTTGTACTGCTGAGGTAAGGCCAAAAAAAAAAAAAAGATGACTATGTGTGAGGTCACAGATTCCAAACATTTTCAATAATTACATCCATGTGCACAAGGATTATTGAGTCAGGTGTAATAACAGTGACCATGTCCTTTGAAATTTGACCGCCAAACCTGGCTGTAGCTTATACAAAGACATAAATGACAGATGAAAACACTGTGGAGAAGGAGACATTAAAAACCAGTAGAGGGTTAATGATGTGAAAAAGTCTCGTGTAACTGCAGGTAAATGTGGGCAGGATCAGTGTTTAATGAGTAGGGCTGTCACATTTTTACCCAAAATTCGGATATCTGTCTGAAGCTATAGAGGTAAGTTCAAACTTTAACCTTAAAAACCCAATAGAGTTCAAAATACACAGCCTAGAAGAGCATCGGACCGTCTCGTTGAGGTACAACAGAGGGCGCTCTAAGCACAGCTTGGCCATAGAGCTAATTTTAGTGTGAGAACAGTGGACATAAGAGAGCTAACCCGGCATCCTAATCAATAAAGTGTCTGAAATGCAGCGTATGGAAGTATTTTTTCGGCCTCTACATCACAGATTGGACAGTTACCTTGTATTGTCTATACAGTCCTCCAATTTCCTGTCCGTGAACTAATACATACAACTACTGAAGGTAACATGAAAATGCAACAAGAAAATATAAGAGAGTGTAACACAATCAAATTTAGATAATTTCATTTGACACGTGACCTTACCTAGCCCATCAATTTGTCATTGTCCAGCTCAGCAGATAACAAAGGACCTGACAAACATAACCTGTTATTACCTGTACATGTTCTAAAAAACAGTAAAAGGTTTCACTTAGGTCCTGGATCAACTCTGTGAAGCAAAACTTGTCATAAAATTAGCCTGTTTTGAGTTTCTCCTGCTATGCTACTTAGAAATAGGTGTGTGTCTGAAGATCCCCCCCCACACATCTGGCCAAAACATTATAATCTTTTTCAACAGAATCAAGATTCATGTCCTGAAATTATGATTTTCCTCACAGATTTGAATGGTGATCACATAATTAGCTGTGCATATGACTAAAAAGTCTATCACTTCAAGTTAAGATAATGTGTTACTTACAAATCAAGGTGTATTTAATCCAGATTTCTTGGGAATAATAACTGTTCAGCCAGTGCTAACCAACTAGTTTTGTCACTTTCCGTCTCTTGTCCAACAAACACATTGCAACTCAAAATATCTTAGACTGCAAATGCAAATGTAAATAAAGTATTTCTTGTTTTACTCATGTGAAAAACTGGTGCAGCTACACCGAGCTCACAGATGCCACAGAGCAGAACAAGGATGACAGTGGCCAACAACTGTCATTTACCAATGGTCTGTTTTTCAAACTAAACAAATAAAAAATGTTCATTTCATTGAGGAGATCTGTTTAATTCTTAAAAAAAAAAAATTATATCAAATGCCAATTTAAGCGCCATACAATCCTAAGTACGTAGGAGCTATTGTTACGGAGCTGGTCGGCCATCAGAGCAGCAAAACATTACCAGAAGAGAGCAGAAGTTTGAAAACCACCACTCCAGTACGACTCCCCTCTCAGCAGAGGTGTGAGGGGGGCAAAGACAGACAGAGAGAAGTGCTCTGATAGAAAGGTGGAACATACAGAAACGAGTAAAGAAGATTTGGAGATACAGATAACAGAGAAGGCATGTTTTTTTTTTTACAGCATTGGAGAAATTAAAAGAACATTGACAGAAGCCAAATTTCACAATAAACATGTTTAAATGTTAATGCATTTCTCTTTGTTCCATTAAAACGCTTTAGTTAGCGTTATCATTTTCAGTTTCACAGTCACTGGAGCTTTAATCCATCTTAAATGAACATTATGAGGACTTCACCTCAGTGAAAGATGCATGATAACTCATGCTGTAAAGTGAGGGCAAACACTCACTCAACCACACATTCACACAGGAACTCACACTATTAGTTACTTGAGTAAATCGTTGTGTCAGTGTCTCTTCATTTGGTACTTAAAGCCGAGTTCAATCACAAGTTACAGAAAGCCTTATTTATGGTTAGTGTACCTCTTCGTTTAGGTTGGACGCCAACAGGACTCCTGACACTCCGGAGCCAGACAGAGCAACACGACCTGCAGCTGCTGCTGCTGCCGCTGCAGCACTCAGAGGACTTATGGCCCCTGTTAGGACAGAATAAGCCAAGAAAGACATCAGAATCCAATAAAAGACAAAAAGAAAAACTATGGCAGTAATCCGTAATGCTCTCATAGACATAAACAACTCAGGACAACTTCAGTTGATTATTTAAAATTTAAAAAGAACAGAAATATTGTCAATATTGTCAGATTCGTTAAAGGTTATCCAGCATGTTATGTCACAGCAATACATGTATGAGACCAGAATGAAAGAATAAAGAAAAACAGACAACCAAGAATAACAACAACAACAACCAAGAATAACAACAACAGTTTTATGATTGTTTTAGTTACCATTTTTGTACTCTATCTAAATCTTTGGAATCTGGTTCAGTGGTAAATGATAATCATTTTAACCAAGGTTCACAAAACCATGTAACTGTTTTTAGACAATATTAATTTTGCAGTTTTAAAATAAAAATATCTTACTATATTTAATTCAACCTAAAAATTTAACCAGGAAGGAACAGAAGGAGGAGAAGAGACTAACAACCAGTTTTTTTTTTTTTTTTTTAAATTGACTTATGAAGAAGTGAATGATTAAATCTATGAAATGACTGGCTGATACAAACTAGTGCACTTGACTAACAACTATAATAACAACTAAAATAACCCTTTCAGTCCTGGTACAAAAACAAAAAACAAAACCCAGGAAGACATGAGAGACAGGACAGAAAACAGCAGAGACAGTGATGAATTAAAACAATAAATAAAGATATAAATACCTCCACCCTGGGAGAGGGACAGAGAAGATGAGTAACCTCCTCCACTAGAGTAGGAAGCTAGTGCTCCAGATGGGGTACCTACAAGACAACAACAAGTCAAATTATTCCATATAATTGTTGTCAATATAGCAAAACTACACATGCAGCGGTTTTTAAAAGTAAAAGAAACAACGCCTTGGTGGACACAAACCATTATTTGCACTTGCAGCCCAAGAGCAGGTGAATCGACAGCTATATTTACCCAAAAGAGAATGGTCCTTGTTAGTCGTCTCTCCGTCTCCACTGGGAAGGTCGGGTCTGGTGTAATCTCGACTCTTATCATTGTTGTATTTGACGTTGAGGTTGACCAGTTTACTGAAGTCTATCCGCAGAGTGCAGCATGAATTATAGATGTTCTGTCCGTCCAAAGACTGGTGTGAAGTCATGAAAGATTTATATTATTTAGTTATAGTCACTGTATTTTGAAAGCTAACAAAAATAGCCTTTCTGACTGTTGTTCATGTTCCTATGTACGATCTTACCAGTTTAGCTTGCTGTGCATTGACAGGGTCACTGAACTGCAGCAGAGCCTGAAACTGGTTGTTTTTGGTAAAGGTTATGATTTTCATCACGGTCCCAAACTTACTGAAGATCTGCAAGAGAGAGAGAGAAAATCAAAGAAATTAATATTTGTGCGACACTTTTATTACGCAGTATAACACAAAGTCCCCAACATATTAAAATCAAACACATCTAAAATAAATAAATAAAAAAAAAATGAATCAAAATTAGACAACAAAGTGCACTGATTCCATGGTGTTGGATCTTTAATTTTACAATTAGGTTTAAGATTATGGTTCTCAAACTGTGGTACATGTACCATTAGAGCTTCCTCTGGTGGTATTTGGAGGAAAATCAGAAATACTGTTGTACAGTTTTAATGACGCAGAATATGTTTTGCAAATTTAGACAAATGCTATTTCAGTATATTTTGCACTATTCCCTTTAAATTTTGCATTTTTATACATCTATGTTATAATTTTATGTCTTGTACTTACATTTGCCATGCAAACAACTGATTATGCACCGTAGCAGTGTCTTCTGCAATTTTGTTTTACCTGTACAATTATAATGATGGCTTTTTATTCTATTCTAAAAATGGGCCCTGGTGGATCCAAGTGTTTAGGTTTTCACCTGTTGAAGAACATCCAGTGTCACTGGATAAAACATGTTGTCAATAATAATTCGCAGGACCGGGCTGGGGGGCGGAGCAAGATCCAGAGCTCCGGGGTCAGAAGACGGTGAGCCCCCATCCTGAACTGCTGACACTGCCTGCAGGACTGCCTGGGCCCTCTGAGTGGAAACACATAGTCACATATTGAGGAGAGAATATCATAATCTGCATTATTGTAATCATCTGCTTCGGTAGAGACAGAGTGACAATTATTTTCTCGATTAGTCAATTACTTGTTTTGTCCACACTTTATAAGAAAATGTTGCAAATGTTGATTGGTGTTTTCCAAACCTCAACAATGATGGTCTCAAATGTCTTGTTGTGTCAAAATTATTCAGTTTCAATGATTTTTGTTTTAAGGAACAAAGAAATCAGAAAAAATTCATATTTAAGAAGCTGAAAAATAAGAAGAATGACCACACAGTTATAAATATATTTGGCACTTTATTTAGTATTGATTAATAATTGATTAATCAATGCAGCACTAATATGTAGAGTATAAATGCGCGTGGGTGAGAGTGTGTGTACCTGGTTCAGAGCCGAATCTGTTTTCAGTTCCTTATGGTTGGAGTACTGGATGAAGACGGGTGTGTTTCTGACCTAAACACAAACAATATAAAACATTCCCATTCATATTTCAAACAATTTAAATAATATGAAGTATGAGTTGAAAAAGGTGCATGCATACCTGTGGTGTGACAGCTGTGTAGTAGTTCACCATAGTGATGGCTGCTTCCTCGGTACCCAACTCCAGAAATGCCTGGAAAAACACACAGTCATAAATCTGAAGATCAGATCTCCTCTGTGACAATGTATCACCAATTATTTCCTTACTTAGAGAAGGCTAAAATCATTTAAACTTCAGCGTATTTGGTTAAATGTACCTGATTTTTCCCTTTGAGCATCAGTATGTTGGTGACTTTTCCAAACGGAAGCCCCAAAGCAATGACTTCAGTCTCTGAGACTTCATTGGGAAGTTTCCTGATATGGAGAACTCTGGAGGGAGGCGATTCATCCAGCCGCTGTTTCTTACTGTCACTGCCATTTGCTGAACATGGAAACACACAGACAAACTCTGACATTCCAGGCTTTTTTAAAAAAAAATTACTTTACCTATTATTTAAGTGCAGGGCTTTGTTAGGTCATTGGTTATCAGGGTCAGCGTTTTTGCAGCTGCTCAGGAAATACTGAGATGATTATTGGTTTCCAGGGTTTTGAGAGGGCCAATCGCTATATCAGTGTATTTAATAAATATTGTTCACCTGAGAACCACATTAAACTGTGTTTAAAACTGACACTGTAGTTCTATAAACATGACATAACTGATTCTAAACTTGATACGACTGTTGTATATTTGCTCCTGGTCTCTCTCTTCTGTCTCCCTCACCTCCCTCTTTTTCTTCTTCTCCCCCCTTTCTGTCCCCCACCTCTCCTCTGTCCCCCATTTTCCTCTCACCCCAACCGGTCGAGGCAGATGACCGCACATCTTTGAGTCTGGTTCTGTCAGAGATTTCTTCCTGTTAAAAGGGAGTTTTTTCTCTCCACTGATGCCTTGTGCTTGCTCATTGTGTGAACTGTTGGGTTTCTTTTCTCTCTGTAATATTGTAAAGGTTTTGGCCTTATTACGTACAGTGCCTTGAGATAATGTATGTTGTGATTTGGAATTGAATTGAATTGAATTGTTTAAGACTGTGCTTTTTTGTGAGAGTATCAGTACATAGATAAGGTCAGGATACCCTATACACCTTTACACGCATATAACTGTTTTCTTCTCTTCTCTTCTCTTATTCAGGCCAATCTTGAAGCGATTTAGTCGACTCGCGACAGACACATTTCCAGTGTCGGACGCAATTATGAACGTTAGGAATGCCGAATGGACAGCCGTGTAGTGTAATATAATGGAAGAACAGATATTTGGCATATGGGATGCAACGCCACACCCCGAGAAATCTATCATGTAACATTTTTTCTAGTTTCCTCCCTAGTCTGACATCTCCTATGATGTGCTCCTAGACGTTGACCAATATGATAACAGAGTGTTCTAACGCAATGTAACATACAGATATTAACATGGCAAAGAGGAAGAGAGCTGCTGCTTCTGATGTTAAGTGGAATAGTGACAACAAAGAAAGTTGCCTCTTTGACGTCTCCTCAAGGGACTACCGTGACATAGAAATCATTATTTAATGATTGTTGTGTTTGTCCTAATTTCATCTTTTGTTTTAAAGGGGATGCATCACATACATTTTCTTTTTTTAAATACTTAATTATCATATGCAGTACTGTGTTAAGTGATGGTGAGTTGTGTTGGCCAATCCCATCAGAGTTAAGGTTGATCTTACCGGTCATTGAGTTGGGGCTGCTACCATACATGTTGAGCTCATCTGAGCCTCTCTGGAAAGTTTAAACAAACAAAAAAATGAAAACAAATTTTAAATCTCAATTTCATTAATTTTAAAATTGTTACAATTATACATAATAGGGCTGGGCGATATAGCTTATAAATAATATCACAATATCAGCTGTCATACTGTATATTTTGTGATTGTCTTGCCAATAAAAGTAATGCAACACAAAGCACAGATGAAACCATGTTATTGCTTATCAAAGCTTAGAACATAACACATAACAATAAACAATGATGAAATCTTAAATTAAGCCTTGGCCAGTCATTTCTTTCTACCTTAAAAATACATGTATTACCATGCAACAAAGTATTAATGCAAAGGCATGTGAGTTCATGAACAAACAATAAAAAAATATTTACCTTCACACCAACTGCAACATCTCTGCCAGTGGATATATAACATTGTGAAAGAAGAAAAGACAGAAATCACTGTGTATTTTTATTTCACACAAATTTGTTATTTAATCCAAAACATTTTCATTGGTTTGTCAAATGGCATCTTGCCCCCTCCCACCCATTCATTACACATTTAATTTTAAATTATAAAATTTAGAGATGCAATTATCATTTAATTAACCATTTATTAATTGATTACTACATCATCAACTATTTGGCAATCAATTAATCGGTTTGAGTGTTTTTTTATTCGGATAATTAAAACAAGCTTTCTGATTTTTCAGCTTCTGTGTGTGAATATTTTCTGATTTCTTTGTTGAAACTGATTCAGACATTCGAGAACATCATCTCCAGATTTGGTAAACATTTTCTGACATTTTACGGAACGATCAAATACACAATTAATCGAGAAAATAATCGAGATATTAATCGATTATGAAAAATAATCATAAATGTGGCTGCTGCACAAGTTCAAGCTAACACAGTGTCTGCCTTCAGACAAAGGATGCTAACAGACTGACAGGTGCGTCTACCACCATGTCTGCTAACATGCTTTTAAACCACACCGTGCCTTTAACTTGCTCGTCACAACAAACATGATGCATCTTTTCATAACAACAGGAAATACACACATTTCTCTTTTAAGGGCAGCAACGTAAGATAATGTTAATATTCGTTATAGACAAGCGAGAAGCTGGCACTATACACGAGTGCATTTCCACCAATTTACTAGCAAACTTGCAAATTTTTCTACGCCGAAATTTTAAGAACTAAATGAAATGTAAACACTGCCTATCGCTCACGCTCTACTATAAATCTGTATTTGCTTATGAGGGAGACACCAATTAAGCACAACGTTTCTTGGTTGGGATCTGGTATTGTTTAGGTAGCTAACGTAACTCGTAGCTCGTTAGCTGAGCTAACATGTAGCATATATTAAACGGAGTTCTGTGGGCTTCTTATTATGTCACATGCACACGGAAGCTTTAATGTTGAAATAAATCAAATCACCCGTCCATTGCAGCGCTTTGTCTTCTCCCGTCTGATGATATTTCAGCCCACTTCGATTGTGCGAGGAAAAATAATGGGCGTTCTTCTTCTTTTCCTTCCGCTATTAATAGCCACAGGAAACAAAAAAAACAGTAGCGTCAAAGCTTTTACTGCCACCTGCTGTTTCGGAAGATGTAGCCGCGTTTTCTGTGGTAAACTGTTGCAAACTGTTGTTTTGTAAAATATGTTCATGGCTGATTTCGCAGTCTGCGTTTTGTTTAAACTGACAAATGACAAATGGCTTGGAAACATGGGCACAAGGAAAAACAGATTCATCACAAGCAGGCTCAGATTTACAGATTATTCACCTAAAATAAAAATTAAAAAAAATAGGCCTTTTCTCAATTAATTAGGTAAATTGCCTGAGAGAAAAAAAAATTGGGGGCTCTGTTGTTCTGAATTAATGTGGTCATTTTTAAAGATTTTTTTCTGACTCTGAATTTACATGATGTTTTATTTTTTGCATCCTGAGAGGTTTTCATCAATCTAATAAATTGGGATAGATTTACATACTTAATTTGGATTTTGGATAAGTAACTTGTTCATTCATTGGGCGTGTAAATATATCTGAAACTATTTAGTTATTTAATAGAGTAGTGAGAAATATGGGATAGGGACATAACAGTTTTAATTCAACTTACTTGTCTTTTCCGGTTTCTTTGACTTTCATTTTTTAATTCTAATATTTGAAATAAATGAATTCATTCATCTGTTTCTTCTTGTGTCCTCACTGACATTCGGTGCTGACATTATGTCAGTGTCTCATAGAACTATACATCAAGTAAACACAACAATTCCATTACTGGTAAAAATAAATAAATGGCAAGTCGTATTGACCATGTCTGCATGCCTAAATGAATGAAGTAGCTTCTATGTGATTAGCTGATTAGATATTAGCAATAACAAGCAGTTGAACAGGCGTACCTAATAATGTGGCTGTTGCGTGTATAGTTCTATCGCATTCATTCATCTCCTGCTGGGACAGAAGGAATCTGGGATCAAACCACCAACCCTCTACCTAAAAGCCCACCAGCTCTATCTGCTGATCCACAGGGGCTTATATAGTGATATATCACATCAGTACTATAGATAAACAGTGATAGCTTGTCATGTATATGGCTGTTTTGAATGTACTAGATGTACACAAAAAAGTATGTTTTAATAAAAGCTGTGATATGTTCCATTAATAACCTCTGGCTCTGCTTGAATCTGATTATTTAAATAATGATACCAATTTGTGCTTCACTGTTTATTGAAATCATAGACTTTATTGTGTCACAGATGCATGATTTCATTATACATTATTTTTCACATACAATAATGTGCATTTAATTTGAAACACCAACACCACTGACAATGTATTCTAAGTCAAATTAAAGACAAATTTACATTGTAAATGCTTTGATTTTTAACAATCTCCCATTAATTCAAACCTTTCTTCTCTGTCAAGATAAAATGGACACCACCTACTTTTCTTATTCCTAAACCTGGAAATGATGATGTTCTTAAATGTCTTGTTTTGTCCACAAACCAAATTATTCAGTTTAAATGATTTATTTATTTATATGGAGCAAAGAAAGCTGAAAACATTCAAATTTAAGAATCTGGATATTGAGAAAGCTTGTTTCAATTATTGAAACAAAAAAACAAACTGATTAATCGATCACAACAGTTGACCACTGATTTAGTAATCAATTAATAATCAATTAATCAAATGAACGTCTAAACTCTAAAAGTCTACATAGTTTCTCTAATACATTTTGAAGGGAAGGGTGAGGGATATTCATCTAGAATTCATGTTTTAACAGAATTACACTTCATATTGCATATGTTAATATTTTATCATTCAGAATTTTATTTTTATTTTTGATTAGTATTTTATAAATATTATAATCTCTTACATCTCTGTAAATTGTACTGTTCTTTCCTATTTGTTATGGACTAGCTTGTTAAATAGATTTTCAATCTTAATAAGGCTTTCCTGGTTAAATAAAGGTAATATTTATAATAATAATAATAATAATAATGGTTAATGAATATGCCACAAAGCCCAGTTTTGGGACTGTGTAATCCCCCGATGAAACAGGTGGTTAATTTTATTTTCCTTTTAGCAGACAGGACTAATGGGTACACCCCTCTTGGGCTGATAGGGGGTTGTCCTGGTAACCATCTGGATGCAGTCTATAATTGGGCAGACGCTCAAGCACAAAGTGCAGCCCGTACAGCTGTCATTCACGAAGGGAAGGTGGGTCTCTGGATCAAACGTTATGGCCTGCGAGGACGATAATTATTAGAGGGAAAAACACATGCTTCTGAAGGAAAGGAGGGAACTTTTGTCATGCGGATGACTGACCGACTGTCATACTGTACCTGGTATCCAGAGTCATTGCAGGTCATGTAACATTTCCCACAGTTGATACACATCTCTTCATCTATCACAGCTTGGACCTGAAAATACAGATCAGCTCACATTAATTTTAATTTCATCTAATCATCTCTCATCTGCCAGTTTTAACTCTATTTGTCTAAACCCAACACCGTTTGACACAAAAATATAATCCTCAGAATTCACCTAGAATACCTTATGGGGATAGATTTTTCAATCCATACAGTTCCTGTTCAGAATAAGCCCAATTGTAATCCCACATTAACAAGACAGGGAATACACAGTATTAACCACTTAAGAATGCACAGTATTATAATGTACAGTGTTGCACAAACTCAACATTGTGGCCAATCTATTGATCTGTAGCTTTATTAGTAATTTTTTTAGTAAATTTAATACTCTATATTGTAGCTGTGGACAGGACAAACCTATCTCTGGTCAATGCAGCCTTAATTCTGATGATGATTATTGCATCAGAAGCTCACACATCACCACCAGGTGACCATGAGAGGCCATTTAGTGTTAGCAATGCCAAAAAAGGTCAAAAGCTTCACTTACAACAAAAAGATATAGATCCATTATAGACATGAATTAAAAAGTAAAATGGCCACAGCTTGTGAGACAAACTTTTGCACCTGCTCCATGTTGTTAAGATCGTTGTATGCTCCAATGTAGCGCAATGCTCTGGCAATCACATCCTATAAACACAAACACATGATTAAAAACATTAAGAATACAAAACTAATTTTTAAGAATTGTGTTTGCGTGTGTTTGTGTGATCACCTTGACAGCTGGAACAGGTTTTTTGGGCGTGTTAACCCGTGCGATGTTAGTTTCCACCACATCAGTTGTCGGGGCCTCTCTGAGCTTTTTCTTGTATTCTGAGAGGGCTTCCTTCTTCTGCTTGAGGTATGGACCGAAACTAGGGAGGCTCTACACACACATGCACCATGAACCATGAACCATTTGGAAGACCCCAAAAAACAATTAGCTAATTGTATGTACAAGTGGTTATAGAAATATATTAATAGTGGTCACTATAGTGGTACCTGTCCGACCAATTCTTCCAGTCTCGGAACTGGTTTTCCTTTCTGATGCCTCTCTGTTGGAGGAGACTGACCATCCCAGTTCTTCAGCTCCAGGCTTTTGAGGTACAACAAGGCCTTCAGACCTGGATACATACCATGGTGTCATCAGCATATAGTGCAAACATTTCACACACAGAAGGGAAACTAGTTCATTAGAGTAAGAGATTAATTGAGTCATTCATGTCACAGTCCAAACAAAGCTGGATGGATCTGATCTAAAATGAATAAATTCTGACCTCAAAATAGCATAATTAGCATAACAACACAATTAAATTACTGATATTTGGAACTTTCACATAGAAGAGATATGGCAACGTTTGAGATGACTTTACAGGCTTTTGTTTTATCACACAATGGATTTTCAATAAATACAATATTAATATGATTTTATACATCAGGCATGCTTCTCTGTAAAGTCAGGGATTTGTCCTGAGTTCATGAGAAGGAACTCCAAATTTAATTAGTGTTTCAATTCCAAGTTACAAACATGATGAACATTATGAACTTCAGTATACTTTTTGTACACTTTTTGCAACCTCACTCTGGGTCACATTCAGTGATTTGAAAAAATACAAAAGGATTATACAAAAACTAGGAATAATATGTTCCATAATTGAGTTAATGGAATTTAATGTGTCATGTATATGTTGTAAATGTATGTTTTTCATAGTTAAGGTCTGCTCGGTGTTTTTCTCAGCAAGGTTAAAAATACAGATGCAGTCACATACCTACACAGTAATCCTCAATTACTGTGAAATCCTGGTTCTGAATTGCACTGCACACCTGTTTTTATCAGACACATGCAAACATTAACAATGATACATACATAATGAATACAATACAAAAATTGCAATAAACAATTGGTTTAAAACCCTAAAGCGATTCCTATTTGTTTTCCTTCAGTATAAATCCATATTCTTTATTACAACAAAATGTATTGTTTTCTGACAGACACTGTATCACATGCACAGCCGTCTCGCCTTAACAGGAATATGTGAAATGTGTCACCTGTAACACTGAGGCCCCAGCATGAAGAAACTGCAGTCCAGACTCAGCTGAGTCAATGCCCCCAGTGGCCAGAACAGGGAACCCTGGAATTGCTCTGGCAATGGCTGATACATCTCTGAGAGCAATGGGTCTGATGGCGTTACCTGCGCAGATTGTGGAAAGTTTTAAGTGCTTACATCACTGGCACTTACTTTTTTTTAATTCATTCATTCACAGTCAATACATGTGCTGCCTATCTAGGCCTCGTAATCCTTTGCTTTGATTTTGTCGTGAAGGTAACACTTTTTACAGCTTAATGTTTGGGCCCAAGCTTTGTCCACTGATTACATGGTGCAATCAAATAATTTCACTCAAACAAACATCTTGAGAGTAAAAGCACCCAGACTCTTAATGAGATCTCTAAGACTCTAAGAGCTCTAAGACTGTATTTCCACTCTATTCTCCACTCTCCAATGTTTCAAAATACCCATTTTTTGCACTTCTGTGAGAAAAGACTGACATTCAGCTCTAAACTCTAAAGGTTTGGCAATTTTTCTCACAAAGATTAATTAAATGCTATGAACTATATTTTACACCTAAAAAGAATTGTTACATCTACAACCTCCTGTAGAGCTTTTCAGGCCCCCAAGTGGGGTCAGACACCTCTAGTTAGGAACTTCTCATTTAAAACACCTAATGGTAGTAAAATAATTCAATGATATTGATAATCAGTTAAGGGATTGAATATGTACAGGTGGCCTGTCCAGGGGGTACCCTGCCTTTCGCCTATGTCAGCTGGGATTGGCACCAGCTGCCCCGTGACCCTCAGGTGGAAGATAAAGTGGTAGGCAAAGGATGGATGGATGGTTGAATGGATGAAAAATGTGTTTGAATGAGTGTCCTTACCAGATACCCCTCCATAAGTGGTGCGTTTTTCCTTCCCGACACCTGGCCAGGGGGAGCCGTCTGCCTTCAGTCCCATCATACCTGACACTGTGTTTGTAGCTGTGACTCCATCTGCCCCACCTACGAAACAACACAACAGGAACCGTCAACGTGTGTGTCCTTTTTTTGTGTCTAATGTTGAATGCAAAAGCACTTTAGCAAGAGCTTTTTGGAGTGTGTTTGCCTTCGTAAGCTGCCTTGGCAATGTCAACAATGTCTGTAACATTTGGTGTCAGTTTGGCAAAGAACGGGATAGAAATGGCTGCTCGCACCCAGCGACAGATGTTTCGCACCATCACCGGGTCCTAATGGCGGACATTGACATAAAAAAATATATCATTTATTAGACTGTGCATTTTTTGTGACATTTAATTCTTAGTGTGTTTGTGTGTGTGTGTGTGTGTGTGTGTGCAACACCTGTCCACAGGCCAGTCCCATGCCTCTCTCTCCCATCCCATGAGGACAGGATAGGTTTAGCTCCAGGGCATCTGGGCCTGATTTCTAAAAAAATAATAAATAAAAAAATCTGTTTAAAAACTTTTTTTTAAGACAAACCTCCCTATGATCTGTTTATAAAACCATTGCACAATCCACTCAACAGCCTCTTTATTATTTTCACAGGACAACTGATAAAGAGACCAGTAGTTTCTGAAATACTCACACCAGCCAGTTTAGACCCAACAACAATATCACATTTAAAGTCACTTAATTCACATTTGCTTCTAAATCTGATGTACTTCAGGATGTCATCTTTTCTATTTGTGTTGAAATTGTTGTGTTGAGTTGTTGCAATGTGATTGGCTGATTAGATAAGTACATAAACAAGGATAAGGTGTATCTAATAAAGTGAAAGGTGAGTGTACTTCAAGTGTTAAAGTTTTATGTTACTAGATTAAGACCAGTCTCACCTCTGCCATCTTGGCTAGTTCTGTCCAGTCTTCCTTGTTGTAACCACACATTATACTGGAGATCACCACCTGATGGAGACACAGGCAGAGGGTTAGTTTCTAACTGTTCATTTTCCAGGCACCCACTAAGGAATGCTTTGTTGATGCGTGACAGGAAACTGAACTGACATTATTAGGGAAGTCCCTTTTCAACTCAGCTACTGACTGACACCAGTATGCTGCTGTCTTCTCACTGATGAGCTCAATGTTGAGGAAGGAGCCTTGGCCCGGTCCATATATATGACCTGAGGTGGTGCCACGTACGATACGAGGAGACACGTTTGTCACCAGGTCCTGCAGAGAGACGGGTTTATGCAAATGATGTGACATGCTCTTTGACAAGCTATTTTTTTTTTTTTATAGTTTATAAATATTAAGTCTTTTTACATAGTTGTGCCATACAAGCATCTGTTAAACAACTAAAGTCGGTAAATTATCAGTTATCATCTTCATATCTTTTGTGGACATTTCCTCTTTGTTGTGTTGCTGACAGAGGTGGAGAATCACTGGAATATTGTCCATAGGTGTTGAACTGTCCAGAATTACCTAAAGAAACTATTACAGGACCTTAAGAACTTCAGAAGAAATCAGAATCAGAAAGCCTTTACACAGGAATACAACAAATGGCTATGGGGAACAAACTGTCTTGGAATCTGGTGGTTCCTGCTTTAACAGCTCTGTAGCATCTACCACATGGTAACAGGTCAAAGAATTGGTAACTGCGGTTCAGAGGGATCAGTGATGATGTTTTTTTGCTCTGTTGATATATCATGAAGTCTTAAGTTCTTACATGGAGGCTGGGGACAGATGATGATGATCTTTTCTGTGGACCATATGGCTCTGTGCAGTACTTCTTTGCAGTGCAGCCCATGTACCACACCAAGGTGCAGTGTATGAGTATGCTCTCAATGGTTGCACCATCAAAACTACATGTAGAACCTTCTTAAGAACCTAAAAACCTAAAAAAAAAGGGAATCTCATGGAGGAACACTTTCACTGACCCCAACAACCTCTTGAAGGACCTCAGGAAAACCTCATCCACAAAACATCTTCACACACCTCCTAAACTTTCTGTGCATCTTTTGAATAGGGGTGATCCTACAGGCGTCCATCAGGGGTCAATTCCCATGTAAGCCTTCATTAATGTCCACGTAAATGCACTATATATATGTCATATGTCAGTAAAGCACCTTTCAATATGGTCTTACAATACAAGTGTTTATTTGGTGAAAACAGAGACAATACCTCTGAAATGTGACTGGTGTTGGAGTTAAATAAAATTATGTTTTTCTTACTGTGGTTGGGGATCAACAAAATCAGAAAAGAAAGAAAGATAAAAATACTAACATTAAGAGTTCAAATATATGCAACTGGACTTGCTTTGAAATACCTTCAAATTAACTAAGCAAATTAACTAAGCAGTTGCCTGAATATAAACTTCTGGAAATACAACGATCTGGACGTATGAGAACTTTCATGGATATTTTCAAATAGTTAACACCGTGATCCAACCTGGGGTGGACCTGGGACATTCAGTGGGTTTCTAAAATTCCTCCAGCACAAGGAACATCAATTCCCCTCTTCCTTTTAAAATTTTCAACAATATTATATACTTTTAAACTAGAAAAAAAGAGAAAAAAAATGTTAGGTACCTTGTCCAGTCCAAATGTCTTGGTGAGAGCAAAACCCCATCCTTGTTCAAAAGCTCTTCTGATCATGGCTGTGCTGGTAGTGGGGGGAGCAGAAGCCAGTCCAAACGGGTTGGGAAATCTTATTCCACAAACATCCACACTGATGTCCACCTCATCTATAGCACTATAAAACAATGGTAGCTTGGGGACTATGTCCACTGACTGTCCATGAAGGGACTACAGAAGGAAGAAAGTGGGAGAAACAGTGTGGTCATTTTACATTTTATGTATTTATGCCTGAGCTGAACACTTCAAAAGTCAAGTCCTGAAAAGTCAAGCAGTGTTACTGAGATGCTAGCACTGATGTCTCACAGCTAGAAGGATGTAAGTTATAGAATTAAAGAATAGAAGAATTATTAATTGCATATTGGCCCTGCACTGTGTTGGCAGCATATTCAGATTGTACCCTGCCTTTCACCTTATTTCAGCTGGGATTGGACCCTGCAGCCCCAAGATGTGCTCGCCTATTCAGCTTATTCCCAGCACCGAGGTGCATGGAGAAAATCTGTCTGTCTGATCTTTACATTACATCACACAGGAGATGTCAATCCAGTGTGTCCTCCATCCATAAGTTCTACTTTGCAGTTGGACACTCTTAATTGGAAGCTACCTAAGTGACACAAGCCCTATGGCAAAAGTAAATAAATGCAGATTCTGTCTATGGACAGTGTTGAATGTTTAATTCTCCCCCTATTTTCAGGTGGCAGTGCTACTAAACAAGTCACATGCACACGCACATGGAAGTGCGTGGTAGCCCGGGCATTTGTAGAGTACTACTCTGATCCCAGCATTATGCTGGTCAGTGCTAACTTTCTTACAGTACTTCTGCAATAATTGACATTCTCATTTATTTATTACTTTATTACTGCATATATATATATATATATATATATATATAAAATGTATATTCTCATTAGAGTCCTGATGGAAACCTCAGCAGAATAGATCATGTACTGTACCTGTATGTATCTGTGAATGTGCCACGAAGCCTGTTTGCCATCGTTCACTGATTCCACTGTGGTGTTTGCCAAACCAGCGATGTCTCCACCTGCAAACACCCAGGGTTCACTGGTCTGCATGGTGTCTGCGTTCACCTCTGGAGTACCCCAGCGGGTCAGCTTCACAGGAGCCATGGCCTCAATCACTACAAGCAGTCAGCACATGGATCAGGTTAATACGTGAAAGTGTGTCATCACTGCCACATTAATGTGCATCAATCAACTGCAGCAGGCAGTAAAATCGCAAACATATAACTGAACAAAGCACGACAAGAGAGCAAAGAGAGGATCTTCAGATTTCTTCATAATAATACAAATTAAATGTTTTGATGAGTTCATTACCTCGCTGGTCATTCAGCACTGAACCAAAGGCACTGATGATGTAATCCGCCTTCAACCGCACAACTTGGTCCTCATCTTCCACCCAGTCACCTGTCTCCGTCTGCTCAGTGCGACAGAACTGTAACCCGGCGACCCGGCCGTTCTTCATGATGACCTCACGAGGGGACAGGAAGGGCAGGAACTCACACTGCTCCTCCTTAGCCAGCTCCATCTGACAGAAAATGACAGTGCAGAACACATATGCTCAGTATTTTCCATGTATCATCAGGCTGTAGAAGATC
The DNA here is from genome assembly GCA_016785285.1 of Brachirus orientalis. Classification (NCBI taxonomy): domain Eukaryota; kingdom Metazoa; phylum Chordata; class Actinopteri; order Pleuronectiformes; family Soleidae; genus Brachirus; species Brachirus orientalis. Next base: position 9,193,860 of record JAFBJR010000101.1, on the reverse strand, counting down.
ATTTTCATCATTACCTCTTCAGGAACAGCCCTGATGTTCGTGAAGCCCTTCCTGAAGCAGACGTACACTCTCCTGGCTCCACAGCGAAGAGCTGAGGTGGCACAATCAAATGCAGTGTCTCCGGCGCCCAGAACTATCACCACGCCTCTTAACTCCGGCAGAGACGACCGACACTGACACATACCTGGACAAAAGAGGAGAAAGAAATGTCATTATTGTCCTGTTCTGTGGAACAAGCTGCGTGTGTACAGTATGTACTTTCAGAGGAAAATTTAAAAAGTTTCCCTTTCTTTTAATTTAAGCTTTTGGTCACTAATTTGTTAATTTGTGTTTTCCATGATTTTATTGTAAAGTACATTTAGTTTACCTTTGCATGAAATGTGCTATAAAAATAAAGCTGACTTAACCTGACAGCAAGTTATCAAAAGGACGTCACATATACTTGTGTGTGACATGGCTTCATAGTGTTAGTGACAGAGAGGAATTATCAACCTTGTATATTTTGTGTATTAATTTAGTGTGCAGTTCAAGCATTGATAAACCTTAAGATTACTGTCTGTCAGATGTAAATTCAATTATATCCTTTTCTTGCTTAATAATTTTAATTTTCTCAAGATGATCACACAAAAGGATGGAGGACCTGGTAAATAATTATTTGTCAAATATTCCCTTTTTGAGAAGCTCAGAGATGGAAAGTGAAAAGGTTCATGCCATCAAATCAATATCCAGTATTGTTGAATATTGGATTGTGAGTCAAAACTCCAAAAGTGTAGTAAAAAAAGGCAACTGGACTGAGTTGAATTTCTTGAAGACGTTTCGCCTCTCATCCAAGAGGCTTCTTCAGTTCTGTTTAAAAACTGAAGAAGCCTCTTGGATGAGAGGCGAAACGTCTTCAAGAAATTCAACTAAGTCTTCTTCTTCAAGAAATTCAACTAATTCAACAAGAAATTCAACTAAGTCAGGAACGTCTTCAAGAAATTCAACTAAGTCCAGATGCCTTTTTTTACTACACTTTTGGATACCATAACCTGGATGACTGAGAATCTTCACAGACGTGAGTCAGAACTCTTAACCTGACTGGCTTTGAATCACCTTTCTTGCTGGCTGAAGCCACCATGGGCAGAAAGTCTTTGGAGGTGAAGAAGCCTTGATCTATGGTCAGATCCTTGAAGATATCAGCTCTGTTTGCCTGAGGGAGACCTGGAAACACCATAGACTGTATGTAAAAAAAAGTATGTATCTTCCAGTTTCCTCTATGAAGCCTACCCAAAAGAGAAAATATACTAATAGTCACCAGGGGGCAACTCTGATTGTTGCAAAATTACTCCAGTAAAATTCCCACTTGATTTACAACAAGAATAAACAAATGTCTCAATTGCTAGTTTCAGCTTTTCCTCAGGAGCATGTGGTGTCAATTTTTATAAATTATGCTCCAGTGTAGAGGAAAATAGATGATAAAGTAGGACATATATGAGAACAGCGTGTTTGGCTGCTGCTTTTATCCAGTGGGTGCCGGTTAAGTCTGTGAACTTTTTGTTTACAAATGTCAAAACCAAATCACCAACAGGAGTGTGTGCGTCACTGGAAAACGCACACACGCTTTCATAAGTAGTTAAAAGAACACACACTCACATGTGTAATTTATGTTTAAAGGTGTTAAAATCCCACGTATAAAATGCTTTTATACATATCCATGAAACGCTCACCTATTCCGATAAAGACAGCCTGAAATCCGTCCTCCTTCAGAGACGTCAGGGTCATTCCATCAACACTGAGGCCCTTTTCACAAATCACCTGCACACATAAACAACAAAAAACATTTAAACACAACTTTGGCTGTTGAAGGAATTGCATGTGCAGGACATACATACGTAGACAATATTTTAAAATTCTGCATTACAGGATGTCACAATTCCTACCTTGACTCCCAGATCCTTCATCAGGTCTACTTCAAACTGGACCACCTCATAGGGAAGCCGGAACTGGGGGATTTCTGATGTGCTGCATGAAAGAATATTATATATATTTCTATTAAAAAAGTTTATTTCATCTACCTTTCCTCTGGATTTTTTTATCTTCCAAAATAAGTGAAGAATTGTTTTTATATCAAAATCTGAATTTGAAACAAATGCAAATAGCAAATCGCAAAGGTGCAATTTAATTTTTTTTTCTTTTATGCAAACTAAACAATGTAACATAAATGATGGAAACACTTCCTGTCTTTATGTACTAATCCTTGGGATAGAATATAGAAGAGTTTAGGTTTGAATGGTGTTTGTTGTATAGTACTGCTCCACCACATTTTACATGTACATTGTCATTTATATTTGGCAGTACTTTCATTAACAAGAAACAATAAGGAACATTCATTGAAAACTACAATGCAATCAGAGACTTTTGTTAGAGTTACGGCACAGTGATACACCATCAGGAGAAAAGAAATGGTGAAAAGTGCGAGTGCTCAAGACAAGTTAGGGTTAGTTAGTAAATGATGTTAAGAGATTTTAGGTGTTCTGAGCGAGACTCTGCTGCTCCGATAGCAGTAGGGAGTTGAAGCAGGTGGGTGCAGACCCACAAGTCACTCTTTAGGTCAGTGTCAGTGGTTTGAACTTGATTTGGGTGGTCAGCGGCATCACATGCACCCTTTTAGGTTGATTAAAGACCAGCTGGGTGGCTGTGTTATGGATCAAATTAAACAATTTAACTGGACTTGACAGGAGATCAACCAGGAGAACATTGTAAATAAACTGCATGGTAAATCCTGAACTGAACCTTGCCTTAGAAGAATATATAATGCATATGAAAACCCAATTGCAAATATCCCAAATCAATCAATATCTTTACCACTGCTTCATATAATTGAGCAAAGTATACAGTAGGATAGGATAAACCACATGACGTTACCTCAGTCCTCCAATGTACTTCTGTTTCTCAAATATAGTAATATTGTCATATCCCAGTCGGGCCAGAAAGGAAGCACAGCTGACTGAGGCAGGGCCACAGCCGATCAGAGCAATGGGGCTGTGGTAAGACTCAGGCATCTCATTAGGTGGTGGGAGCTCGGGATTCCTGATCTGAGGGATGCCCATCTTACTAAATACCTGTGGTGGGAAAAACAAGACACACACTTGAAGTAGAAGTCTTGTAAAGCCTTTATTACTGCATTTATATATGTATAACCTGTATTACTCAGCACAACCTGACTGAGCTTAAACTAAGCCTGTTTAATTAAAGATTAAGCCTGTAAGCCAGAAAGACAACAACAGTAACAGTAAAATCCAAATCTAGTAAAAACTGTTCCCACACAACTAAACTATGTTCTCAACTATGCTTTGTGACATACAAGTCTAAAAATGAGCATATACATTTAATAGTGTTTAAATGGCTTGTGGTGCTTTGAGGAAATGATATGGAATAACTGAAACACTGTCCAGCACCAAAGTTTGTTGGTCCCTGACGTCCTTGAAACTTTGTGTTTTTAGTCTGCGGAGTCAAAGATGTACAAGTGTACTGCTACCTTGTTTGTGTCAATTAGGTAAATCCAAACAAAAAATTTAAAACCCCAAAAGTAACATTTGAACTTACTGGATGTGGAACTCCCATGTGCAATTAATGTAAAATCACAAATGTTTCTCCAAGGACTTGTATGCAGGGAGTGAGCAACTTTAAGTGGCAAATATTGAAGATATTGTAGACTGAAGCAGAACCTCATACAACCACTATGTTAATTTGTTATTCTGTGACTTTGGTGTTTAAAATCATTTGTTTGCATTAACATAAACTCACCAAAGGAGGCAACAGCATTAACTCCAGCAGGGTTACTGGGGTGCTGCACCCTCTATCTTTTTTGTGCACCCTTCTTATCAAAATGCAGATTTAACATTGGATGCTGTTAGTTTTTGTTCTTTCTTGGTCTGTTATTCATAATGTTAGTGCATTGTTTATAATGTTTTACTCCTGTTGATCTGCAGACATCCATTAATGTACACTTCTATCCAGGAAGGTCATTTGTTGTTACAAAGACATCAAAATGTTATGTTCATTGCTGTTTAAACTGTTTCAAGACTTAGAATGTCCCCTTTTTCACCTCAAACTTTCAAAAGTTCCGCACCACTTGGAGATAGTACTTCATTGCTCCACTTCAGTGTCCCCATAAAGCATGATGGGCTTTGGTACAGGAGAGTGAGCAGTTAACAGACTCAATTTTCCAGTCAGTTAAAACTGTTTAATAAAGACGTAAATCATGTGTCACACTTCCAAAATGTCTTGTCACTTTTAAGGTCCAGTATGTAAGATTTTGTGGAATCTAGGGGTGAATTATTTTAAAGTGAAAACCTTTTGCAATGCAACTATAGTGCATTGGAGGAAGTCGATCTGCTGTAATATAAAGATCTCATTCTAAGATGAAGGAAACACAACAGTTCTTAAACGTTCAGGATCATAAATTACAAAAAAACATCATTTAAAGTCTACACACTTGACACACTTTAAGTACAAATATAACCATATAATATAACAAAATATCCGCATTTTGTACCTCGGTAGCGAACTGTTGTAACCCTCCAATGTTGATGGGTCCTTCCTCACAGGCGTACAGGTTACAGCCTCCTACACACAGATCTGATGTTGGACAAACCATTCCACAGGTCAAACCCAGTGGGTTGTCTGACAGGATTGCCCGCGCTGCTCCATAGTAGTTCTGGCTCACACACACAAATAAACACACACATATCACCCACATACCATGAGTTTAGTGCTAGTTCTCATGAAACATCATCCAAATATACAGTATAACAGAGTATATATGACAGTACCTTATTGGAGATGCTTGTGATAAAAGACTTGATGTCCAGGTTGGTTGGGCAGCTCTTCTGACACGGCGCGTCTGCACATTTTAGACACCTATACACAGATTTAATTTGATTTTTTTTCAGTATTTTCTATTTAATGAGATCAAATGTATTAGTATTTATATTCAAATAAACAGTGCACCTCTTATTTTACTATTTTGAATACCAACACTTTCATTTGCAACACTTCTCATGAGATGCACGAGATGTACTAAGTTTAGGTTACTTTGTTCAGTTCATTCATTCTGTACCAGAGGAAGCTCATACCAGGGTATGTGATCGGATTTTGACAGGACATTTTCCCATTAAAGAGGACATTCGGTGCAAAATCAAATTTCTGATGTTTTTTGGTGTGTCCCCGTGTCCTTCCCGTATCTAAACATCACTAAAGTGTCACAATAAACACTTCAGCCACTTTGGAGAAAGAAGGCCTTCTCTGTTTACCTGCGCTCGAGCAAGTGGTTTTGAAAAGTCGAGTTTAGTTACATAACTAGCACATTTGCCGTGCGACAAACCCTCCCATGGTCATGGGCGTAAACATTTAACCTGAAGAAGAAGAAGAAGAAGAAGAAGAAGAAGAAGAAGAAGAAGAAGAAGAAGAAGAAGCACCGTGGAGCAGTCAGTCAGGTGGTAGGTGGCCAATCACAAGAGACTCAGTGTTCTGGGGGTGGGAATTAGCTCAGAAACAGAGCGCCTGTTCAGAGGCTGGCAGAGAGCAGCAATAAACTGGCTTAATCTGAAGAGACTATGAGGTTTTTGACCATAAATATTATTTAATTTATTTGAGTAGCAATCAGTAATCTCCATTTTTGGTTCAAAAAGACCATTCTATGTGACCTTTAAAAGATGCTTTTAACCAGTGTACACCTGAGGGACAACACTAAAATTCCTGCTCTGACAGCATATGGCAGGTCAAGGAACCACAAACAAAAACTGTGTTTTTCTTGTGCGCAGATAAGATAAAAACCCAGACCAAACATCAGAGAATGTAAATAAGGTAACAATATATTTGTTAAAAAGAGTTTCCACATTTTCACTCTTCAGACTTTAGCCCCACCAGCACTGAATCAAGGCAATGGAATAAAATGTTTAATAAAAACTTGGCCCCATAACAGGAAATTTAATGTGTCAGTCATTCATGCTCACCTCATTGCCTCTCGCAGAGCTCCACGCTCGCTCAGTGTCGTGTGTTTAATGTCATCAAAGTTGTTGTCTAACTTCACACAAGACTGAGAGGGACATAAAAGAGTGGAAGAAAACAAAAACAGTGACGACAGCATAGAAACATTTAACAAGGACAAAATGTGCGTGTTTATGAGTGTGTGTTTCTTACGTCACAGTTTCTCTCAGGGTTTCTTTTCCAATGTTTCTTTTCTTTCTTCTTGCTTGCTGTGGAAATGATCTGAGCGTGAGTTTTCACCCTGGGATTCAGAGCCAGGATGCTCTGTAACACATGACATGAAATAGATAGACACATCAGTCAGAAAATATATATATATATATATATTTATCATATACTATGTGTAGTCTCTGATATAAACAGGTGATTTAGGTTCTCATAAGACAGCTTTTTACTAAAACTTTACCAAAAGAATGTTGTTGTTTTGTTTTTTTATGTGTTTTAAAGAATGGCCATGATCGTGTTCCTGTTGTCAGCATCTGTACAACAAAATATCTGAGAAACGTAATCGTACAAAAGACTCAACGGTATCAAAAACAGAAAACAAGGCAATGTCTCAAGAGTTACTTTGTTTTTGATTTTATGGCAGCACAGCACAGTTTTTATCCATATACACTGTGAGAATTGGAATAATCCTATAAATGCTGGATATGGGTTTGGGTTGGGAGGCCTGGTTTGTCTTGGACACAAGCAAAGGGGAAATTGGGAACCATTGCTTTAAAGATGTGTCCCATCTTCACAGAGATGTTCATGTATAAAAGCTGTGGAAACAGGTTTAACATTTTGGGGAATATCAGGGTTCAAATCTACATTTGTGATTCCCATCTTAGGTCTGAAACCAGCATGACATATGTCTCAACTATCATTAAAACACAATCCATTCATGCACCTAAACAAAATGTTGTTGTAAAAATTAAATATTTGTTTTCATTTTGTTCTAACCTGAAATGTACACATGTGGATCACAAATGTGCATGTGTATCATAGTGTTCAGGAGTCATTGCTGAACTATGGAATTAAAACTATAGCACATTTTCAGAAGTCTGCTTGTTTGGATGGTTGGGATTGAGATAAGATAAAGGCGAGCTGCAGGGTCAGTGCACGCACGTTATGTGAACTGTTGGATAAATACATAACCACTGCATTGAAGAAATAATTCACTGTATGTCAAGTACTTACAACCTGTCACTAAAGGTGGTCCTTAATTTCAAACTGGGGGGGTAATCATCCACTTACAGAGTTTAATTTCTAATAACTCACAGATTCTTATGGCAGCTGCTTAAACTATTGCTCCATCACCACACGTGCACACAATACTCATACATCCGTCATGCATCTGATTTACAGCCTGCAAAACACATGGCTGCTTACACAACACCATGAGGAAACATCAGATCTGCACAATAATTCTGACATTTGCATTGGCTGTCTGTGAACTTTGCAGTCCAAATTAAGTTATTTTACTGGGTTTAGAAGCTCTTACTGATCTTGGACCTTCTAATTAATCTGATGTCATTTTACCCTATGGACTTGCTAGAATCCTGGGGTCTTCTGATGTGTCGAGACAGACTTCGGTAAAAATAAAAGAATGTTTCAAATTAGGACAGCAGAGACTCCTCCTATCCTGATTTACTCCTCCTATCCTGATTTACCCAAACTGGATTATCTACAAAATCTAAACCTTTCCCCACAAAGACACTAAAGACATGATGTAAACCATGGAGACACAGTTGGGTTTACTATGGTCACACAATCAGTGGTTAGTCCCTTGTAAAGTCAAAGATTAGAGCTGGGGCGTAACGGAGAATAATCCTCAAATTTAACAAGAAAAATCATCTTTGGACATGAACTCTTCTCAAATGTTTACAGGTTCATACTGAAACATAAAGCTTTATTATGTTAGTGACAAGTTGACAGACAAGGATAGGTATATGAACATGATGTAGATTAACTCAACATATAAATGAAGATATATTATTAGTTGTTAATGAGAACAGAAAATAGAGTCACGTGTGGTTTTAGAGTTTAATAATGACCTTTTAAATTTAACTTCCTGGAGGTTATTCTAAGAAACATAAGCCAGAAAAAGACCAAAAAAGGTTCTTCTGTCAAGTGATTTCACTTGCATGTGGTTTAAAATTAAAACTATGTGTAAATGCATTGCCTTTTTTTTTTTTTTTTTTTTTAAGCAAAACAAAGATTTCTTATAGGTTACTGATGTACCTCAATATCTGGAAGGTCTTTACTCAACATGTTGTTTTTGTCCAGTTCTTCAGGAGATTCTTCAGGAGTTTTGTTCCAGGTCAGAGGTCTGAAGCACTGTCCAGGACTGCTCTGCTTGACCGCTCTTACCAAGCTGAGTCCTCTCACTAACAGAGAAGAAAGATGGAAGCAAAAACGTGACTGGGTGCAGCCGCCAAATCAGTTAACTGTTAATAAGGGAGGCTAAGAGGTGGACCATTTATCACACTGTGAGGGTCAAACTTCAGAAGTGCTGCTCATTGCAGAGACTTCCTGTTGACAATGTAGTCGAGAAAATCTAACAGGAGCCAGTGAAACCTGTCCAAACTCCACCTCCTGTGAGGGGAACGAACTCCTGCATAATTGTCTCTTTATCATTAATTATATGATTTTAAAAAAGCTTCAAAATTATACCTAATTATATGATAATTATATCTTCTTTTTCTGAAAAGGAGTTGGTTTTTTATTTATTTATTCTTTTCCCTGTTCATGTGTGGCTGAAATAAAAAGCTCTGCCTCTGGCATGGAAAGACTTCTTAGATAGCCTCTGCTGTGAAGGACACACAAACCTATCCTTCAAAAACGAGCAAAAGTCAGCCAAATTTGTCGGCCGCATGAGAAGGAGCCGACGATTCGTGTGGTAATTGGGACAGCCCGCGGGTGCTGTGACGCATTTTGATGACATCCGGATGATGAATCCACACTTAGAGGATCCAGACCCTGGACTGAGACACAGCAGGAGGTTAAATCATGACAGGCCTGGACGTTACAGATTGTTCTTCCTTGGTTCCACTCATATTATGTCGTGAAAAGCTAGATGCACTAAAAGTATTTCCTAGATGCACTAAAAGTATATCCCAGTCAAAATTGGGATGTGAACCAGAAAACAAAGAGCAGTGGTGGACCTCAGTGATGGACAGGCAAGAGCTTTGGCTCTGTTTTGTGAGGGCCACCCCGAAGAGGTCTACTATCAGTGTGAAGTGGAATTTGCTTGTGGAAACAGGACGTTTTCTTCTCATATCCATTTGAATTTAGCTGGAATACACACTGCCTGGCCAAAAAAAAAAAGTCACCTCCTACTGGATAATTACTGCATGGATCATTATCTTTCAGCTGGCAGCAAGTTATTTAACGCCAACTGATGTAACGAGTAGCTTCTCATTTCTTAAACAACCATGATGAAAGTGGAAAAGATGTTAGTCCGTTTGAGAATGGTCAAATCATTGGCATGCATCAAGCAGAGAAAACATCTAAGGAGATCACAGAAACTGGGTTAAGAACTGTCCAGAGCATTATTAAAAACTGGAAGGATTTTTTTATTTGGCGGCGACCTTTTTTTGACCAGGGAGTGTATTTTAATTTTGCTATTTCAGTGGGCTTTTATTTTGAAACTCCACACCAGAATTTCATATCGGAATATTAGAGTTCATAAGCAGTTTTTTTTTTTTTGTCAATCACTGTTCTCACTCACTCATTTTCTACCGCTTTATCCACTAAGGTTCGCGGGAGGCGCTGGTGCCTAACTCCAGCTGACCATGGGTGGAGTTAGAGGAGGGGGCCCCTGAAATCTGATTGGCTACCCCCAGGTGCCCCCCACCCCACCCCACAGATAATTGACCTGTTACCACACCGCACGAAAAAAGCCAGTTGCATTTTGAAGTCTGTGACTGCTAGGTCCCTCCTGTACAGTAGATGGCGCAATGCAGGCTACCACACGGCGCTGCAGTCCACTCTACAATTAGAAGACATGGGAAAAAGAAGAAAAAGAAGAAGAAGGAACTGTTCAGGAAACAGAAAAGGCGGCGCGCTCCTTGTGAAAACTCAGCCAGAGATGGATTTTATTCTGGATTTTAAGACTGACCTATATCGCCCCCCCCCCCCCCCCCCCCCCCCCGCGCCGCCCCCCCCCCCCCCCCCCCCCTGGCCCCCCCAAGGATAAAAGTCTAGTTCCGCCACTGCAGCTGACATAGGGCGAGAGGCAGGGTACACCCTGGACAGGTCGCCAGTCCATCACAGGGCGTCAATCACTGTTAATAATTTTAATTATATTCCAAATTATGGTGTGTAATACTTAGTGGGCTCGGGCTTTACACGGTTTTTCCAAGTGAATGCTGGCTTTACTGCAGTTTTCTCATCGAACCCAGAGGAAAGACTGTCACGTATTTCAGCAAACCAATTGTTATGTTTATATTTAGAAATTTAGAAATGTCCTTCGCTTGTTTTCCGTCGGTTCGGGCGATAGCCGTGCTGACTGGCCAAAATTCCCACCCAAAAAGACTTTAGTGGCGTCGCTCAAGCACAAAACAGCTGTAACAGCTGTAGTTGTCGAGTTGTGCGCGCGTAAAAAAAAAAAGAAATCCAGTAGCGAATAGATAAATAAATGTATTTGTAAGACAATATTCTAGAGATGTACAATTTATGTTGCATTAATTCACATTTAGAAGTGTAAACAATGTCATCGTGCCCTCACATTGTGAAACACAGGAGTGCAAATGTGTTTTGCATGTGTACACTACGGTGGTATGAACACAGATTCCCCATTTTCACTGCCACCACTGTAAAACACCAGATATACAGTGGTGGCAGTAGCAAATGAAGACTTTCATTTGGGAGCTGTAGCATGGCATTTGCGTAGCTGTAATAAAAGAAAAATTGTGAACTTGTAACTTCTGTGTTGTATTTACAGGGTAGGAAAAAAAAAAACCTGCAACTTCACATTTTATTTTACAGCTTCTGTAAAGCAAAGTCGTTGTTACGTAAAGTACGCAAGTAAGTAAGTAAGTAAGTAAACATAAAAGGCTAAACATTTCTAAATAAAAGGTCCAGTGTCTCTTTTAGAAGTGAATAATTTGCACAAAAAGAAACATATCCGGTGTGCAAAGAACTTAATGACTTACAGTCCGACGGCGGAGAGTGGGATCTTCTGCAGTGACACTCACTTTCGCCCGAGTGACCGAAATAGTGATGGCCGTTGTTTTAGGTGCACTGGATCGTTCACCAAATCGTTCAGTTCTTCCTGTATGACCGGAGCACAGACTACGTCTGACTCACTCGCTGAGCTCATAAACAACTGAACGGGTTATGATTCATCTCACTGTCGCCAACTGTAGGCAGTGCTGTCGCTAAATACACCAGACTCCACTGTTAAATGTTAAGATTTTAGGAATTCCCTTAATAAACGTTGGAGATTAACACATCTTTTCAGAGGTTTTGCCCTTTTTTTTAAGTGATCTACAGTTCGGCATGAATCGGCATTGTTTCTGGATTTGCTGAGACAGTTTAAGCCGCTGATTCACTCAAGTCTCAAGTTCAGTCGGTGAATTGGTACGTGGGGTGCGCTGCGGACTCGTTCAGTAAGTGAACGAATCGCCTGATTAATTCGTTCGCGAACTGTTTCCTCCCAACGAACGAATCACGTGATGAATCCGTCCGCGAACTATAAAAGCTATCAGAGTGCTGCACTTACAAATACAATTAAATCTTGCATTAAATAATCACAGAAACGTTTTTCTGTTTGTTATGCTATAAAATTTTTACATTATCTACTGACTTGAAACATACAATAACTTACTTACTTACTACATCCAGCTATTCTTTTCTGAATTACCTGAGTGAAGTTAAATTAAGATATTTAATTAATGTACAGTTTCCTCTCATTACAGACCAGCCTAATGTTTCAGTTTGTGTTTACTGAGAAAATCTGTTAAAACAACGGGGAACTAGACTGTTTGTCTTTGTGTTCTTGCTTCAAGTGTACTGTAACATGTTACCCTGACTGCACACGGAGACTCCCTGACTGAGTGAGTGATTCGGTCAATATGAGTCTATGACTCTGTAGTGAGTGAACGAATCCCTTTCGCCCCGTCCGCTGCCACTGGCTGCTGTTCGACTGACTCGAGTCACAGCAGAGCTCAGCTGAACTGAGAGATGAACGAATCGTTTCAGTAAGTGACTCAGTTCAGTTCGTTCACTTAAATGATTCGTTCGCGAACGAACCAACACTATCTTCTACCACTTTATTTTACAAACAACCATCTACTTTCACTTTCACTCCTCCGGACAATTCTAGTTTCCAATTGACCTAATCCACAGATTTGCATGTGGTTGGACTTTCTTTATTGGGGAGAGATATATTTAAACTGAAAGAGGGAAAATCGGAGTTTGGTTATATTTTATGATATATTGGTTTAAAGCCTTGAAGCTAAAAGAAAACATGAAGATGAAATGTGTGGATTCAGGATGATTTTTTTTATGTGTCCAAAGTGAAATCATCAGAGGTTTACTGTGTATATATGTACTAGGTACAACAGTCTAAAACTGATTTGCAAATATTCATATCCCATCTCTTTTATAATAATGTAAAAAGCTGGTTTAAGTCCTTTATGTGGTCATTGTACTGAATCTTTTTTATTATTATTATGATTATTATTATTGTTGAAAGGGAAAGAAGTCACTTGTTTTGGGCCTTTTTTCCCAAAGGCCCGGTTGCTTGTTTTTCTCATGAGGTCTGGCGACACTGACCCCAAGCCAGAACTTTTTGAAAAGTTTTTTACTGCATTTTTACTTTTAAAAATAATGTGTTTCATATAAAGATGGGTTTAATGATTATTATTTCTTTAAAACCTTTAATTTGTGGCCTTTCACCTGCGTCATTTATGTCTTTGTAGCCCTCTAGTTTCTTGCTTCTTTTCTGACTCAACCAACAGACACTGAGGATATGTATTCAAAACAAAAACACTTTATTCTGGTGCGATTTGATACCAGAATACCCGTCAGACTTCATTGAGATAGAGCATTGAGGCAGCAGCGGCAAGTATGGCGGCAGCAGTTGCTATGACAACACCTAGAAAACAAGAGGAGAAGAGAAGAATCAGGATACAAGTACACAGACACACACTAGTATTGGGTATTTTAAATGACGTCAGTTTTCAGCACATGATTGGTGATGAGCTTGTTAGCATCAGTGTAACCAGTGTTTCACCCTCTTTAAAGTGTATCTCAGCCTGAAAATCTTCTATACTTGCCTGTTTCTGTTTGTGACCTATAATGCGTTATATTTTTAAAATTTTATTTATTAGTTGTACAGTGGATATGTAGGCAATCTGAAGCATATTTCTACACAACAGCTACGGACTCTTATGGCTGAGTATCGCCACTAATTTCCAGTTTCATTTGATTCAATATCGATTTATTTATATTTTACTTTCCATACCATTTTTGCTTGGTTATGAAAGGGATGCTGCAAATTGTACTAAAGTGGGATAATCACACTGCATCATTAAAAATATTTTTCAGTGAAAATTTACCCCAAAGTAGTTACTACATTAATGCACTTTTTTTTTATTAACTATGACCACACAGTTCAGCTCTACAGTACAGTCATAGGCGACAAATTCAATCTTTAAAATCTAAAAAGAAATTCATGTACATCTGTCAGTTTGAAGCAAGTAGCAAGTTGTCCAGCAAAGGGCACCTTGGCTGGCATCCATACCATCTTTACTTATCAGAAAAAGACATATTTTGTTGTTTTGGGGTAAACTAATTTAACCGTAAACACACAGTTACAACACTAAAGCATCTGAGAAGCATAGTGTGCAAATACAAAATTTCTGGTTCTACAACATACAAACTGCGTGATCTAGGTTATTTATGCAGATGAAACAAGAAATGGGAAATTTTAAATGAATATTCTCAGAATTTTGTTAACCGATTTCAGATATGACTGTCTTATTAACTATATGTAACCAGTTGGTGACGGGGGGTGGGCTTTTGCTTTTCTTTGCTGTTATTGTGATATAAAGAAAATGAGGGGTGCAAATGACTATAATGTAGAAGAACATCAAATATTTACCAATGAAGCTGTTTCTCTTTGGTTCCAGGACACTGACAGTCTCCACAGTTGCCTCTGCAAAACAGAGAACACACAATTTCATTAACTTCCACAAAGCAGTATTATAGAATTATATTATATTGAGTATAATTGAGTATTGTATTATTTTTATACATTATTATAAATCCTGCTGCACAAAAGAGTTAGGTTGCAAAAGGATTCTTTTGTTTATTGGTGACATAAACTACTGCAAAAGAGTGAGCAGCGAGTGAACAACAACATTTCTTTACTATTACAGAGGTATGTTCAGTTGGACCTTGGAACCAACTCAAGTGAAGTTTACAAAATGAAAATAATGACCAACTAGTTCAGTGTCCTGCACTGCTGGCAGAAAACAGATATGTTTTTGTGTTAAATTTCTCTCCCTCTGTCTCTGACTGACATTTCCTAGTCTCTCCAGGTGTCAGTTTCAGTCAGAACTCATATTCAATTCAATTCAACTCAATTTTATTTATATAGCGCCAAATCACAACATACATTATTTCAAGGCACTGTACATAGTAAGGTCAAAACCTTTACAGTATTATAGAGAGAAAAGAAACCCAACAGTTCACACAATGAGCAAGCAAATATAACAGAGGTTTTGTCAAAACCTGTTTGGGAACTGGCAATGTGACTTTAAGTTATACTTACAACTATATACAGCAAGAACTCAAACCAACACCTAGTTGACACCAGCTGTGCGTCTGGTGCATTTTGCTTGTCTATCCATCACACAAATACGATTATGACATCACTTTCTGATTTATCTCTGAGAAAAAAAATGTGATTTTTGTTTACTTAAACGGGGAGAGAGAGATGGAGAAAATTTGCACAGGTGAAAATAGTTTAAAATATAGATAATATGATAATCTACAGATCTTCTCTGTGTTTATCTTTGCTGGGAACCACGCGCATCAAAGTAGACATGCCTAACACGTTTGCAGTGTGAACACTCTAATCTGTAAACATGGACACCAAAATTACAAACATGACTGAGCACAGCGGTGACGCACACCCAACACATCTGGTGAGAACCAGGTCTAAGACAGTCGTGGTGCTGAAATCCATCCCGAGTGACTTGTTCACAAATGGACAGCTCTAAATACAATTAGTGGCAATTACTGTCTAGAACACTGGACCTTTAAAGCCTGGAAACACACACACATACTTTATTCTGTTTCCCAACCTGCTTTAACACTGCTCTCTGTGATGTCAGCAGTCGCCTCCTGCCTGGTGTCCAAGTCTTCCTCAGCTGCATCGATATCGAGCATCTCTTTCAGCCTGTCAGTCACCTCACACAGGCTCTCGTCACTGAACTGGTAGTCACACACACACAGTGGTCCGGTCACTTTTATGGGACAGAGGACGCGGTGAGGGAGATGGAGTTGTTCTGAAAGACACGGTGAGTGAGAGGTGCAGAGGTTTAAAATTCGGAAGACATTTGGTAAAATTATGATGAGACTTTCCTGCTGTTTTCAATTCTCACTGCATTTATCACGTGTGAACGACAGATGCTGGACCCAATTCTTCACATATTTTCTGGAGTGAACATCTGAAAACTCAACAATAAGAAAATCAAACGTGAGAGTGTTTACCAGTCAGCTGCGTGTCTCTGCTCTTGCTCTCCTCCTCTGATGCCTGTAGCTCCTCAAAAAGCATTTGAACCCTTGTGGCCACCGTGGAAATCACATCTCTTTTTAACAGCTGTCCAAAAAGAGGATTTCATGACAAAATGTTGGACTCTTTTTCTGCTGCATTTAACAACATGTGATACGTATATGGACTTGTTACCTTCACAGCCAGTTTGGCCTTTGGCTTGTTGCTGTGTAGGTAAGCTCTGCTGTGGATTGTTCCTCTGATGGACACGCTGCCTCCACAACTCTGAATCACATCTGTTGGTCTCCATTTTGCCTGACACAAACACAATACGTCATCTACAATCAACTTAATTTTATTTCACTAACTGTAAACAATACACTAGGCAACTCCACTTACTTTTAACAAGAAATGCTCCAGTTTTCAAAAGCAAGAGACATGTATCGTTTTTTCTAACGCTCGTGTCCCTTACAGATGTGATGACTAACAAACAAAAATTGTCTGTACTGTGTTAATGTGAGCCTGAGTGAATAAAGAGGCTTACAGTATAAATGCAGTCTTACTGGCGTGATGAGCAGCTGAGTTGTGTATGTCTGTTTCACGTTCCTCTTCTGCAACATAGAAGAAAACAGAAATGTTTTCCATTTTCACTTGATGATGAATTGCTGATAAATAACTTGAAGTGGGCCACATGGCAGCACGGTGGCTAGCACTGTTGCCTCTATATATTACCGATATGCTTCTGCCAGCTGGGTCTGATAGTATTGCTTGACAGAGCCCATTTTCAGATGAAGGATGCAGCAAATAAATAATGCTACATCATTTATACAGCTTTAATTGGTGATAACAGTTGCATGATTACTATATAATGACTTCAGAATGATCTAGTTCTCAAACTTTTATACCATGTACCACCTGAGAAAACACTGAGCTCTCAAACACTATTATTGTCAACATTAAAATACAATGGTGTAAATAAGATAACTTTCTTACATAAACTTCAGACATTAATATAGCGAAATAAGATTGAGAAGGAGTGAGAGATAAGTTGACTAATTATTATTATTTAATTTATAATTATTTTGGCTGTAGTCATTTCATTTTCTACGCACTCTGGTAAAAATTCCTCAGCTCCACTCTGATCACATTCACTCATATATACAGTAGAACTGTATTTCTGGTATTCCTCCAAGTACCACCAGAGGAAGCTTGTGTACCACTGGTGGTACATGTACCACAGTTTGAGAACCATGGACCTAGTATTTTTGCTGGTAGCCTGCTATAATATCTTTGGATATTTACTCTCACTAACTCATTTTCTACCGCTTTATCCACGCCCCCCCGCGATCTCCAGCTAACATAGGGCGAGAGGCAGGGTACACCCTGGACAGGTCGCCAGTCCATCACAGGGCCACATAGAGACAGACAACCATTCACTCTCACATTCATACCTACGGGCAATTTAGAGTGTCCAATTAACCTAGTCCCCAAATCTGCATGTTTTTGGACTGTGGGAGGAAGCCGGAGTACCCGGTGAGAACCCACGCACCACGGGGAGAACATGCAAACTCCTTGCAGAAGGCCCCTTGTTCCAACCGGGTTGTGAACCCGGGACCTCTTGCTGCAAAGGTAAGAGTGCTTCTTTGGATATTATAAAGGGTAAATAAAACATTTAAGTCCATCCTATACTGCCAGAATACATTTAAGGAAAATGTATACATGCTGTTACGTTTTGTCTCATGCACAGTTAACTTTGTTAGTTACTGTAGATTTAAACAACCTGTCCCGCCGTGAGCTCTGTATCCTCTGGCAGCTTTTTTCCGTCAATCAAACAAACTCCGTTGTCAATCTGATGAGCCCACGCTTTTAGTTCCTCCTGAAACAAACAAAAGACACAAAAACATTTGCTGCTCAAATTCTCCATTATAAAGCATTCAATTCGTGTGAGGGTGCTCTATACCTTAACACATGTAGCCATATGTTCTGTACTGGTTCTGTTGTTTGGTAGTGGTACCAACATGTCCACATTTAGACAACAGGACACCGTGACCCAGGAGGAACACACACCAGACTGGTACTTCCAGTCTGCAGGCTTGGCCATGCTCTGAAACAGCCAGTGACAATGACATGACAGTCATCACATTTAAATCTAGTGTATCAAATCTTTGAATAACAATATTGGGATATTTGGGAAATATTCCTGACAGTGGTTCTATGTTGTATTTAAGCATCCATCCACTCCACTAACTAAACAAAAAGTACAAACTTACATACACATTTTTGATGTGTATGTAAATTTTTAGTGTCCAATATATCCCGTCACAACTTGCATGTTGGGCTATGTATCATAATCGCTTAAGTTGGCTGAAAACAAACATCACCTTTTCCATTCAGATGTACAGTATTTGGTATTAAAATTTTGAGAACGAATGGTCTAGAATGATGTGGGTCATTTCGAAGGGGAACATATAATTTCCATTGAAAAGAACAATAATGATAAAGAAGTTTGAACAAAGTGTAATTTATCCTTTCTTGAATTACAGTCACTCCAAGAACATCAGTGCATCTTAAGAAGACTAATACTTTGTCAGCTTGAAACACTTCATAAACTAAAACTACAGGGCCAAAAAGGAACTTTTAGTACTTTTGAAGGTAGCATATCCTATTGACTGCGACTGAAAGCTGCTGCTTGGTGAAAAATGTAAACTGACCTTGGGATCTTTGACTTCAAATGTTCTGCAGATGGTTCTGACATGTTAGGTTAAAGAATATACACAACAACACACAGTATCTGGGAGCAAGATAATCCAGCGAGGAGACCGTGCAAAAGGATACTTTCTTGTTTTGGGGTTGACATGCAGTGTGACACATTCTGTGACGTCATCGTCTGCAGGTTTCCACAACTGCTCCAAAGAGATTAGGTTATCCACCGCAAACACCAGCTGTAAAAAGACAGCACACTTTCTTTTTTAAAAATGTTCTTTACCTCCACCAAGGAGGTTTTGTTTTTGCCAGCATTTGTTTATTGGTAAGCAGTGAGATTGGTCTGCTCTGTTAAACAACCGAAAACCAAAGACATAAATTAGAAAAGTATAAGGCAGAAGGCTTTTGCAAACTGAATCAAAAGTGTTTCAACAATGCATATTAATGTCAGTGGGGCTGCAACTAAGGATTATTTTCACAAAAATACATTTTTCACAAAAATAAACTAATTGATTAGTTGTTCAGCCCAAACAATATCAGAAAATGTGCTTCCTGTGTTTGTTTCTTCAACCTTGAAAACAAATATGCTCTCAAACATCATATTTGTTCAGCAACCAATTATCAAATTGTAATGATTGCTTTGTTATATGAAGCAAAAATGAAGCTGAACAATCAGAGAGCTTGTTTTAATTATTAAAAGAACACTCAAACCAATTAAACCAATTAGCTGGCAATTAAATTAGTAATCAAATAATAATCAATTAATCGTTACGGCCCTAACTGTGAGTGTTTATGTAACTATTATGGTAAAGACTGCCTCCAACAGGAGATGTAGTAGGTAATTTACCTCAAACATGCAGGTGTGTAAAAATAAGTGTTTTTCTGTGAGACTCACCTGTCGGAGTATGGCTTGCGTTTCCTTACCATCGTTCTCAGTGATGATGAAGACTCCTAACACAGACAGACCTCCAGGCAGCATCCTGGACACCTACATATTAAAACCAATAACAGGTGAATCATGTTACACACAATGTTGGGTGTAATAAAAGTGTAATGCTGCCCTCTACAGGAAAAAATGTTTCTAACAATCAATATTTTTACATATGGAAATGCTGTATGTCTCCATATATTGGCTTCATAATGAAATCCATACATTCTGTCATTCTGTGTATTTTAAAAACCAGTTGTTTTTATTTGTTTATTTTTTTTCAATCTGCCAATGTCAAAACTTAATCAAACTGAGGTGGGTCTTTTAATTTAACCTCGGGATTATTGCCCTTGTTTTGATTTAAGATAATAAAACTAAACCAAAAGTCAAGTTCATAAAGTAACTGTCTCAACGTTCATTTGATTCCCAATCAGGATACAGTGGTATACTGTTGCTAATCATTGTTGATATAGACCATTGTGAATTGCAAAATTGCATGTTTAAAACAGTAATTTTAAACATGGTATTAAAAAAATGTAACTATTAAATTATGATTGCTATCAATTTCACTATTAAACAAAATAAAATACATAATAACAACAACACAACTGAGATAAACAGTTCAAGTCTGCTATAATCATTGTAGTTTTGTTCAGTTTATCTCAGTGTTATAGTTGTTGAGATAGATACGAGAAATGGACTTGTGTCTGAAATAAAGTAAATTGAATGACAATAAAGCTTAATTGCTACTTGTAGTATTTACTATTTGTGAACTATATCACAAAAATGTTTCCAATGTGTTCAAAAACGTCCTCATTCTTGAGGGTGATGTGTATGAGAACACCGTCTCCTCTGCCCACCTGTCGGGCATGCTCAGTCACCCACTCCTTGTCTACGGAGTTTCTGGATGCTGTGGCAGACTCCTCCCTCTGTGGCGTGCGAGTTGCCATGACGACATAATCCCTTTGGATTGTGCTCTGAAATGTGTAGTCACAATTGTCAGTTCTCCACATCATGATACATTATGAAACACAACACATGAATTTAATGTTTATATGTTTTATAAGCGTACTGCTGTGCAGACATAAAACGCTAATTGAGGGAACAGACTTTAATATGTTCTAAATGATTTCTTAAATTAAGCCATTTGTTATTATTAAACTCATGTTTTATGAAACAAAAGGACTGTTGACCTCTAGCCTGTACCAGTCAAAATACGATTAAAGATTTATGAAGGGATCTTGTGATTATATGCATTTGGAGTATGGTTACGTATGTTTATGTACATTTTATATATTGTACAGTTGAGGTCTTTTCATATAGCTTGAACTGTTTCTTTGTGTTCTTTTACTGAACTATGAGTCCATTAAAAAGCCTGAACTGAATTAAACTGTAACTAAACCTACCTGTCCAATAAGTAGTCCTGTGACTGGGACTGTTGGTAGTCCACACAGTGCAGACAAATACCGCTCCACAGCATCGTCTACTATATAACCACGACCCATTCTGTCTGAGGAGAGTGTGGAGAAACATGTCAGTATATACTGCACTGTGTACAGTACAGTAGGGCTGCAACAATTATTTGATTAATAGATTATTAATCAATTAATAAATGAATCGTCAACTATTTTGATGATTGAGTCATCTGACTGAGTGTCTTTTCAATAACTATAAAAGCTTTCAGATTTCTCCGCTTCTTAAATGTGAATAATTTCTGGTTTCTTTGCTCCATATAACAAAGAAATCATTAAAAATGAATAATTTTGGTTAGTGGACAAAACAAGACATTCGAGAACATTGTCATTTCCAGTTTTGGTAAACAATGATATTTTTGCAGACCAAACAAGTACTCGATAAATTAAGAAAATAATTCATTTAGTTAGTTAGTTGCAGCTCTAGTTGTACAGTATGACAAACTGTTGTGACAGAACACATTTAAAGTGGGACTTGACAAGACATTACAAGGGTTTCATAGTTAATTCATAGTTAATGTAACATACAACAACACCGATCCTGGTGAATAAAATGCAACAAGCGTTTAAAGTTCATTAACATTTGTTTGGCTGAAGGTAGTCTGCTGCACTTGCTCTAGCTAGCTAACATCCATATACAACAGCAAGCTGCCTGAAAATGGCCTGAGTTGCTGTTAAAACAGGTTTTGGAAACTTTAGCTTTAAAAATTTGTTCATGTAGAGTCAAGAAATACATTTAAAAAAAATAAAATAAAACACGAGCCTGGAGGTTCAGTTTACCTTTACATATGACAGACTGTAGTGGTTCGTCAGCAGAGCAACGACAACACTACTTCCCGTGATGCTCTACGCGGTGACGTTATTTCCGTCGCAGATCGTTGACGTAGAGCCGTTTATAAAGCCTTACCGCTCGCGTTGGACGTTTTTCCCCCCAGACTAGACTTTGTGCTCCTTCATTTTAACTAATTTTGTACATTCAGGGTAACCTGTCAGCTGTGGGACGGACAGGCGGAGATGGCGGCCGTCCTGCTGCAGGCTCTGGAGCGGACGGAGTTGAACAAACTCCCCAAAGGAGTCCAGAACAAGCTGGAGAAGTTTGTGACGGAGCTGCAGAATGCTAACGATGGGCTGAGGACGCAGCACGAGCGGTTCAAAGCAGACAGTGGTGAGCAGCAGCTGCTGGTCAACAGTAATATTAACTCGAGAGCTGGAGGCCCTGTCTGTTAAAGATCGGTGTTTATTTACATGTGTTTTCAATGAGGCGCGTGGTTTCCACAGCATCCCATAATGATGGCACAATAGACGATATCATCGAGTTAATCGCGGTGAATTCCCATAATCGCGATAATTGCGAGGTAAACGTCAAAATTTAACACGAGTGACTTAAAAATATGTCAACATACAGTCCTTGTAATTTTATGTATTAATGTGCCACAAATGGGGGAGCTTCATCTTTCGTCGGGACTCATTATGACTCATTATTAAATTAATTATTTTTAACATGAATAAACATGTATCATCTCAGAGATGTTTCGATGTTTCTGACCACTATAAGTTTAAGAATCTAAATCGTTATATTAAAAAAATATTTTTCAGTCCTCTCAGTAATATCGTGAGTTGCAGTTATTTTGGTCATAATCCTGACTCTCGAGGAGAGAGTTTTCGGTCATTGCACAGTCAATGCGGCTTACGGCGATTAAACAAATAAATGTTGTTGTCGGTACATGTCTGTCCTGTGTCCTCACTCATTCCCGTTGAATGTTGTGTGCACCTACAGAGCAGCAGTACTTTGACATCGAGAAGAGGCTGGTGGAGAGCCAGGAACAGATCCTGTCTGCCACCCGGGACCTGCAGACATTTAAGGAGGAAAATAAGAAACTCAGTAAGTTTTCACACACTTAATCAACAATGGATGAACGGAGAATAAGTTAAAATTGAATGACAGATTCTGTAACTGTGACAACACAGCACAGAGAGAAATGTCGTGTGGACTTTTTCCTTGTCTTGAAACACATTTGATCTCCAACCATTTTTCCAGTTTTACTTTGTGTCATTGTGAAGTTTGTCTCAATCTTTCACTTGCACAGATGAAGAGCTGAACACTCTGAAAGGAATAGAGGGAGAAACCCTTCAAGATACAACACAACAGGTAAACAAACCTACAAATCTAATGATTTGTCAGTGATTATTGTGTGGAAGTGTAATGAATAGATTCCAAATTGATAACTAAATTGTGTAAAATTGCTTAATAGTTGCTTAACCAGCTTAATAGTTGATGTTGTGAACTTGAATAATGTGTCACATGTCATTGTCTTGAAAAGTGGTGAGGAAATGGTACTCTACAGCACAGTGAGGGGTGCAAAGCAGGTGTTTTAAGACCTGTGTCTGCTCGTGTGACTCTCCACAGCAAACAAAGACCAAGTATGAGATTGAGGCAGAGAGGAGAGAGCTGGCAAGGTTGCTGGAGAAGAGAACGCAGGAGGTGGAAAACTTAACTGGTAGGATTTTTGATACAGAAAAAGAAAAAGTACATCCACTAAAAAGGAAACAAAACAGGTTTTTCCATTTACATGAATTAAATTTGTATGTGTTTTCAGAGGATGTGAACCGTCTTAGTGAGAAGCTGACGGAGACTAACAAGTTAAAGGTGGAGCTGCAGTTGAAACTGGATGACATACAATCATCTGAGGCCTCCGTGCAGGTAAACGCCAGATTTCATTGAAACCAGTAATGTTTCTATGTTTTTTTTAAAAATGCAGTTGTCTCTAATGGCCCCTGAATCCATGACATCCATAATGTGTTGTAGCACCGGGAGAAGCGCATGGAGCAGGAGAAAGAGTTACTTGAGAAGAAAATTGAGTGGTTCACTGCTGAACTGCAGACTAAAACTGATGAGTTGCTGAGCGTCAACAGAGACAAAGGCAAAGAGATTCTTGAGCTGCAGGGGAATCTGCAGAACAGCAAAGAGCAGGTAACTCACTAACTACAGACACATCCACAGGAATAATGAAATAATATAACATACAGTATACACGGTGAACAACACTCGAATAACACTGTGTACTAGGGATGAGCACGGATACTTGATAGTTCCTTGGGTTACAAAAAGTCGATCAGTCAGTGTGACATTTTGAAATTTTATTAAAAAGATACAAAACTGAAAAATGTTTTCTGTCATTCCAAAAAGAAATCTTTTTAGTCCAAGTATTACTTAAGTTGAGGTGCATCTGTTTAAGATTTAAGAGGTTTCTTGAATGCATTTTGAAGCTGCTCTTCTAAGCTCAACACGCTGTAGATCCTACAGAAGTGAGGAGATTTAACAGGGTCTTTAAATCACTAATCACTGTATTAGAAGCTTTTCTGGTTGACCTAAACTGGCCGAGCATAAGTTCAGTCTCTTCCTCAGTCCAAACATGTACCAATCTTGATTTTGCCTCGTTTTTTCTCGCTTTTGTCCTCTTCTGTGTCATTAAGCCAGTTTCCTTTTATTTTGATCAGATACTGGTGCTGGAAAATCAGCTCACATCTCTGAAGGAAACCTGTGAAAGCCATAGTAAAAGAGCTGAAGACCTCAACAACAAACTCAAACAGGTGACGTCAATGCACCATTGTTTGGATCTGTATCAAACAAGATGAAGGCATTTTCGTTTCCTTTAATATGTATTCTGTCTTTATACAGGATAGATCAAAATAAATGTAATCTTATTTATGTTCATTTCTCTTCTCTTTAGGCTAAAGATGAGCGGAGCGTGATGGAGGAGAAGTACCGAAATGAGCTCAACGCTCATGTCAAGTTGTCTTCACTCTATAAGGTGGGAGTCATGGCAAGATTCCAGGAATAAATTTGTTCTCTAAAACAAACACATTTCTGATATGCGGACATTTTAGAATGATGCAAAATGCAGTGTCCTCACGTCACACTTACCGGCATGTTGCTGCTCTTCCTGTAGGGGGCAGCGACAGATATGGAGAAAAAGAATCAAGAACTGAGCAGAGCAGTTGAAGAACTTGGTAAAGTGGTTAAGGAAGCTGGGGAAGGTAAGACTGTTATTTTTTTCATTCCATACAAAATACGTATGTGCAGGTCTGTGTGATTTTGTCCTTGCTGCACAGCTTGAAATATTGACTTGTTTCCACTGATCATTAAAGGAAAAACTTCACGTCCCATCCACTAATTACTAACAATGACTTGTATGGCTGATTATTCTTTCAGCTAATAAGGCTCTGGAGAAGAAGTTGTCAGAGAGCGACGAAATAAAAATTCGTCTTGAGGCTGAGCTCAAAGAGAAAATCAAGAAAATGGAGAAAGACCTGGAAAACGCCACAATGAAGGCTGCTGGCAAACACTGCTGTAAGAATGCACACATGCATGCAAAGTCTTGTCCAGCGTTCTTAGTAACGAACGCAGACAGGTTTGCATAGCTATTCTTTTAAGGACTCACATTGACTTTCATTCATTCATCCTAAACAAAGTGTTGTCCCTAACCTTCACTCTAAAATGTTTAGGCCTAACCTTAACCTAACCACAACTCAAATCTTATCCTATCCTATCCTAAACTTAAAAAGATACTCAGAAATGAGGTTCTGCCTCATCAGGACTAGATTTTGGTCCTCATGAGGACTACTAGTCCTGACAAGAGGCAACACACACACCTAAATCCTGCTTGTTTTGCTTTATTTTACATCATTACTTTTTCTTCTTCAAATTAAAAAGTGGTTATATTTGTTTCATATGTATTTGTGTTTTGTTCTATACATAAATGTATGGATGTATGTAAGTGTAAACATGTATGTCTGCACTCCCTAATGTAATGTATGTGTTGTGTTTCAGGTGCGCCTTCTGTGACTGAGGAGCAGTTGGACAAAATGTGTCCATCAGCAGCTGCCATTGCTGCGATAGTGAAGCCTGGCATGAAGTTCTTTGATGTGAGTGTACTTTATCATATCACAACAGTGATATATGGTTTATATCTTCTAGAGTTTGAATTAAGGCAACTGGACTAGTTAACTTTAGATACCAAAAATAAATACATTTAAATCCCTTAGAGATTCAGTAACAGAACTTTCACAGCCTGGTTAATTTCACGCATATTATATTATGTTGTTGTGCTTATTTGAAGACAAATCATTCTCCTTTTTTTAGTGCAAGTAACCAATTTCCACTGTTGTACAACAACTAGACACAATAGTAAAATGGCCTTAAATGTGTTTTTAAAAAAAAAAGCAACTTTGTCTATATTAAGAAAAGGGAATAAGAAAAAAAATCATATTTAAAACAAGAATACACATCGTGTTATGGTGATTAACCCTGAGATTACGGGCTTGTTCAAAATTACAGGTTTGTGAAGCAATATTTTTGAAGTAAAAAATTAACCCTATTGCAAACTGTAAAAGAAAATGGAGGAACAGATAATAAAACTTAGGTTTCAGGGAGTCGAGAGTTCACTAATTTGGCCTTTAAACAGTCATTTTTATGTAAATAAAGTGTTAATACCTTACCCTCTGTCTTTTGCGTCTAGCTGTATAATGCCTATGCAGAGTGTCAGACACAGCTTCAGCTGGAGAAACAGGAGACCAGGAGAGTGAGCAGAGTTTTGGATGAGATCGTACAGGAGGTCGAGTCCAAAGCGCCCGTGCTGAAGCGTCAACGAGAGGAGTATGAGAGCATTCAGAGATCCATGGCCTCCCTGTGCACCAAACTGGATCAGGCTCGAGTGGTCGGTGAAAATACACTTCTGTCTGGACATGGTTTTAATACATGCACTCATCCTGTCACTAACACCATTTATACTACTTTGTAATCAGGAGATCCACAGTTTGCTGAAAGAGAAAGAAGAGGCCAAGCAGCTCTTTGATGCAATGGAGAGAGAGAGACTGAAGACAGAGCGACAGCTCGATGATACTTCTGCACAGGTAGACTCCACTACACTGAGACATAACCCCCGTATCAGTGAGCTGTGAACAGTATAGAAATACCCTGCACTGTCTCACTTTTTGGCACCGCTCCTTTGGGGGTACCAAGCACAGTGGTACAGCCCCTTAAACGTTTTCGTTCATTTCTCTGGATCAGCTGTGTACACTTCTGGTGGAGTTGGAGGAAGCCAGAGGTAACCAGGTGACCAAGGACGACAACAGCTCTGCGGACATTTCCAGCACCTCTGAGGTCATCGGCGCACAGCAGTTGTCTTTCCGCAGTGTGGAGGAGCTACAGAGGCAGAACCAAAGCTTGCTGGGGAGACTGAGGGAGCTGGAGCAGGAGAAGGCCACTCAGCAGAAACAGGCAACATCAGCGTGGTAAGAACTGTGATTATTCCTGCTGTTGTACCAGTGGTTTGGGCAATATCAAAGCTGTGGTGTGTAACTTTCCAACATAAATAAATGTATTTTACCTTGAAGCCATTGCCAAAGTGATTAGTTCATACACTTAGAGGCTTATTGCCTAAGATGACTGCAGCAGGTTAAAGTGCGGGAGAAAATTCCAAGAAAGTCCCATTTAAAAAAAAAAGTTTAAGAAGTGGATTCTACTGCTTAAAAAATTTAATTGTAGCACTTTGATGGGGTTAAACACTAATTTCAACTGGGTTGTTGGGGGGGGGGGTACCAACTTTTAATAACCTAATAATTATACTTACAATTAATCAGGGGCGTCAGGAGTTCAGCACTGGAGCTGGGAAAAAAAGTATGTAAAAAAACATGTTAGATGAAAGAGAATTAACAAAAAAAGAAGTGATTTGTTACATCCTTTCCCATCAACGATCAAGACTGTGCCTGCCTGCCATAGAGAATGAGTCTGAATGTAGCCGTTGAATAAATGTTTTGTGTTGAGAGTAATGGTGAGCCATAAAAATGTTAAGACACACTCTGTGGATCCCTGCAGCGTGTCCGAGTTGGAGGCCAGTGTGGACAAACTTAGGAAGGAGGTGGAACAGCTGAGAGAACAGATGAACCAGCAGAAACTGCTGGCTGACTCCAGCGCCAGGCAGAGAGACATGTACAAGACCCTGTTGACACAGAGCACTGGCTTCAGCCTACCTGTTCAAGGTGACTCAGAAATTACATGCACCTCATCAGGGAACAGTTAGAGTCACAGTCTTAAGAAAAAAAATGACATGACGCTCCCACCTGTTTCTGTATGTCTAGATTCTTCACCTCAGCCCGCAGCTGTCCGTCCGTCAGCCCCAGGTACTCGCTCTACTCCACAAAGAACTGCTGCCGCCGAGTCAGCACAGACGGCCCAGACGAAAGCAGCTTTAAAACAGGTGCGTTCATCAAGACACACACACACACACCGACTCCAATCTGCATTTCTCTTCATATGTTAAATTCTTTAGCTGTTCTGATTGAATGTTCGACCTTGCACTTCCAGCTCAGTGATGCCTTCAGTCTGTACAAAAAGGAGAAGGCAGAGAACGACCGCATGTTGACTGAAACAAACGACAGGCTGCAGAGACAGATAACAGAATTCAACGCCAGCCACGCCAAGTTGACTTCTCAGCTGGAGTTCAGCAACAAGAGGTTTATATTTGACCTTGAAATAACTGAAAATGCTTGGATTTAAATAATGTGTTTTCAAGGTTGGAAAAGGGCTTGAATTTTGGATAAAGGGCCCGAAAATGCTCGAAACACTGACACATAGCTTATTGGCAGAAAAGTTTGCTTATTGGAATAAAATAAGACCTTGCTTGTATGTGTTACAATTGTTAAACATGAATTTTGGTTGTACAGAACATAATACCATTTCTTATATTGTGATTTAAAAGTGAAAAGGATTGAGTATTGATGAGTATGTATGTGACGTATATTCACCACAGGGTAAAGTACTGGAAAAGCAGGAAATTTTTCACTGAAATAACTGAAAAGTTGATTTTGGATGCAGTGAATCTCATTTTGTGGATTTTGGCTTGTCACATTTTTGTTCAACAATGGCTCCAGTACTGCTGCATTTGCCTAATAGTTCAGTTGTTGGAGATGATGTTATCCTTCATATGCTTGTTCTTGTGTCAGGTATGAGATACTCCAGGAGACTGTGTCTGCCTACCGCAGAGAGATCGCCGCTCTTCAGGACAGGAACCAAAAAATGGCTGCTATAGTCCAACGACATGAGCACTCGATTTACACAATGAGTCAGGATCTGCGACAGGCCAATGAAAAACTGGCACTGGAAGAGGTGAGAAGATTGTAGGACATTTCACACATGAATATACCACGGTCTGTCACAATACATGTAGAACATGCATATGTATGAATGTTCTATGTATGAGTGTTGTTATTGTATCTTTCATTTTGAAAGACTTTTAATGTGACTAATTGGCATATATGCACTTCTGGAAGCACACAACCCAAACTTTAAATAAAGTTGCAATGCAATGATTAATCGATTATCAAGTGATTACCTAATAAATTTTCAGCTATTTTGACAAGCTCTTTGATTATTCTTGTTTCCTTGCTCCATATAACAAATAAATCATTAAAATATTCATTTTGGTTATTTTAAATATTTTTCCACATTTTCTGGAACAAACAAGTACTTTTTAATTAATTGAGAAAATGATCAGTAGCTGCAGCTTTGTATGATAATTCATAATTCTGTCTTTTTTTTGTTTGTTTGTTTTCTTTTTTTTTAGGTGCGCGTAAAAAACTTGACCAAAGAGAGAGACATTTTAAGGCAAGGGGAGAGTAGGCTGACTCGAGAAAAGGAAGCCATTCTGGCTGAGCAACGTAACCAGAAACTGCTGCTCACCAACCTCAAGACTATACAGGTACATATTCACTTATACATGTAGTGTTTAATAATGAAACCATCTCCTCCTTATTTTAGTAGATAAGACAAATATATTCTGTTATTAAACATGATGATAAGAATCCTGTTCTTACATGGTAGTAATTTTGATAACTTGCATATTGGAGAAATTTGAAATAAATTTCTTATCTGTACTAGATGATTCAAGCTTCTACAAGAAGGTTTAGGTTTAGCAGCACCACAATGCATCCATAATAATATGGGTTTGTTAAAAGTTAGAAACCAGATCATGAAGCTTTAATTGTCTCGATTTACCTCCTCTATCATATTTGTCCAGCTGACGATGGAGCGTACGGAGACGGATACACGCCAGCGACTCCAGAACAAGATAGAGCGTCTGGAAGCAGAGCTGACCGCCATGAAGGCTAAGATGGACAAGGAAGTAGCACAGAGGCATACCCTTGGACGTACTATGGATGTATGTAGAGCATATACATTAAATGTTTATGTATTTATATTCTCCCCTAAAGTGGTGCTTTTGTAAATTCATCTTTTGTTGTCACACCCCTTGCTTCAGTCTGATCTCTCCATCCACTTCCTGTGCAGGCTCAGCTGTTAGAGGCGAAGAAGCAGCTGGAGACTCAGAACGTTGTGCTACAGAAGACCAGGGATTTGTTACGTAGTTCTGAACAGCAGGTGGCAACATTGAAAGCCCAGCTGACCCCTTCGTCATCTTCGGATGCTGCCGCCAACTCAAACAACTCCACCACCCCAGCTACTCGAGCGACACCACTCAGAGCTCCACTGAGATGTAAATGACACTGACACGCACCCATATTACAAACAAGTCTCACATAGTCAGTAAAGACCAGTTGTGAGTGTGAGTGTAAAACTCGGGCTAGGTATTGATTCAAAAATGTTTAAATCTAAAGTCCTGAACAATCCTTTTTTTCCCCAATAACAATTGTATTAAATATGTTTTAACTAAAAGTTTCACTACATATTGTAGTAAAATGTATTAGTTTTAGTTTTAAGTAGTGTTATTCTAAGCAATTACAATCATCTCAGCTTACCTTCATTTATTAAACAAGCCCCAATCAAAACGCAACGCACATACAGTAGGCAATACAGAGGAAGTTTGATACCACAAAAGAATTGAAATTCAATACCGACATTTAGTTACAAACCTCTAATAAAGCCCAAAAAAACCCAAAACACTTAATTTTCTCTCTGTTCACCCGTAGTGCGCCCTCAAACGCCAACAGCCCCACTCCAGCAGCCGAGCCAACCGTCCAGCCAGCAGACAAGCCAGTCAGAAAAGGAACTAATGGAGGTGAAAGGTCTTCTGCGAACTGCTGAGGAACAGAACAGTGAATTAGCAGAGCAGCTGAAGATTGCTAATACTAATGTGGAGCAGTACAAATCTTTAGTGCTGACTCTGGAAGATAGTCTGAAAGAAGAAAAGGGGGTAGGTTTTTGTCTTCCATTTTCTCTTTGTTGCTAACATGAACCAGGATATGATTAATACTATCCTGTAAACTATACTAAGTTTTTAACAATCATGATTTTATGTACTTTATAGTAATTTGTGTACTTTATAGTAATTTGTAATTATTGGTCTATAATGTGTCTTGAGAAAATATGCACAAACCTCCAATAAGCCACACAGTTTCCCCACATTGTTAATACACTCAACTCTGGATTACCGCCAAAATATATAGCTATAACAAACAGACAAACACCTGTAAAAACATATTCTCCTTAGCACAGTTTAATATTAATAACGATGATGAAATCACATGGAGCCATACAATTAGATGTAATGTATATGTATAATACAGTATGTCCTAATGAAGTGAATAAAAGAGTGCAAATCCACCAAGGTCACTCAATTTCCCACGTTGTCAATAAAGATGTAGATGTAGAGCCATATTTTGTCCAGGGCTACATTGGTACATTGCCCTTTATGATGTACTATTGTTTTTAAAAGCATACATGTCTCAGAAAGCTTTCTAAAAAAGCAAATGTATAGACACCCTGTGTAAACTGGCTTTTCTCACCTGTTCAGTTCCGTGCCTCCCTGGAGATCCGACTGAAGGAGTCGCAGGAGGTGCAGGAGCAACTGGAGAAGAGGATTGTGGAGGTGGAGAAAATGGGGCAGCAGGAGCAGGAGGAGAGGAGGAAGCAGAGGGAGGCTCTGGAGAAACAAGTAAGCATGTGCACATCACAGATGTTCATAATTTATAGACAGTGTATTTGTTTTCTGTATAACAGTATTACAACCGCAGTATGTGAGGAAAATGTTACTGTTGATATTTTATATCAAATCCTATTGATAATATCTTTACATTTGCAACATTCTTCTCCCCTCCGTCATTTCCAGGTGTGTGAGCTGCAGCTCCAGCTGAAAGCCAGTCAGACAGAACAGCAGGAGGCACTGGAGAGAGCGGCTGCTTCTCTCACACAGGAGCAGAAGGCCACACAGGAGAGTCTGCTGCAGGTTCATCAACGCACACTCTTGCACTGTTAACACAGAGCTTATTTGTCTTGGCTTCAAGTTAACATTCAGAACGTCACACTTGAAAAGGCTGTGTCGCATTCCATGGAATCAATCAGTCTTCAAATAAATTCAGCTGATCTCTGTCCAACTTTCAGACTAAGCTGGCTGGAGAGGCACAGGCCAAGTATGAGCGGGAGCTCATGCTTCATGCTGCTGATGTGGAGGCTCTGCAGGAGCTGAAGAAAAAAATGCAACGAGATGCGACTCAGAAGACTGAGCTAGAGGAGAAGCTAAACAAGACGTCCCTAATCCTGCAGGAGAAAACTGCAGCCTGGAACACACTGGAGAAACAGCTGAAGGTAGGAGGACAAACACACGAGTGAAAATGAGGTGAACATCCCATGTTCCCATGGCTTTGTGTGGCACTTTATCAACCTCATCCTGAAAATAAAATTGGACACATGATTTCAGTTTAGTTGTTGAGACTTGATCTGAATAAATGTGAAGAAATTGAATACGTTTGTAATCAGTCCTGGACTCTTCTGTAGGAGGACCTTTCTAATCAGAGTCGTCGCTGTGAGGAGCTGGGGAAGCAGAACTCTCTCTTGCACAAGCAGATGGACGAAATGGCCACCACTAGTCGTCAGCAGCAGCAACAGCAGCTGGACCGCGTGTTCAACGAGGAAGGGAAGACCACTGAGCAATTACTAGAAATACTCAGGTAATACTGCAATACTGTGGGTGACTGTGTTGGCATGGATAACTCCTAGAAGGCTGAAGGTAGCTTTTGTTAAAAATTGAGGCCAAAAGTAGTATGGAAGGATCAGTTTAATGCCCATATTTCATCGCCTCAGCGGGCTTGATTTTAAACACGTGTGCCCGTCGTGTAGGTTTGTGCGGCAGGAGAAAGAGATCGCTCTGGCTCAGTGTGAGGTGTTGGAGGGAGAAGCTGTTCGCTACAAACAGCGAGTGGAACACCAGGACAGAGAACTGAAGGAGTTACAGGAAGCTCTGAATGCTGAGAGGGAGAAAATGCAGGTAGGAACTGAGATGAATGAAGTATTAAAAGAACTTTTGTATTTGGCCTTTCCAACTGGTTTACCTGAAAGTAGGAAGGTTTTGTTGAACTTCATTTTGGTTTGGATTAGAATAATGTTTTACATTCCATATCATGAACTCCTTTACTAAAAAGCTGAACCAGCTCGTAATATAAATTATGGGGGGAAAAAATGCTGTGTTTTTTTTTTTCCTTCTTCTTTTCTGTCAGGTTACAGCTAAGACACTGTTGCAGCAGGAGGAACAGCTGAAAAAGATGAACAGTATCACTGCACTACAGGAAACCAATAAGATACTGAAACTGGACAGGGATAAGTTGCAGCAGGAGCTGCTTCAAGCAGAGGCTAAAGTAAGATCCAAGTGTTGTATGTTGTGTTTTTCCCTCGTGCCCCTTTTATTGTTAGCTGTTAATATAAGTCAACAGCCTGATTTGTGCAGGCAACAAGGACAAAGTAGAGTCCACACATGCAGTGTGCTTCACATTGTTAAATTATGTAAAATATATCTTAAAAAGTTTGTAATTTGTTATTTTTGCTTTAAATGTAATTTATATCGTAGAATGTCGGCTCCTTTTTCTTTGATACAGCTTTGTTTGCCAACTCCAACAAAGACACAACAAAGGAAGAATTTAACTTTTTTAAAAATAGCTTCATGTAGAAAAAAAAAATTCTAGACAGTGCAGTGTTGATATCCTTTCAGAAATCAATGCAGTGTGCCACTGAGCCCAACTGTGGTGTATATAATAATGGGGTTTGTTTTTGTTTATTTATTGTCATATCTGACTTGTCAGGTGAAGAAGCTCCAGGCAGACATCAATCCGCTGCATCACTCTCTGTCGATGCTGTCGGAGAAAAATGGTGCCTTGCAGGCTGATAAGAGGCTTCTGGAAGACGACGTCAAACACTGGAAGACCAAAGCACAGGTAACTGTTATTCTGTGGCAGGGTTACAGACCTGGCAAAATACTAGAAAGTTTAGAGCTATTTTAGGGGGTTTTGTGTGTATGAAGATGTTTCTTGAAATGATGCTGAGTTCATGGAAAGCCTTTTAAGAACAAAAAAAGAAGACTGTGAAAGGAAAGCTCTATTTCTATGTGGATGAGACCTGACGTGGTTTTGGAGAACATCAGGTGTTTTCTCCTATGTGGCGATGCGTTGCTTTTGTTTGGTTTACATTTTCCATTTTGTCATAGTTGTAATGCACTTTTCACTGACTCTGTTCCTCTGCAGCAACTAATGAACCAACAGAAAGATGGAAATGTGGAGGAGAAACAGAAACTGAACACAGAGAGAGAAGCTCAGCAGAGACGCATCACACAGCTCACTGAAGAGATGGCCAAGCTGAAGACTGAACTGGCCAGGTGAAACACAACTCGAGACAACATACTCACACACACACACACAGATCAGCCTAGATCAGTGTTTCCCCAACTTTCTGTAGGGGGGAAACCACCTTTTAAAAGACAGCATACAATCGTTACCCAAATAGGGACAAATTTACAGCCAATTATGTGACACTTAATACAATTTTGAATTGGCTAATGAATCATTTTCAATAGATGTTTGAATAATGAAGTACAAATTCATATTATGCGTGTTATTCAAAACGTATCTATAACATAAATCTTAACTGAAAAGTTGTGGAAAGTGGACCACGGCCCACCTGTTGGTCTTAACCTGTTGGGAATGACTGGCCTAGATCCAGCCTGAAAACTTCAAATATAGACTTTTTATCTACAGTATATCCCATTGATTTGTATCTTCCTTTTCCAGATTATGTCAAAATTGTCCATTGTCCTTATTTGTGTTTCATCTCTTATGAATTGGAAGTTCATGCAGTACACTACCAAGTGAAGGATGTTGAAAAAGCAGGACCATTTTGAAAAAAAATGTATCTTAGAATGTGACCTAACTGAGAATATTATGTGTGAATCAGGTCCAGTGCCAGCACAAATGCAGCACAGTCTCAAGTGCAAGGCCTCAGAGACTCTGTGGCTCATCTGATGTCTGAGAAAGAGGCTCTGAAAAAAG
The DNA here is from genome assembly GCA_016785285.1 of Brachirus orientalis. NCBI lineage: Eukaryota > Metazoa > Chordata > Actinopteri > Pleuronectiformes > Soleidae > Brachirus > Brachirus orientalis. Next base: position 9,158,693 of record JAFBJR010000101.1, on the reverse strand, counting down.
ACGTGGAAACAAAGACCAGTGACATTCTGGAGAAGAACAAGACCATCACACAGGTCAAGAAGATCGGACGACGCTACAAGACCCAGTATGAGGAGCTGAAAGCCCAGCATGACAAGGTGGGACTGCAGTTTGGTTTAAGGCTAAAGCAGACATTCAGATGAGAAACACAGGAAAAGTTGATATCTGTTTGTCCTGTGTGTTTCAGCTGGTCGCGGAAACGGCAGCTAAAACAGGAAGTGAGGCAGCTCCAAACCAGGAGCTGCAGCAGGACCTGAGTAAAGCCCAGGACGAACTGAACAAGTCCAGAGAAGAGCTGAAAACCCTGAGAGAAGACATTCAGAAAAAAGAGGAAGCTGTAAGCAGAATGATTCATTATTTATTAGAGCCCAACATAGATGGTGCACCACATTCTTTTGGAATTTATGCCTTGTCAAAGGCTATTTTATTATATGCAGCTTTAAAATGTACAGTAAATTGAAAATCTAGGTGAAGATTTGGAGGCTAAAAATAGCCTGTCTGGACTAAAGTTCCACAGTGTAACTGCTTCTTTGACCCACATCAACACATGAATCATAATACTACATGATTTATATGTACTTACTTAAGGATTATTTTAAATAAAGTTTAAAGGGAAAAAACATAAATCAAAATGATAAAAGGAAGTTGTTTAGTGTTTTGGCACAGTGCAGATTGACAATACCATTGACTGACTGACTTCAGTGCAAACAAATAATTCCCAATTTAAATAAAGTGAAACTTACTGTGCAGTCATCACACGATTGGGGCCTAAAGTCAGATAAACGTGTGAGATAAATTTAAACAGTAGTTGGAAGTGTTGGTAACTGGTTATTTCACTAAAATCAAAGCATTTTTCAACATAACTTACTTACTTTACTTACTTACTTACTTACTTACTTACTTACTTACTTATTTATTTATTTTTAATAAATTTATTCTATTTTGGTATTGTGTTTATCAAATTCTTTGTTTCTCCAGATTCAGAAGACCCAGCATGAGTTGGTGGAGGCCCAGAAAGAAACGCAGAAGACCAAGGAGAAACTGCAGGAGGTGACTAACCAAATAACACAAAACCAGAGCCAACTGACACAGGTATTGTGTCTGTTTATGTTTTGATTCCCCTAAAAACGAGAAAGTTCTCTGTATTCCTCAAGATGTGCTGTTTCTTTGAAGAGCCACATAAGGACTAAAATCACCTTTGCCACATCGTTCCTTTCATAGATCCAGACCCAGTTGACTCAGACTCAGACTCAGCTTACGCAGAGCCAGAAAGAACTTCAACAAGCCAAGACCCATAACCAGCAGGTAGGAACAGGTCATCCTGGGATCACATCTTGTACAGAGGATACACACACCTTCTTGGATTCATGTTGACATTTGAATTGTTGTTGTTAAAACGCATTGTTATTCCTAGAATTCCAGAAGCATAATCCCCTGTCATCCTTTTCTAAATTACAGGTACAAAACCTGCTCAAAGCAGCTCAGTCTCAAGCTCAAGCCCGTCAGAACCAGATTCAGCAGATTCAGAGAGAGCTTCAGCAGGCAAAAGACGCGCTCCAACAGAATCTCGCCAGTCAGAAAGAGCTGCAGCAGACACAACAAACGAGTCAACACAGCCACAACCAGGAAGTCAACAGTCTCAAGACTACTCTGAGCCAAGCGGAGGGGAAGGTGAGCACCAGTCTTTATCTGTGACATTGTTTTTTTTTGTGTGTGTGAAATTTTCAAACATAATGTTGCCCATCCCTCTGCTGGTATCCAAATAGGTGACTGAACTCCAGGGACAGCTGGACAACCTGCAAAAGGTTGGAAAAATCTCTTGAACCGATGATTTAACTAAATACGATCTGCATCTCATCAATTTTCTCGCTAATTCTTTATTTGTCAGACGGTTGTTGAGCGGGAAGCAGACATTCAGCGTCTGCAGGAGCAGCTAACTGAAGCTAACAAGGCCAGTGAAGCGAGCCAAGCCATACAGGCCAAGAGTTCCCAGGCTAGTGATGCCAACACTGCTACTGACTCGAACCAGGCACTACAAGAGGAGATCACTAAACTCAAACAAGAGGTAGTTTAAAGTCCAATAATTGTTCTACACATACTTACACTCTGATTACTAACAATAGATGTGAGTTTCATTTATTGATTTAGTTCCCCTTAGATTGAATACATCCTGAAAGAGAAGTGTTTGTGTTTTAGGATGTTGAATGGTTCAGCAAAGAATAAATTAACTGAAATGTATAGTTATTTAATGTCAGGAAACAAAAGTGTATTTTTTCAAGAGAGATCTGGTAAAAGGAGTAGCATTAAACTGTCTGGACTACATAACAGGTATACTCAATATCATATTAATATAATATGTAATTGGGATGCAATAAAGGTCAAATGAAAGGCAAAAAGATATATAAACGCAAATATAGATATATAAATATAAAGCAAATGTGGCTTTAAAAATGTATAAATATAAAATAAAGACAAATATCCCAAGTATTGACCCCTGAGGAGCACCCTGTAACATAAGGAGGCAGAAATAAATGTGTGTTATATTACATTATATTGAATACATAGATAATTGTGGAAAAGAAACATTTCTATAGAATGTGTTTTTTAGTACATGGCCTCGTGTTATTTACCATTTTAAAGCAATTAAATAGCGGTGATTACAGTGCTGTTATGTTTTTCTTCAGCTGAACGAGAGCAAGAACAGGGAAGAGCAGCTGAAACAACAGATGGCTGACAAAGAGGAAAAGACCAAAAAGGCCTTTCTGGGAGCCAAGACCAAAATCAACCAACTTATCAGTCAGTTTCACCTGCATTCCCACACACACACACACTTGCTGGCAAAATACCAAGTTAACAAAAGAAAGACTATTTTGCTCTGTAGATTGTCAGTAATGGGTGTTTGTTACCTGCACTTTCTTTAGCTGTCAAAGAGCAGCTTTCTAAAGAGACGGAGGAGCTGAAACAGAATAAAGAGGAACTGGAGGTGAGAATGAACGCCCTCAAGTCTCAGTACGAAGGTCGACTTCTTCGCTTGGACAGGGAACTGAGGGAGCTGAGAGAGACGCAAACACAGTCTGAGCCCAGAGAGGAACCACAGGACCAGAGTGGACCTAAGGTACACGCATCACATGACATCAAAGTCCTGTGACTTCTCAACCACCCACCCACCTGTTCTCACTCATAAGCACCACCTGCAATGATTGTCTGAGTAACTAAACATTAAGAGAGACATCACCTTCTTTATTTATTTGATAGGGAAAATGCAATTTAACATACTTCCTCTGGAAATGCACAGTGAAATATATTTCACAGCACACATATCAATAAGCACACCATACTACACTTATAACAAATAGCTTTGGCTAAAAAAAAAGATGTTTTATGTTATTTTCTGTATTACATTTGCTCTGTGTGTTTGCCGATCTAACGGACGGAAACAGGAGCCTGTATGACCAGACAAATGCACTTTTCACCAAATGTTTTGTCCTCAAGATGTATTTTAGTTCCTTTTTATAGACTCTCTGTGATTTTAATTGTAACATTAAAAGCCTGTCTTTGTACATAGGTGGTTGATCAGCCCAGATCTGCAGACCAGAGACAGATATCACTGAAGAGTCCGGCTCAAGACAGGGGAGGGTAAATGACACACACCAAACACCTGAAACTGTTGTGAATGGCTGTAAATAGACTTTTGCAGTGACAATTCCCATGTTTCATTCAGTGACTATAATTAGACAGAAACAACAAAACGAAAAATATTTGAGAAAAAAAGTCTGAAAACTATTTCTCTATCAGCTCCAGTCTGTCTGAGCCGCCGACTGCAAATATCCGCCCAACTCCAAGTACTCCATCTCCTAGCAACAAGCCCAGCCCGTCCCCAGGTAGCAAGGCCACGCCCCGTGCCAGTATCCGGCCTATGGTTACCCCAGCAACCGTCCCCATCCCAACACCTACTGCCACTGTGATGCCAACCACCCAGACTGACAGCCAAGAGGGTGAGAGACAGATTTGATTTAACCCGTCTCAAACCCAGATTAAAAAATACTGTCCACCACATGGACTATACATAATGCATACTAACAGTTGAATGTAATCATGTGTGTTGCTTCATGCAGTGCTAATAAGTACTGGAGTGTCCGTACACTCCACCAGCTCCAGTCTGGTAAGCGCATCCACCTCCATAACTCAGCCAACCAGCACACAAGCCACAGCGTTTGTCCAGCCCACCCAGCAGCAGGTGACTAGTCAGGATGCAGGATCCAGCATGGAGGCAGAGCGACCGTCCACATCCTCGTCTCTGATCGGAGCAGGTGACCCTTTATTTCCCAGTGCCAGAGTCATCCAAGTAGAGAGTTATGATACAGTGTTCTTGCTGGCTAAATTTCAGTAAATATTAACCCCTAGTGTGCACTGATTCCAAGGCTGACTTCTACTCAAAGCAGGTGACTCAAAAAAGTCACTTTGCAGCAAAATACATGACAATGAAATCAGCAGTTTGTGGACATTAAAACTTTCATGAATCAGGTAGTTAATGAATGGAAAATGAAATAATAAATAATATCGGTGATGTCATGTTGATATGAATGGATAAACAGAAAATCTCCAAATGTGAAATAATTACAGGACACTTTATTTTAAAGCAGTAGTTTTTTTTCCTACATTGTATTTATACCATACTATACATCATCCTAACTGTAATTAGAATCTAACTATTTAAGGGTAAATAGTTATTAAAGCTGATAACATGACACACGTCTTACTACATTCATGAGACTGAAATGGTATAAGTTTATTTATTTACACTGCAAATAGGTTTAAATGTATGCTGGAAGTATGCATGTTTGGATCTATTTATCAGTCCATGACCCATGTGAGTCCAGCCTTTGTCAATTCCAGCGATAGTCTATGGTGTGTTGTTACTCTAATGGATGTGCTGTCTGAAAGAACACCCAGAAGACTGATGACTTTTAACCAATATCCTGGTTTGTGTTTGTGTGTCTCACCAACACACAAAAACAGGTTCAAAGCGTGGCAGAGAGGAAGAGGAGGAAGATGAAGAGAGCAGACCACAGAGTTCCCTCTCACCACCATCCACAAAGAAAACACGGCTTAAACCATCAATGGCACTGCAGGTAAACACAAACGCCAACAAATGCTCAGAGTTTAAAGTCACGCTACATCATCTAGTCTCATCATAGTCTCTTGGAGATTATATTCCTGCCTGGCTGATAAAGAGCTGCTGGGTTTCAGTCCATCTTTCCATCTTTGTTCCTTCAGATTTATTCTGTTTTTCTGTGTTTATAAAAAGGTTTTTATAATCGCCCCTTGACCTGGGCTTGCTTTAAAGCGTGCTGTATTTTAAAGTAAGCGCAGATCTTGGAGAGATTATAAAAACCTTTTTATAAACACAGAAAAATAGAATAAATCCAGCTCTTTGAGTATATATTCCTGTCTCTCGCAAAAAAAAAACCAAACAAAAAAAAAAACACATAGCTCTGGATTTCGCTATGTTTTTACTCGCCGATTTCTTCTTTTGGGTTCCTGCTGCTTCTATTATTTCCGGGACAAAGTTGGGGTTGGGAACTGTGAAACATGCAGAGTTTCTCAGCCAGTTTTGATTGTATTTATGCATACTATTTAACATACACATGCAATATAAATTCAGCTCCTAGCAGCATTATCTGTGTGTGTGTGTGTGTGTGTGTGTGTGTGTGTGTTAGTATAACTTTGACAAATTTGGTTTATTCACTTGTGACAAATGTGAATACATGTATTTTAAAAGTTTATTAGGACTAGTGTATATTTGATGTAAACATACCGACTGTGCGTGTGTCAGGTGGAAGGTGATGAGGAGATGGAAGGTGAGCTGAGGGATGACGGGGAACAACAGGACTCACCAGATGACAGTCAGGTCAGTCTCCAGTGAAAGCCACAATCAACAAATTTGCCATTTAGCAGCATATTTTCCACAGTAGAGGAACAAACAGTGACCATAATGAAATTAGTCAGTGAAGCCAAGAGTGGCCGTGATCGCCACTTTTCTTTCCGTTATCTCACAATCAGTATAATCTTCTTATTATCTCAGGAAAAGAGTCTGTTTTTAATGTGTTATCTCTGAAAATAAGGCTTGTTTTCTCATGATAACAAGATAAAGTAATGGATAATCTTGGGATAACAAAACTCGTTTCCCTGTAAGGATGAGAGAATTTATCTGGTTAACTCATGATAAGACACTGTGTGATTTCTGCGCATGTTAGACCTTGACTGAAGTACAGTCTGATTCAATGACCGGTTCTATGTTTGTGACATTTTTGCTTCTGTCTCATAAAAACATATTAGTGAAGAGGGAACAACCCTTATATTTTGTTATCCTGTTGTGCTAAAAAAAATAGTCGTCTTCTATATCTATTTCCTAAATTAAATCCTTTTTTTAGTGAGTTTAAATAGCTATATCACTTGGCCAAATAGAATCTCTGTTGGACTGATGCACTGACATCCCTGCTTTAACCACATTTATTAGATGGATTAAGTGCAGTTTTACAAGGTACTGAGACATAATCGGGGCTCACGTTGTCAAGAACCAGAAACAGACACATCGCATAAAACATAACCTGTCAGTGAGAACACGAGGTGAAACTGATTGATCTCTGTAGTTTGTTACAGTTGTTTGTGTAGCGTACACATGGCATACTAACTTCAACTTAATTGGAAGAGATATTACACATTATCTGGGCCAACATATTCTCACAGAGCCGGGGTCCCAAAGTGAAATCAACAAGGGGCCAATGAGCATCTAGTCTGGTCAAGAGGGGGCAGGTCGTGGGGAAAAAAATAAAGTTTATCCGTGTGGAGGAAAAACAAAAAAAACAACAGTTCAGTAGCTTTATGTCACGTTATCAATGTCACAATAAAAAATGATGATGCAAAATGAAAAGCTGAATAAATACTCACATGTGGGGCTCATCTGTCAACTGGAAGGTTGTGGGTTCAATTCCTGGCTTCACTAGTCTGCCGATGTGTCCTTGGGCAAGAAACTTAACCCCACGTTGCTCCTGACGGCTGTGCCGGCAGCCTGTGAATGGGTATGAAAGATGTGTGAATCAATGGGGGTGAATGGTTAAACTGTAGTGTAAAGCAGCTTTACGTGGTCATCAAGACTAGAAAAGATCTTCAATAATACAGACCACTTACACTGTAATTAAAACACAAAACCCTTTCATTCCCGCTTATTAGGAAGAAGAGTTCGTGACCAGTGTTCATTTTAACTTTATATGAAGTTTGAGGCCTGTGTCGCTGAGTACAGCAAGCAGCTCCACAATATGTTAATCCTTTCATTTTCCACGAATGTGGCTTAATTAGTTTATCTTTTTTTTATTGCTCTGTCATGATGAGTTTCATTTGTACCTTTTTTTAAGTGTTTTAAAACTTTTAGTGATGGAAGTATGTTTGTGTCACAGGAGCTCCCAGAGGAAGGTTTCCCCGTTTTAGCTGAAGACGACGAGGACATTGAGGAAGAGGGCGTGTCCCAGTCTGTCCCCTCCTACCAGATGTCCTCCCAGGACTCGGACTTAATCCGAGATGTCATTGTGATTGACACGGACAGCGAGAGCCGCGAGAGCAAAGAGGGAGAGGAGAAGCAGGAGGGTGAAGAGGAGGAGGAGGAGGAGGAAGAAGAGGGGGAGGAGGAGGAGGAAGAAGAAGCAGAGGAGGTGCTGCTCTCCTTCCTAACTGGCCCGAATGTCTTCAGCTCTGATCTGAATAAAGTGTTAATAACAGAACTTTCTTTGTCTGCCTCAGTATAAGGAGGAAGAGGAGGATGACGAAGAGGACGACGATGCTGGTGACAGTGGAATGACGGGAGGAGATGAGAGTAATGAGAAGAGCCGGGAGGCTGAAGATGAAGGAGAGGACAATCCGTCAGAGGCCACAAACACGGAGGAGAATGTGTGCGGAGCGTCTTCGGACTCCCAGCATGCACCTGAGCCGCCACAGAGCAGTGAGCGTCACATGACCTGAGCATTGATTTAATAATCCCTCATTTTGAAATCACACTCAAGCGTTTGCTTCTTTTTTCCCTGCAGGCGAAGGCAGTGCGAGTGTCCTGTCAGAGTCTGACCCCACCAGAGAACCTTCACACCTCCACCCTACCTCCACCTCTGTCCCTTCCCCCTCCTCCTGCTCCTCCCTCACTCCTCACCTGCCTCACCCCCGCAGACCCACACACTCCCTCCCTCCAAGGCTCTACATCCAACCTCCAGCTCCAGAACTGGGACCTCCACACACGCAGGTACCGACACATTTAGCCACTTAGATGATATTTAAAGGGTTAGCTCAGGGTCACCTAATCAAATCTACACCTTCTTAATTCTATAATATCCTCAGTATAAGTTTTCTTCTTTATCTTAACTGATATTCAACCTTTTCAGGTTGGAAGTTTGGTACAGGAAGGGAGCGCTTTACAAAGTGACACAAAGTCCATAGAGAAAAGCGGACAGTTTTATGTTCGGAAACTCTAGAGTTGTTGATCCACTGAAGCCTCCATCAGTAAATTCAGTTGTTTATTTTTTTTTACTTTAGTATTTAAAATAATTTGAATTGGGTTTACTCAAGCAACACAGATTTTTGCCAAAGGAGGCAGCAGTTGAACAGCAGCTCCTGTTTAAAAACACTGATTTTCTCTGTGGACTTTGGTGTAAAAGAGTGAGTGGTTTTCCTGTTGAAAAAAGTCTCTACTGACAGCAAGATCAGTCAGGGATCATATTCTAATGATACCAAACACATACATGCTTAGATTCTGTTAGTTGACTATTTTGCTGAATTGCTAAAAATCAGTTTTTTTGTTGTCCCTGCAAGCAAACACATTCTAATTGATAATCTATCTGTTCCATTCAAACACTGAACTATTCCTTTTAAGATTTGAACTGCCAGTGACAGAGTAAAGCTTTCATTCCTGAGCAACAAAGCCCAAAAATTATATTTAACATTACAATAGTTTTAGATAAAGAGAGGCAGCATCTGAAAGTTACTTTCCAAAGACATAAATTCAAGAACATAAAATTTATAATCTAATCTCCTCATGATAGGGTGTAGATTATAATTTTAATAAGAGGGAATTTTTTTTTAATTAATGGTAGTAAACCTAACGGTAATATTGTGATATTATTGTTCAGAGACAGTCCTCTCAGCTGCGCAGACCATCAGTCGGACGTGGACTTCAACTCACTCCTGGAATAGGCAGCACGGTGAGAGATGGAGCACGAACAGAATTCATGTTTTTCTACCTGGTGTTGATCGTTTCTGTTGTGACCTGGTTAATGTTTGTGTTGCAGCAACATTTCTTTGATGACGACGACAGGATGGTTCCCAGTACTCCCACTCTGGTGGTTCCACACCGCACGGATGGCTTTGCTGAGGCTATACAGTAAGACACACACACACGCACGCACGCACGCACGCACACACACACACACACACACACACACACACACACATGTTTGTGCTTCTATCAGAGTGAGGACCCTCATAGACATAATGCATTCTCTAGCCCCTTGCCCTAACCCTTACCCTAACCCTAACCTAAACCCAATTCTGACCCTAAAACCAGGTCTTTAAAAAAGTGAGGACCAGCCAAAATGTCCTCACTCTGTAGGGTTTATACGATTATTGGTCCTCACTCTGCAGCAGGTACAAGAAACACCCACTGTTATACAGCATACTTAATGAGGACACTCACGGATGTAATGCATTCATTTGCACTTTACCTGAAACTTAACCCTCACAACTAAACACCTAAACCCAAATCTAACCCTAAAACCAAGTCCTAATCCTCAAAACACCCTGTAAAATTTGTGAGGACCAGCTAAAAAAAAAATGTCCTCACAAAGTTAAATTGTCCCAGCAAAAAGGTTTGAATCCAAATGTGTCCTCACAGGCTACTACAGACACTCACACACACACAGGTTGGTGAAGTCCAGTTGAAATCCCTAATATTCCCGAACCACTTACACAAACAAACTTGGACGACGAGTGTTGTTGTGGTTGGACACTTTAGAGTCTGGTGTCTCCTCCTCCTCCTCATGTCTGTCCTCCATGCTCTCAGTTCTCCTCAGGTGGCAGGCCTGTCCACTAGGTTTAGGTTTGGACCTCCAGAGGACCTGCTCCCTCCAACCTCCGCGTCTCACTCTGACCTGGGACAACTGGCCTCTCAAGGAGGTACTGCACTCCTGACCCTCGACCCTTAACCTCTGACCTCACCAAGAAACACTCAACAAAGTGTTGACTTAATGTTGGAAAAAGAAATGGTGAATTAACTGCTGCTGTTGCAGGTTTGGGGATGTACGAGTCTCCTCTGTTCCTGGCCGCTCACGATGAAGACGGAGGAGGGAGAAGTGTCCCCACCACGCCTTTACAAGTGGCCGCACCAGGTAACAAGCACACACAGCGTCGCACACACGGACAGAACCAGCTGTCCCTGTAAATGCTGCATCATGTCCCCTGTCTCTCACTCTCCGTCAGTGACCGTCTTCACCGAGTCGCTGCCCTCAGACGGTGGGGACAACATGGCCTCCCAGTCCGTTCCCATGGTAACGGCCTCCACGGGGATACCTGCTGCTGCTTCAGACGATGGAGACGAGGTCTTTGTGGAGCAGGAAGGAGACGGGTGAGTGAGTCAGATTAGTTTGGGACTAATAGAGACAACGTATTAAACACGTGGTCTTTGTTTTTAACCAAACTGTTGCTTTTCCTTATTAACTGTTCAAGTATTGTCTACCATTAAACTCATTTTGGATTATAAAAGGGTTTATTTTAGGATAATCTTTGTGTGTGTGTGTGTGTGTGTTTCTGTCAGGCCTGGTATTGAATCATCTATGGAGAACCAGGCAGACGTGGAGTCGTCAGGGCAGCAGACTGACGATGCATCTCTGCCGTCTACAAGCCAAGACCCTGGTAATTTATTCTGTTTTCAGGCCGTAGGTTTAAAACAAGCTTATAAACCTTTTCCCTTTTTTAGCGCGTTACTGATTAAAAAATGCTATATTCCTGCTAATTTTGTACAAAAGTGGTTATTAATGCTGTGTTATGGTTCTTTGGTAATCTTAAAACTTTTTTGAAATTGTTCCATTTTGCTTTGAATCCGCTCTATTCCATTCATCGACTAGAACGTTTAACTTTCATCGTCCTTTAAGATTTTTAAAGCAAATATTTATGTCTTGCATGATAATTGAATAACAACATATGCATGGTGATACACTTTATTTTGAAATACAACTAGGGCTGCAACTAAAGATTGGTTTCGCAATCGAGAAGGAGAGGTCGCACTTTGTTCGATGTGAATAGACGGATAAATCCTGCACTTTTCACTTTAACATTGTGATTTATCTCTACGTGATTGTCTTGCAATATATTGATTATCGCAGAATCGTTGTATCATGATATTGGTATCAAGGACCGTTGAGGTACCCTGCGGTTCTCACCCCCCCGATCATCACCTTTTTTCCTTGAATGTCTGTGAATGCTGTTTTGTCTCCACCGTGTCCCTCCTGCTTTGACAGTCTCCCTGTGTCTTTTTTTGTCAGACACCAGCAGTGTTCCTCAACGACGCACGCTGAACAGCCAACCTCTGCTCAGCAGCCTGTCGGCCAGAGGAAGCCGCGGAGGGAGGGAGGTCAGGATGTTGACCAGTCGCAGAGGTGACACAACTCACTCAGTCCCACACAAAAAAATTAAATTACCTGGACCTTTAATGTCTCAGCCGAGAAAACGGCTCCAAATGTCATATGCTCTGTTAACTTTTTAACAGAGCATATGACAGCATTACAGGCATCATAAGAATAATCTCATAAACTGAAATGATGTGAGATTACGCTCATTTATTCTAAAACTGCTCTCAACATTTGTCTCTTCTCAGGGACTTTTGCTCGGGGCGGAAGAGGCGGGGCCATGGGCAGAGGGGGCGTCGCCTAAGTGATGACATCATCAGCACCAACACTTCAAAGAGCTTCAAACACCTTTTTTATTATTAATGGGACACTTGACTGCAGTAATTAGTCAGTTGATTCTAAATCGCTGATCAAAAGGAGACGATGTGATGAGATCTTTGTCTTGAGATTTTTGCTGAGTTTTGTTGATGAGAGCAGCGTTAGTTTCTTCTTTTGTTACAATCTGAGCTGTTGACAAACTTATTTTAATAATAAAGTTCAATATTAGTAGCAGCAGTTTGGCTACAAGTCATTATCGGATAAACCTGGGTTTATCTGCAACTCTGTCCCACTTAACGACCTTGTCTGTTTGTGACGTATCCGTCTGGTTATTTTTGGTGACGGGGTTCTAGTGGCACTGTCTAAACGACAGGAGGCAGAGCTGAAGGTTCATGGATATTGTGAAGGAGGACATGAGGACAGCTGGTGTAACAGAGGACACACCCGAGGGGACAAGATGGAGGCAGATGACTCGCTGTGGCGACCCCTAAAGGGAGAAGCCGAAAGAAAATGATCACCCCTGTACTTAATTTTGGTAAGAATCTACCCACTGATGTCACATAAAATACATTTGTATCTCAAATCATATCTCCATTGAAACTAACTGGATTTAGTATGTGTCTGTGGAATCAGATTATCTACCATCAGACTACATTTCGTCCAGATCGGATCCAGATTACAGATTTTTGGCAGCAATTTTAACAATGGTTCAGTCTGATTTAACAAGTCCAGATGTCTAATATATCAGCAACAATTTAATAGATCAGATTGTGACGTGTTTATGTAAGATGGTAATAATATTAGTTTGCAGGTAAAGTCGGACTGGATTAAACTGAACTGGGAAATGGAAGCTTCTCAGCTATCACATTCATTCAGAAGAAAAAATTCAGACTCCTCCAAAAGAAAAATCTAATATTTAGAGGCAGATATATAAATATGGAACATTTTCTCATTTAAAAAAAAAAATGTAAAGGAAAAATTAATCTTGTAAATTCAGACTCCTCCAAAAGAAAAGTCTCAAATTTAGAGGCAGATATATAAATATGGAAAATATAAATATGGAAAAGTTAAGGACATTGACTGGGCAGCCACTTGTCGCCTGTGATCTGCAAATTCAAGACCTCTGGGCCTATTTAGTAAAATAGAAAACAAAAAATTTTTTTTTTTTGTTTGTGCCCAATATTCAATTGCTTTGGAAAAAAAGGTTGGCCCTAGGCCAGATTTAGTTAACCCCTATACAAGAGCAAATTTATCTGGTTTGGTTTTTATTTAAACACCAGTTTGGTCAACAGAGGAACATTTTTAAAATAATGACTCCTTAACCGGATTAATAGAAAAGTCACTGAGTGAAGAAGCTGTCGAGTCACTGTGTTGTTGTCTTCAAACCTTTTATTTCAGCTCCCAAAACAGATCATTTACAGAAAGATGTGACATTTCTGCAGCTCCTTTTTACAAACAACCGTCATCAGAATGTCACAATAATTTAATCAGCATCAACATCGAGTGCAGGACAGTGTCACGCCTGCATGAACGCGACCGTGACCCCCGATCTACGATTAATGAAGAATAACACCAGTTTCACTCTGACTGCTGTCACGTTTTCTCTCTTATGGCTTTGTTAATTACAAAAAAAAAAAACTTTTCAAAGCATTGACAGAAAATTAGGTTAATTATTTTTCTCCAAAGTTCTTATTAAAATGTTCCTTCTTAAAAATCTAGAAGCTCAATCTTTAATGTTAGAAAAAGTTTCACATTGACTTACAAAGTGAACACGCGTGATGTGAAAACATCAGTGACGTGTGACGACGACGACGGACGCAGAGTTAAACCGTCACAACAAATTCCTACAACTGTCAGTTTCTTTTTACAGACTCACATTCCTATCTTTACCAAATAGAGTGATGTTCACTTAGAAAAAAAAATAAAATTACATTTTCACTTGGTCCACACGTTTAGGGATGTTATGGAATTAGGGCTGCAACGATTAATCAGTTACTAAATTAACTGCCAACAATTTAAATAATCAATTAATTGGTTGGAGTGTTGGGTTAAATTAAAATAAGGTTTCAGATTTTTCTTCAGCTCCTTTAATATGACTTTTCTGCTTTTCTTTGCTCTATATGAAAAGAAATAATGAAAACAATCATTTGAGATCATTTAGAGGTTTGGTGAACACAGATCAACATTTTATAAATTAGATTAAGGGATTATGAAAATAGTTTGGTTGCAGCCCTGTTTATTTCCTTGATTCATTTGAGTTACTTGTTTGGTCCAGAAAATGTTGAAGGAAATGACGATGCTCCTAAATGTCTTTTGTCCACAAAACAAAATGATTCAGTTTTAAAGATTTCTTTGTTATATGGAGCAAAAAGAAGCTGAAAAAATTCTGAAAACTTGTTTTAAAAGCACAAACCGATTAATCGATCATAAATGTAATCAATAGTTGCCTCCCTAAATGGAATCATGTGTCACATATCAACATTTTAAAACTTCATACAAAGTTTGATGTGATGACAGACTTTTAAAGACAAAACTACACGAGTGGGTTTCCACAGTGAACCAGTAGGAACAGAACACACACGTTTCACACTGAAGGTACCATTAAAACTTAAAGGGATCCGAGTCACACAGAGCTTAAAAAAAAAAGGCTTCAGTCCAACTATCCTGCCTCCTTTTGTCTCCATGTGCAGCTGGTGAATTTAAAAACAGATAATCCTGACACCACAGTGTGACATGACGTACCGTCAAAACTAGCGTCTCAACTAACTCGTGCTCGACTTCTTCCCTTAACTTATTTGATCATCTGGTTGGATGTTCTTAGTGTTCATTTCTGAAATATGAGAAATAAAAATACACACGCACACACACTGATACAGAGGAAAAACAGTTCAACATCCTGATATTTAACTTTTCACAGAAATTATTGATTAGCAAAACATTTGTCAACACACACAGACTTTCTCCAAGTTTATATGCTAGCTCATGGCTCATCCTGGAGTCGGCTCATACTGAGTGGTAAATAAACTGACTGGGTGAGGGAGGGGTGAGGAAGGGGGATACGAGCAGCTTTGCATTGACTACAACAGAGTCCAGGGGCAACCAGGTGCCGCTCAACACACACACACACACGCCCACCACTAGCCACGCCCCCTTAAATCTGACCTTAATGGTGCGTTCCATTTGTAGCAGGAACTGTGAATTTTCACATTTCCAACTGGGCGCAAACTCATCAATCCCGACATGCGACACCATGCAAAGACTGCAACGTTCTCCATGAAACACAGAGTAGCGCCGTTTCGTTTATAACTGCAAACATGTTGCTACGCTGCCGGAGTGCGTTAAAATACCACGCGTAGCGTTGACATCCACTAGTGTTGCTAACAGCGTCCATGCTTTTTATCCCAACTTCTCAACTGGAAGGCGGTTAACTCCCAGTTATGGCATTGTGACGTAAATTTAAGAAAAAAAACAAAACACATAACCGTCAGGGTGTGTGCCGTGAGCGGCCACAGGGTGGAGCTGGATATTCCCAACAGAACAAAAGAGACAAAAGTTTGTGAGCGAAAGAGTCGGGACTTGTATTTTACTCGGCAACTGACTGAATTTAGCTCCGACAAACTGAACTGTGTCACTTGTACAAACGGGAACGCGTGGCTTCACTGTCGCAGCGAACACTGACACAAGACCCTGGTGGACGAGCACAAAGACTTTGCCATTTTTCTTTTTTTTTTTCTTTAAACACAAATCAAGTTTGAAAGAATATTACGCCACATGTTTTGATGTTACTCACCACCCACTACTTACTATTATGGTGCGTTCCAGCTGTAATCGAAAGTCTGAATTTCCAAGTTCCTGGCAGCGATGCCCCCTCAGATTGGAATTCCAACTCAAAAAGTCACCGTCATAAATCCTGACACACACTCCGCTAGTTTTTATCTAAGGACATTTTCCTACACTGTTTGCTTGTGCAAAATACCGGTTACAGCATTGTTACAGACTGGTTTTGTTAACAATGGCTAGCCTTAGATATGTTCGTGCTGCAGTTGAGAAGTCAGGAAAAGACTCGCAGTCATGTCCGAAGTGGCGTCACTACCAGTTCCAACTTCCCATGTAAATGAAACGCACTAAAACTTACGACGGGGTTGATCACTGCCCGTCTGCGATGCCTCGGGCGAAGCTAACGGCTAAGCTAACAGGTGAGTGAGCAGATGTGGAGGAGGAAGCTGAAATATTTCCACATCTGGCTTTTCAGAACAATATGACATCACTATCTTGTGTTTCTGATGAATTCAAACCTAGGCCACGCTGCCCTCTGCTGGACCGTGCAGTAATTACCTCAGATGAAATGATGGGTTTCTAGGCTGTATGTTTTGAACACGAACAGGTTTTAAAGGTTCAAGTTTTCACTTTCTCCCCTACAGTTCTAACTAATATCAGAATTTCAAATAAAAAGCGAGAGCCCTACTTCTTGTGGCCTAGACATCCGGCCATCACACACACACACACACACACACACACACACACACACACACACCTTTAACATCCTGGGTGCTCAATTGGAGAAGAAAAAAAGTGAAGTAAACAAAAACTGTTGAACCATTAGCTAACAGTTTTCAGACAGACATTTACTGAAACTAAGAACTCGTTCAGATCTGGTGGTAACATTTATCCCGAGTCATCATATCACACGTCGACTGTTAAGAACAGATCTACCGGGTCTGAACGAGGCCTGTGACACTACGAGAAAAAAGAAAAAGTAATGGGGGGGGGGGGGGAGATTGTCGTGACGACTCAATCATTTTTCAGGAGGTGGAAAAACGGATCATTGTCCCGAGTGCACTCAGGGGGTGCTGATGCAACAGCGTCATTGGGCTCCTTCTCCGTCGCCACGACGACTGCAGCAGCCTCTACGTTTCTATGGACACAAACAAGGGGATTATCAGTTAAACAAGGTATCTAACAATTGTGTATAAAAAAAAACCATGACATGTTAGAGATTAGAGGAACCAAATTAATTAATTTTTTTTTTAAAAACAGTACATCAGTATGTTCTGGTTTGGTGTTACGGTCTGTTTGGCCACCCACCACCACACAACCGTCGATGAGGTGCCGCTCGCAGCACTTCACCCCCCCGGAGTTAGTCAAACACAGAGAGCTGCAGCTACAGATCAGAAATGCTTCACCTGACGTAAGAGACTCCGTATTCAGTTTCCTCTCAGTTAAGAAAATTGTGGCTAAGGACATAGGAAAGAAATTCAAAGTGTGGGGTAAAGACTGGAAACTGTTTCCTCCAATGTTCTGTTCGGGGTTTTAAGACAAGTCTAACCATAATGCTTGGACTGGAAGAAAGTATTCAAGCTCAGGAACAAGAAGAATCAGGTTCTTAAGGTGCACCTGCTCCTGACACTAGCTATGTTTACGTGGACACAAGTAACTGGAATAAAAATGTCATGTAAAACATGCCATTCAGAAACAAATTTCATTCTGAACGAGAGGGCTGGTACGCGCAGATCGTCATTCAGATCGGTGTTCATATATATACCAACGTGATCAGGACTTCTTGGTTTAGAAAACGGGACATTTTTCCATTTTGTTACTGCTGTATTTCCATTCAAAAAAAAAAAAAAAAAAAAAATCAACAGACAGGAAAGAGGAGAAAAATAAGACAGATAGTGGACGGCCAGGGGATGAGCAGAAACACGCAGCGTTTGTTTACTTTGGAAGTGAAAGTGAAGCTTCTACTTCCGAGGAATTAGACAACACTGCTCCAGAAGCAGCAGAACAATAAACAGCAACATAGATTTACATGACGTGACAGTTGTCTCATCCCTACAGCACAAATCTGAAGCTATTTAATCTGAGCAGCACAGTTTCCCCTGTCAAATAGTCACTTCCCCCTCATTACAAGCATGTGGAAGTGTATGTGACACACAGATAAACACATGGATAACAAATAAAAAGCACAAAGCAACGTTTAATAACTAAACAAAAAAACTGATTTGAAATTATATGTGTTCTGCTTAAACAGCTGTTCTGATCAAGCATCAGCGACACGAGGAGAAAGAAATATGAAAACACAGAAAGTGCCGTGATTCTACAAACTTACAGGTGAACAAATGAATCGGGAAGGTAAGAATTATCTGACATCCGATCTGACCGTCGCCACTCCCTCACCAGCACCATCCTACTAAAGTAAACCTGACAGGATCAGACAACAATCCAGAACCAATTGTCAGGTTCGCTTACATCAAGTGACATGGTAATCTTCAATCCTTATATTGAAACATAGAATAAAAATCAGTGACTGCAAATGGCAATTTTTAATTGCTTCGTTGAAAAAAAAAATAGATGTAGTAGGGGTTAAAAAAAATGAAAATAAAAATAAGTGATGCTCATAAATACAAACTGATAATGTGACACACAAACACACCACACTTTTCTCCCCTTCTTCCTACTTTACCGCTGCGATAAACTAAGGCTGTCACCTGCATGACAGTCAGCACACCTTTAGCTTACTCCGGGGACAGAAGCCATATCAGGTTTGGGCCTGGTTCGGTAAATACTGTCTAACGCTCAAGTTGGTTTTGGACTGAAAGGCTGTACTCCACTGTCCACTGATGGATACAATAAAACAGACAGACAGACAGAAACACTTTAATAAAAAATCTCAAAAAATGTGCCAAACTCTGTCACATTCAAAAAATTATTCAAAGCTGCTTTACACTACAGTTTGGCCATTCACTTATTCTCACACATTCAGTGTCTTGTCTGGAGAAATATCTGCATGTTGGCTAGAGGAGCCAGGAATCGAAACCCACAACCTTCAGGCTGAAAGACAGCTCACTCGTTAACTGAGCCAGATGATGAAAGTTGATTATGCTGGGACAGGTGAACACAGCCTCATACGAGTGCTGCCGCAGCAGCGGAACCGTTTACTGCTGCAGGTGAAGCAGAGACAGAACACTGTAACCTCCAAGAGACAACAGGTAGATCCACTCGTGTTAAAGAGCACCAGGACACGCGTGTACAGACAGAGGGAGGGAGGCTATTCATTACTTACACATGGAAAAAGAGACGACGAAGGTCTGTGTCGGTGCGCTCGTACGCACAGGCACTGTCTGTGCGACTCCTCAAAAGAGGGAGACGGAGAGAGGGAAGTGGGTCTGATCACATCTGGTTGGTAATCAGTGCACATCGTTTTGCATCTCTGATGTTGTGAACAGACTAATAATAATAATTATTATAATAATTATAGGCTGCTCGAGGATTTTAAAAGTATATGACTGTCTGACTGGCACTCTGGTCATTGAAAGGGCACCGCAGAACCCAGGTAATGTTCCTGCCACAAACGGAAATAAGGCTTTATTTTAAATGCCTTTATAAACTAAGGATTGCCGTTTCATCTACTGTGATTAAAAGTAGGGAAAGGTGAGAAGCAGCTCTCTCTCCCTCTCTCTCTCTCAGGGAGTTGGGGGGTCAGGTGATGACAGTTTGGTGTGAGCACTGTTTAATATACTGTATATAATGTTTTTTACAGTCTGTTATCATCATCTCTCTTCTGGTTGTGCCGATTGTGTTGCTCTAAAGCAGACAAACACTTTCACTTCCAACCACTCTGTTGTTGACACATGAAAATGAACCAAACCAGTTTGATGTTTACAAAAACAACAGACTGCGGGACTGTTATGTTTGTGTATGTGTGGTATTTGTGCATGAACGCTGCTGCTGCTTTCTGTCACTGTTGGAGCGCCTTTTCTTGATTGGAAACTTAAGTTTGTCAACCATTAAACCTCCTGCACCAAAGTCCATAGAGTAAATATTCACTTTTAGCACACAGGGATATGGGGAGCTGCTGTCTACTGCTGCCATGTTTGTTCAGATTTATCCAAGTTACACAAACTTACCAAAGAATTTCTAACACGACATAAGACATAACAACATTGTGAGCTAAGTGAGGGAGGCACAAGTAAAGAAACAAACTGCTGTGTTGCCGTGACATGAAATCACAAATTTTCCTCAATGGAGTTTGGTGCAGGGAGGGAGGAGTGGTTTACAAAGAAGCAGAAACTTCAGGTTCCAGATAGAAACGGATTTCCAAACATGACAAGATAGTGTTCTCTGTGTCCCCAGTGGTGGCCATGTTTTCGAAGATTGTGAGTATCTGTGTCCCAGTGTCGTGTAGTCTGCGCTGACTATGTGTCAGAACTTTGAACAACCGCACTTCAAAAACATTGTCCTGTCCATCCCGCTAACAATGTAAAAGTAATTTTCTCACACAGCTGTAGCTGTATGGTGAGAGGTTATGATGCGGCCCAGTGACATTCATTATGAGGACAAGGCTGGCTGCAAATCACATTTACCTGTTGGCTCATCCTGAATCTGTTCGTGTGACTCAGCAAATTCGGCTTCTGCAAACACAAATACACACACAAACATACACTCGTCATGCAAAGTCATGTTATATTTTGTATTTAATCACGTTTCATACTGAAGCCTAATTTTTTTAATGTGTCTGGATGCAGGGAAAAAAACACTAAAATCATCAACATCAGAAATACCATCTTCAAAACTTCATGTTAAATAATAGTTTAGTTTTTGTCTGTATTTTCAGTTTAGAGCACTATCAAGTTATCCACCATCATTACGTCAACACTGAAAAGCCACACACACATATCAACAACAGGTGAATAGTCAAAAGAGTAAAAACTGTGGTTCATTCCTAAAGTAATAATCCTGCACTACCAGAGCAGGATTATATCCTAAAATGTCAAACTACTCACCTGGGACTGTGTGATCCTGCACATGTTCTGGAGCAGCCTCAGGAGCAGCCGCCTCCTCCTCCTCAACAGCTTCCTCTTCAGACTCCTCTTCTGCAGCTTCTTCCTCCACAGCAACTTCTTCTGCAGCAGCTGTGAAAGCCACACACACATATCAACAACAGGTGAATAGTCAAAAGAGTAAAAACTGTGGTTCATTCCTAAAGTAATAATCCTGCACTACCAGAGCAGGATTATATCCTAAAATGTCAAACTACTCACCTGGGACTGTGTGATCCTGCACATGTTCTGGAGCAGCCTCAGGAGCAGCCGCCTCCTCAACAGCTTCCTCTTCAGACTCCTCTTCTGCAGCTTCTTCCTCCACAGCAACTTCTTCTGCAGCAGCTGTGTCCTCCTCCACAGCGGGTTCCTCTGAAGGAGCTGCCTCCTCCTCCACAGCGGGTTCCTCTGAAGGAGCTGCCTCCTCCTCCACAGCGGGTTCCTCTGAAGGAGCTGCCTCCGCCTCGGGTTCCTCTGAAGGAGCTGCCTCCTCCTCCACAGCGGGTTCCTCTGAAGGAGCTTCCTCCTCCTCCACAGCGGGTTCCTCTGAAGGAGCTGCCTCCTCCTCCACAGCGGGTTCCTCTGAAGGAGCTGTCTCCTCCTCCACAGCGGGTTCCTCTGAAAGAGCTGCCTCCTCCTCTACAGCGGGTTCGTCTGAAGGAGATGCCTCCTCCTGTACAGCGGGTTCGTCTGAAGGAGCTGCCTCCTCCTCCACAGCAGGTTCCTCTGAAAGAGCTGCCTCCTCCTCCACAGCAGGTTCCTCTGAAGGAGCTGCCTCCTCCTCCACAGCAGGTTCCTCTGAAGGAGCTGCCTCCTCCTCCACAGCAGAATCTTCTGAAGGAGTAGCCTCCACAACTTCTTCTGCCTCATCCACAGGTTCATCTGAAGGTGCAGCCTCTTCTGTTACCTGCTCAACAGGCATCTCCTCTGAGGGAGCTGCCTCTTCTTCTACCACCTCCTCAGCAGCTGCTTCCTCCTCTGGTACCTCCTCAACCTCCATAGACTGCTCTGCTGCTTCTTCCTTCACCTGCTCCACGGCATCTTCGGCTACTTCCTCCTCCTCAACTGGAGCAGCCTGAGTGAAGCAATAAAGTCAGTGACGGATGATGAAGACATTTGTGTACAGTTGAAACAAGCACAGATATACTGGACAACATCTAGACACCATCCAGCTTTATTATCATTTGCTATTTGGAAATATTTGTTAATGATCTTAAAATTAATAACTTAAAGGCCCAATTATAGTCAAGAGACAGTGAGACAACAGCAGATTTACAGAGAAACAGTACCAGCAGCAGTTCCATTTTACTGCTGCCATTATTGTCCTTCGTTATGGGTGGATACGGTGCATTGGTTCAAAAATAAGGCTGCTGTAAAACCTGTACTTAAGTCCACACCTTCTCAGGAGATTGTTTGAGGAATAGTATGTAAGAATGCAAAAATGTTTCCTGAAATTCTGCCAGTGAGGTCTGGAGAAGTTCTGTCTCCTGTTGTTGAGAACGTGTCTTTGTTCTTCATTAGAGTTGCAGAAAGCCCCATTTATTCCCATAATTCCCATAGAAAGTTTCAAATGTGGTTCCCAATCCCATATTTTTTGTTTTTTTGAGAAGACGGGGGAAGCCTATTCTGACCACAACAGCACAGCATCATAAAAACATACTGTGAGCCAGCGTAGCAGTGACAAAAACCTTCATACCTCCTCCTCCTCCTCCTCCTCCTCCTCCTCCTCTGGAGCCACCTCCACTGGGACCTCCTCTTCTTCAACAGGAGGCTCCTCCTCCAGCACCTCTGGATCCTCCTCCATCACCTGAAGAAGAATAAAACTCAGCTAAATATAGCAGTTGTTTTAAGTGTAGAATTGTTCGTCTTAGGGATTAAGGACCATTTCAATCTTCAGCAAGATACTTTAGAATAAAAGAACAATAAAACATGTGTATGTGATGACACTCTAATGATTACCCAGGTGTGCACAAACCTCAGCAGTCTCTTCAGGTTCAGGTTCAGCCTCAGGTTCTTCTACAGGTTCAGCCTCAGCCTCAGGTTCGTCTACAGGTTCAGGTGCAGCCACTTCAGGCTCTAGAAACAGTTATAAAGACTTTACCTTCGCATGCACTGAGAAATGGTCAGCACTGACATGAGTGAGTAATAGTTTATCTTCCCTGCTTCACATCCATGTGTGTTAATAATCCGCCTACACTGATAAAAATAGAAGTCCATAATTTCTATAATTTACCTGGTGGTGGAGCAGAGAATTCATCTGCCACAGCAGCTGTGATCACGTCCTCCACAGGCTCGGGGTCAGGCTCCACAATAGCTGAGGTCAAAGACACAAAAAAAGATGCATAACTTTAAAAAGGACTTGTTTTTTTCCTTTAATATAAGTGGCGACAGAATAAAGATGTCACATTTCTGCTGTGTTGGAGTTATTCTGGGTTTAGTATCCATTTATCAAAACAACAACCAAAATGATTTTTCTCAGAGCAGATGCAGCCGCGTTGCATTTTAGGTGTCAAATCTCAGAAAATTCTTTTAGCGGTTGTTTATGAACAGTGCCATATACACTACTATATCAGGGGTTTTTCTAGAAAAAAAATTTCAACACTGATAGTGAGGGAGCAGAGTGACCAAACAGGGGAGATGGTGCAGGGTGGTGCTTTTGAAAATTTGTAGTGAACAAGGGGCATTCTAAGGCTCCCTAAAAGGAAAATTATGGTTTCCTTCCTATCTGTATTTACCTTAAAGTTTATGTTTTGAAATAGCAAAATGGCAACCGACACAGATGGATTAACACCACTGAAACACCAGTGTCTATGTAAATTCAAAGCCATTTAAGCCACCCGTCTCTTTACCACAAGTTTTTTTTTTACTACAGTCGTGATGCATTTTCTATCAATTTTTTTTTTTTACATGAAAATTATTATTTTAATCAAGACTGCAAGTAGTGTAGTGGTAAGAGGGCATACCAATGTTTATTAAACATGAGTAGTGGTATTCCCAAACCAGCCATACGAGTACAGCAGGTGGGCAATGAGGTCATTAAAATGAAGAAAACTTTTCTTTAATTTACATTTTTGTAAATAATGTTCAAATAAATGTAAAAAATGTTTATGCAAATCATACATGTTTACTCAAGTTCTTCATTTCATTTGCTGCACTATGCCGTTTGCTTTTATCTGAAATTAAGTCATATTTATTAATTTATTCCTAAAACAGAGATAATAAAGTGTCTCTGAGCTGAGAGTTTGGTGTTAGCTGCTGCTAAAAACGACACATTTGCCTGACACGGATGATGTTCCATCACCTCACTACGCTGCCTCATTATCTATCACCAAAGTGTTCCTGTGGGGACAGTGTGTGTGTGTGTGTGTGTGTGTGTTACCCTCTGGTGTAGGTTCAGGATCAAGAGTCTCCACTGGGGCGGAAGCTTCTTCGCTACGGGAGGTGACATCAACGGCTTTCTCTTTCAGTCCTACATGAGATGATGCACATGTTGGCAACAACAGTGGTATAAACACATCATACATGTATGTACTGTAAATATCAGGTTTCATGTTCCAAATTTGAGGATATTACATACATACACACAGAAAACGAAGTCTGTCCATGACATTCAGTTGCGTTTGTGTGTTCACTAACCGATAACATCATTCACTTTCACTGAAAAGAGGCACAGGTTTTCTTTTGCAGACTTGAGTCACACGTCATTGACACACTTTTGTGGTGGTTTGTTGTGGATCATCTTCAGCTGAGACAAACATGTGCGTGTTATATTTGAACACAGATCTTTGTAAATTACTATTAATATGGTGATCTGGAAATTATTTTGTGCTTAAACATTTTCCCACATGGGTAACTTTTTTTTTTTTAAGATGGATTCTAAGCTGAGAAGACCAAGATTGATTGGATGATTTCTTTTTTTTTTGTTTCAGAACAGTATTTTTACACCACAGTGGGCTTTAATTAATTTAAAACAAATAAAATGAGACAAAATGGTATCCACAAACTTTATTGACAATTGACAAAAACTTTTAGTGGAACACAAATCCTCCTAGACTTAGAAAGAAACCTATTTTCATATATCCTACTGATTTCCATCTAGTCAAATCAAAACACCATTACAAACATTTCCATCTGCAGGCTCAAGTGGCCCAATCAGATTTTTTTGACAGTCAATAATAGCAAAAATAAAATAAAATCACCCTTTTCAAGAATGATTTTGAACAAATATGAAAATGGCCCACATCAGAATCAAAAAGGATCCAATTAAGCCTTATGATTTTGAAGTCCTGCCCTCCCCCATCATCGGCATCTTTCCTCAACAGCAACAGAAAAAATAATGAGCAGACACAGTCAGAGCGTATATGTGCCCATGTTCTCGTCAACAGGAATAATCTAGTTTGGTTTAGCAGAGATGAGGGGGTGAGGTGAGGGTATGTAGCGCAGGAGGAATAATAGAGACATCATTAACACTCCCACCCACTCACTGAATTCTCCAGAAAAACTGCTCCATGCACAATCAACTGACATCACACACACTTCGTACCATGGTCCTGGCAGAGTGTGTTCAATGACTGCAAAATATACGTCCTCACGCACAGCTCGTCCAAGTGTTTTTATGAAGAAGTTTACATACAAGCGCGACCTCGATATTTACACATGTCACATTATGGACATATCAACTACTTAGTAAACAAGTAAGGCTTCAGGGATGACCTTATTTTCAGGATAAGCCGATATGATACTCTAGGCATGAGCCATAAAACCTAAATATGACACACACAAGTCACTTGACACAAGCAACATGTTGGAAAGAGACACGTCCACTACAGTCGTCACGTGACAAGTGACGGCTGCAAATATCTGCCATGCAGCATTTTACAGTTAGGTAGTAAATGCATCAGGTTAAAGCCTATATGTAACCGATATCTGTAGATACTAAAGCCAGACACATAAGTACCAAGGAACTGTCCCTTTTTCCCCCCCAAACCATGCCTGATAGCAACTCGCAATAGTATAGCAACTCGCAATAGTATGGCTAAATCACTCCAGAAAAGCAGCCAAAAAAAAATGTTGATACATGAGAAGAAGAATAAATGTACTTGATTTTTCTACTATCCCACTGCTATTAGGAGATATATTATTACTTTATTCTAATTATTTTAAATTTGTTGCTTTAGCCTCAACTGCAATTTATTATTATTTTTTTTTTAAATAAACAGTTGATCTGACATGGTAACAGTTGACACAATAAAACAGAAGATTTACCATGACATGATGGAAATCAAAGTTGGTAACCCCTGATCTTGATTTGGAAATTTAAGTTTAATTTTTAACTGATGTTGATATGTAGCCTTTAATGTTGGAAATGGCTCCTCCTTACTTCCTGGCCTCCCTCTAATGTCATTTCTTGCTTCTTCTCTCAGACTTTTCTTTGATAGGCTCTTTTTCTCTCCCTTTCTCTTCCTCCTGTGCTTTCTTTACCTCAGCCTTTTTCTCTGGCTTCTCATTTTTCTCTCTTCCCTTCTCTGACTTATCTCCTTTCTGTTTGCCCTTGCCCTCATCTTCCCTAATCTCCTCCAGGTGTTTTGCCTTTTCCTTCTGTAGTTTCTGCAGAGCCTTCTGCATCTCTTCTTTCTCCATCTTCTCCTCTTCCTCCTTCAGCCTGGCAGCCACTCTTTCCTTCACTTTGGCACTTATTTCCTTCCTCCCCAGGTCCAGCTTCTCCTCCTCCTCCTCTTTGGCCAGGAGTTGCCTGACTTCTGCCAGAGCCAGCTTGGCAAGCTTCTTGGCTTCCACACGTTCATGGATGATGGTCAACTGCTGCTTCAGGGCTTCGCGAAGCTTCCAGCCCACATCCTTTGTTGGAGAGGTTTCTGAGATGGATAATCATTGACAATATTTGGGGTTTCACATCTCAGCAAATGAGCCGTTATATGACAAAGAGCAGGCACACACCAAGCACTTGCATGTCTATTTTTTCCCCCGCAACAAGACCAAGTCCACGCCATAATCTTTGTTTTCTGCACAATGTGTAGACTTTTTAAAATGATGCTGGTATGAACTGGTGGTCGAGATTTACACTAATCTCAAATATTCAAGTAGGATTAAAAAGGTTATGAAGACACCAAAGGCAAACAATTAGGACAAAAATCCAAAAATGTAATTCATTTTTGTCTGTCACCAAACCAAAACAATGGATGGTAAGTAAATGAAACATCGTCCATTAGCTCACACTGCAACACAGCACAGCTTCATGCATGTGGCTGTCTGACAGTACCTTTCTTTGCTCCTCTTCTGGCCGAGTCACTGGGCTTTTCATCTGTCATTACACATTAGGAAACAAGTTACCACACTGGACACTTATGCAACACCTGCATCGTGATATGCTATGAATCAATCAGTCCGATTATTGAAGAAGTAGTCTGCTGGACATGATAATATGCCTAACTTAACTTAACCAGGGCTATGTTCAACTTAATTTTTATATGGGAGATTTTTTATCAATTCATAAAATAAAATTCTTTTGAACAAATCTCGTGACACTTGACCATAACGCTAAAATCTGCAGATTTGTTTACTACTTTGCCATCTATGGTATAGAGCAAGAGATACCTCAACACCACTTCTGGTTTCGAGACTGTTGCTCAGCCAGACGGTTTAGTTTGTTTGTGTCCTCTATTGTCACCTAAAAACATCACTATTGTCTTCTTCTGATGAGCAAAGAGGGCGTGGATGCAGGCCACGGAGTGCTCATAGCACCCTCTGCTGGACAAGTTGTTAATTACTTTAAAATGTCTGATGGTTACTGTTAGAGGGATCATTTCAGCTTCATGGTGAGCTGGAAATGAATATTTTTTTTTTACTAGTTTGGGTAGCATATTTTGTGTAGAGTAAACATTTTTAAGTTAGAGAGACCCAAAAGTTCTGTGAGAATTTCATAACCTAGCTAAATTGGCATGGAAGCCGAAATGTCTACATGAATCAATATCAAATCAAACAGGGACTTGGTGAATAAGAATCAAATCAGGAACTCAGCAGTGATACCCAGCCCTAAACATAACCACAGAGTGAATGTAACCCACAGGACTTTCTGAAGCAGTCACACAACATTGCTGTCCAAAGTAACACACCTATAACAAATTTACATGAACCAGAGCTAACAAAACCAAGAAAGCATGACACAGTCAGCATGCACAAAAAGGAGCCGGCTTCAAACCAGAGTGATGAGTAAGAAATTAATGTGCAGAGCAACACCCATGGGAAACTATTCTTTGAGAGATTAAGTTAAAAATAAATGGTTGGAGTGTATATGCATGTACAGTATATACAGGCTTATTGAAGTGTGGTTGTATGAGGTACTAATCAGCACTGACCCAGCTTCAGACATGGCTGTCAGTGGGGAAGAGAAGAAAAATAAATTTTAGCCATCTAACAAAAAGGCTCACCACTTTTGGCCACTTTAGGTTGAAGTTTGTGTTGCTCGGGAAACCACTCACTCTTCCAAAACACTAATAAAGAAAATCTTTGTTTTTAGCTCACGGGGAGGACACATGAGCTGCTGCAAATGCTGCCTCATTTGCAAAGTTTGTGTTATTTAGGTAATTTTGAGCTGAGGATTTCAAACACCCAAGTCATAAAAAATGGGAGTTCAAAATTAATTTCCCAGTCAAAATGTGAAAGACAGTAGCAAACATAACTGAGGCTTATATATATATATAAAAATCTTATTTTAATTTTTTTTTTTTTTTTAGGTGAGCCTTTTGTTCACCAAAAGTGATAAACATGACCAGTGTGACTGAAGGCCGAGTGCTTTTCAAACCAAGTGTACATGGTCAAGTTAAAGAAGCTTCTTTTCTGTGCATTTCCAGTTTTGTATTTTAACGTCACATACATTCTCTTCACATGCTTAAAAAAGAAATTCTGCTGTGTGGTGGAGTTATTCCAGCCCAGAGCAGGATGAACCAGTTTCACATCAGTCAGCATCCACACAACAGCACAGAAGGTTCACACAAACCTGCTGACACACACCTCATTTTTGTTGGTTAAGTAGCAGCACCTTTTTTACAGCATGATAATTCAAACCAACTGCAACTCATTTATCACACCCTTCTAATCGCACAATTATTAGACAGCACACTCAAACTGGAACATCCACAATTACACTTGACCTTAGCCTTGGCATGAACAAACATGTAGCTATAAACTACTATAAATGCAAGACGTGTAGGTTTACTTATGTCATTATTTTATTATAGAGACATATGTAAATAATCAATAATGAGGCTGTATTTCTAGCACAACCATGATGTAATGTTTGGTCATTCCATCAAATCTACTTTGCCAATTAAGGCTAATTAGGTTAGACCAATATCTGAATTAGTTAATTCACATGAAATGTGTATCCAGACATGTGTGCAAAGTACTCTTTAGATATTGGCACAAAGTTTAGGCAGCAGGAGGGTGACCCGATTTATTTTTCTTCAGTGTGTGACTTCACTGGACAGATGTACAGAGCGAGCCTGGCTCAGATCCAGTATCAATGTAAGCAAGTTCACCTCCAGCTGTGATGTAGAACATCCCCAAACGGGCCCAATTGCAATGGATTTTGGGAAAATTTGAGCCTGCCTTGACAAGCATTTCTTTATCCAGACACTTGCATGCATCAGGTAGAAATATACTCGTATACAAAACCAAGAGCATTAAACTTGACAAAAATTTTGAAAAAGTATAAATTCATGCTCATAATCCTACGGTCCTGAATATCAGTTTGTGTAGCATGCAGCAATAGAAAAGACAAAAGGTCAAAAAGGTCAGCTGAGCTGCTGCAAGTGCAAATCATCTTTCCATTCAGTATTTAGCAACATGTGCAGAAAATAACAAGTTGAAAGAATCTTAAAAAAGCTTTTAAGACGGGGCTTATAAATGTGTTCCTGAGTATCATGTCAACGTCACAGCAGAGGAACTGACACTATAGAAACACACCTTCAGCAGGTTTTGGGTGTCTCAAGACTGTTGCTGCAAGACTGAAGCTTGTTTTTCCAAAGGTGACAATAATTAGGATGACAGAGGGTGAAACCTGGGTTAGGTGGGGCCCAGAGAACAAGGCCAGACAGGAAGTATTCAGACCCAAAGCCACTGTTGCTAGGTTAAGTTGTCAAAACCTGCAAAGGTAAGGAGAGAAGAACAGTTCTCCCAAAGTCGTGGCTTGAACTGTTGATGTCTTGGCCTCTTCAGTAAAAAACAGCAACATTAGAAAGTAATGGGGCTGCTGCAGTTAGCCCAAGGCTATTGATTGTGGAGGCCAAATATAACAATCTTCTGTCCCTGATTTCCATCACTTTTTGTTCCTCTTCTTGGGGCTCCTCTCTCATCCTCATCATCCTCATCCTCCTCCTGTTCATCCACAGCTTCTCCTGAGGCGTTAAGCTCCTCGTCTTCAGTCACCTCCAGGGGATTGATCAGACCATACAGGAAAGTGACGAAACTGTTTAACCAATCAGAGCCGCCCTCCTCCACTTCTTCTAACCAGTCCAGGACCTCAGCGTCACCCTGACCGTCGCCCTCAGCGGTCAAGCCTACGCAAACAAGAGCAGGTGGGGGGGCGGAGTGGGGGGGCACGAATGGATGGAGTGGATGTTCGGGTGCACAGTGTGGGGAAATGACGGACACAAGCGGTGTGGGAAAAACTTAGAACAGACAGAAGGAATAAAGAAATGAAGAATCAGATGCATGGGGAAAAACAAAGTAATGTAAAAATAAAATATAGTTAAGAGCAGAGGAAAGGAGAGCGGGAGGAAAGGAAACAAGGTAAGAGAAGTTAAAGTGTAGGTTAGGTAGCAAGGGATCTAACCAAGTCTCTATGCAAGCCAGCGGGAGTTTGTCTGTTTACTCATGAACAACGATGACCCAAACTGTAATGCAAGTCATTCATCTTGACCTGAGCTCTCTGCGCTGCCTGTGTGGCCGCCAATAAAAGAGCTCAGCTCAAACTTCTTGTGTGCAGTCAACCTTTATTCACAGAGAGACGGAACAGAAAAAGTCCAAAGAGTTTCCATTAAGATTAATTTGTTGACATGCGCACACACTCTCGGCCTGTATAAGTCACTGAAACCTGGAGAATATGGTACATTTTATCTCAAATGTTTCTCAAATGTCACAAGTGCATCAGAAAGCTCCATGTAAACAATAAAAAAGGCAAAGCTGGTTCTGTATCAGACTATGCAAAGTGTAGTAGATGTGACAGGTATAATGATGAGTAGATAATGACAGGGAGCTGGAACTTTGTTTCTATAATATTGTCAGGTCCCTGTCTTACTATGCAAAGTGCCTTAAGACAATACATGTTGTCATTTGGCTCTATACAAATAAATTTTTTATTAGATTAAATTTATTGTGATGAACCACAATTTGCTTTAATTAGTTATAGCTCTGATACAGAGCACCGACAAAACTCTTATTTTCTCTAGTTTCTTATTTTAGGTTTATGGGGTTTAAAATAACTTCAGCATGATATGTTTATGACTCAGTCATGCAAAAGAAACCCAAATGCCAATTAATGAACACACACTATTCAGTGTTCTGTGAAAAGCGTCAGTGAAAATAAATGTGCTGTGACTGGACAGTGATGGAGGGAAAACGTGTCCTCTTGTCATTTCATTGATTATTTTTCTGCAAAACACTGACAGTGACATTTATTGTATTACAAAGGAACCAACTTGCCTAGCAGAATTTTAGCATCCTCGACGTCAAAATCGCCATCACCGTCTGTGTCATACGCCACTAGTTTACCTGCAGCAGAGACAAACACAGAGCAACTGTTTGTTTCACAGAAACTATGTCATTTTGGAACATTGCATTTATGCACATTATTCAACATGGACACACAACCACAGAGAAGGTTTATGGATGTTGTGAAAACGGATATGATGACATAAAAAAATTATAATTTTCTGACATTTACCAAACAAACAGGTAATCAAGAAACAAGAAAATACTCCACAGATTCATCAACTATAGGCTGCTTCAACTAACAATAATTTCATAAATTATAATTAATAATCGACAAACTGTACCAAATAGATTTGGTGAAGCTTGTCCAAAAATGGAGAAGAACATCTGACAAGTCTGACGTCTAAACCCAAAGAGCCCAGAAACAGAAAAGATGATTCAAGTTTCTCAGCAGGTGAAGAGGAATAACGAAGATGAGAATGGTCTCTATCCACAGTTAGCCTTAGTTCATGAGAGGAGAGTGAAGAGAATATCGTAGGAGCAAAGTGTTAAAGAGAAATATGCCACATGATTTTTTTTTTACCTTGCAAGGCCTCAGACAGATTAATTTGAATGCCCTTAGCCTTGTCTGCATGCAAAAGACAAAAAAAGACATATTGGAATAACAGCACGATTCAGAGACAAAAAACAACAGATAGGTACGTCATACATTAACAGCAGACACAGCACAGACAAGAACATTCCATGTTGATCATCAGGTATGCAGAATAGTGGTACATACAGTACAAGTAAAAGGAAACACTGACATGCAACTAAATTGATTGTTAATGGGAGGTTGCACATGCCAGATACAAACAAGACAGCACTAACTGGACGAGTCTGTTCCCTAACTGCACTGATTATGACATCACAAGTCTCATGTCACAATCAGGATGAGCCAAACACTGTTCCATTAAATTTCATTAACTAAACTTCCTGGAACATGTTTTGAATATTCATTGATGTCTCAAACCAGTTTTCTCTCCATTCCTCAATATGGAGTACAAAAGAAAGTGAAATAAAAAGAGAACTGACATACATCTGTGTCATGTTAGTAATGAATGCTGTTTCAATTTAAGTGTTCTGATAGTGGTAAATATCAGGATTAGACTGATTATTATTCCAGATTATAAAAAAGGGACAGGTGATCCCCTATGAGGCACATTTTGATTCGTAAGCATAGGCTTTAAAAAGATCCAGTGTGTAATTCTTTTGCTTAATTGCTTTACATCATTCACTACAACCACCATGTTTTTAAATGGACAACCTAAACATCTTTTGAGTTTTAATGATAATTGAAGGCTACCAAAGGTTCTCCTACATGCTTAGAAAGAAAGTGAGGTAAGAGATATTCAGCTGCAACTTCACCACTACACAAAATAGAACTTGTGAAATTAATGTACAAGCACGATGGACAAAAAACCAGAACTAGTAGCTATCACACATTACACAAGCAAGTGGCATGAGGTGGAAAATATTAAAAAAGCAAGCAAACTTACCAAGAACTCCCTGATAGTCAACCAGGTCAAAGTAGACCACGGCCACAGATGTCCAGACTCCCAACAGGGCTAGGACGATGAACCAGTTAAAGAAAGTGCTGCCGGAGCCAGAGTTTGCTTTCTTCCCATTCTTATTGGCTGACTGGGGTTTAGCGCCATCTGCAAACATGACATCAACACATAGCGTTAGGTTTCATGTGTGGATCATTTTTGTACTTCTGGAAAAGTCATGCTACACAACACATACAAATGACGTCAAGTGTAAGACAACAGCAAAAAAAAAAAAAAACAGGAACTGAATCAGGACTCAAACATACTATGTACATGCAATGCATGGGGATGTAATGCAAGTTACATTAACACCAATGCCATCAGTGCTTAGTTGGACAATGTGACACCAACAGTTTTAAGAAGCCAATATAACAGTTTAAAAAGAAATTCTTCCATTCAGTTGTATTCAAGTCAAACCCATGCTAGTTGATAAAATGACTTCTACAGTTGGGGTGAAGGGTAAAAAGTACAAATGTCAGTATCGCTTATCAGACAAAAAGTCTATTTTCCTTATGGTTTTTCAGCAAGTCTGAGTGACAGTAATCTAAAACAGATGCAATGAAAAAAAGAAAAATAAACCATGTACGAGGAGCTATTTCAGAGGGTGCTAATGGCATCCATCCCACAGTGCATGGTGGGATAAAATAGTGTCAGGGAGAATGAACAGGTGTTCAAGTCCGCTACATGCTACTGGGTCAGTTCTCAGAGACACACACACTCAAAAGAACCATGGTTCAAAGTACTATCATACACATCTTACAGAATTTCACCGATACATATATAGTATTGTCTTAAACTTTACAGTTTTAACACAACTATTCACCCGTACACAAATCAGCCATGGGTTCAGACCTCAACATAGAGCAATTTCACAGACTTTTCTGGTTCTACTGCTCAAAAACCCTTAAAAAGAATCAAAATATTTGGGGAATTCTCTCTTTTTTATGCTAATCCTGCTAATATCAGCTTCATTTCTCATACTGCTCTGGTCTAGATTGATATACATCCCCTAGTCATTGTTCAAGATGAATCCAAACATGAACAGGAATGTAGGTCAAAGATACAGCACTTGGACCAGGTAGGTGTACAAAACTAACCAGGTTTGAAATGTGCCCAATTTATGCAAATTTTAGACTGCAGTGTAATGTGGAAGGTAAAGTGATGCTTAAAGTTACATGATTCCTACTGTCATCCTTTGCCAAATCTGTTTATATTGCTCTTATTTAGCAACATTTACACTCGCTTCAAGCACAAATAAAAAATGTGCCTGTTTCAAAGATCTAAGAATCAATCAAATAATCACATACGTCAGTCGAAATAACAGTTATTTAAATAAGGCCTTTTGTGGTGTGGCATAAACAAGGTACAAACTGAACCTTGAACACATTTTCCTCACCTTGCATTTCCCCAGCAACGATGGTGGGGATCGCCGTGACAACGGGAGGGACAACAGACTGTGCCAAGGTGGCTGGATCACCCATTCTCGCCTTATTAAACAAATGATGGGCCAGCATGCAGTCCAGGCAGAGGAGACAGAGCGTTGTCGTCTGTCTTACAGTCTCACCTCTGCTCTGTCTCAGTCTGTCCCTCCCCTCAATCACTGATGACTGTTTCCTTCTCCAGCTCGTCTGTCAGTCATCTTTGCTCTCTCACATTTTTTTCTATGTGCCTAAAATGGCTCTGGGCGTCCAACGCTACTATTTATAGTAATGTGAGACCGGCTGGCCCTGACACTGACAGAATGACAACAACACAGACATCAACATCACTGAGACTCGCTGGACACTGCCCATTAACGCTGTCTGCTCTAAAGTATTACCGTCATGGTTTAAAACACCGCCAGCCACAGTGAATCCAACAGAGGTAACCGGAATACGATTCGATCACCACGTTTTATATAGAGAGTATTTGCTTCTTTTAAGATTCAGACATGACAACATTCGACCTTGGAAGACATCAGCAGATGCACTAACGCAGTGGTTCACAACCTTTTTTTCCTTCAAGTCCCCCTAGCTCATGTCCAAGACAAACCAGGCTCCCCAACCTAGACCCCTGTCCATGCACACACACTGAAAAAATTAAGCGAATAATCACAAACGTTTATATGCAAAAATAAACGGCAGTTGTCAGTTTCTGTTCCTATTCTCACCGTGCATGTGGATAAAAACTGTCCTGTGCTTCCATAAAATCAAAACCAAGGTGACTATTTAGATATTGCCTTGTTTTCTCTTTTGATATCAGTCAGTCTTTGGTACTTTTACGTTTCTCAGAAACAGGAACACAATCAGGTATAGCTGCTAACTGACCTGATGAGATTTGCTTACGCAGCAATGGTCACAGGTGGTAAATAAATCTAAAGGTGAACCAAAAAAAAAAAGGGTTGACAATGAGTTCTGATTATCCAATAACGTGTGCTTAATATCCATGAATATAATTTTAATCACAACCTCAGAGCAGACAAAGCTCTGCACCCCCTATGTGATCTCTGAGAGGGGCTTGGACCCCAGGTTGGGAACCATGGCACTAATAAGAACCTAGGTAAAGAACAAAAAAATGCTGTAGTGACAAGTGCAAGTCTTCGCTGTAAACCCTGACCACTGGTAGCTAAGTTTATTAGAAGGACTTACAGGTTCCTGCTTCCTTTTTAGTCACAATTACGTTTTGGGCAACATAACTGCCAATTTTAGCAATTTTCTTCAGCTGTTTCAATATTTCTATAG
Organism: Brachirus orientalis; assembly: GCA_016785285.1. Lineage (NCBI taxonomy): Eukaryota > Metazoa > Chordata > Actinopteri > Pleuronectiformes > Soleidae > Brachirus > Brachirus orientalis. The sequence goes on along the minus strand of JAFBJR010000101.1, from coordinate 9,122,844 downwards.
ATATAATCTATGCAATATCATGTAGTTGGATATGATAGTGCATCTACATACACCAAATATAAAAGAAAACTGCTTGGCCCTAATTATATATCAGTGCAATCCTTTTCTCATGATGACCTAATGGAGACACATGATCACACACACAAAGCAGTGTTATTGTAGCTGCTAACTAAACCACAGGGCTGATCCTGTGCAGGCGGTTTCCATCTGTCTATGTGGTGACATTCAATCAAGCAAGAAATTCAGGTTTGCACATTCAAGTGCATTGTAAAAGGAATTGTGAACATTTTGATTGATGTCTAGAAGAGTTAGCAAGGTGACGGTTGAGCACCACTCAACCTATTCTCCTCCCAAATCTTATTAGTTGTGCTGCAGCTGTCTGACAGCAACACTTCAATTCTTAACCTAAATATGAAGAATTTGTCAATAAAGTGCATTAAGAATTGAATCAAACTGTGTCCATGTTCATTTTGTTTGTGTGTTGTAGTTTTATAACAGCACTGAAACAAAAGTAAACGTAAAGGATGGCAATGATTATTCGGTTAGTAATTGATTACCGAAATTATTGGCAACTACTTTGATAATCAGTTTATTGGTTTGAGTGTTTTTTTTTAATCATTTAAAACAAGTTTTCAGATTTTTCAGCTTCTTAAATGTGAATATTTTAGGTAAAATGTTTGCCATCTTTGCTCCATATAACAAAAAAGAAAATCACCTGGATAATTTTGTATTGTCGACAAAACATGACATTTGAAATGTCAGTTTTCGGTTTGGTAAAACATTTTCTGACATTTTCTCAGCCAAACAAGTATTCAAATTAATTGAGAAAATAATCAACAGATCAATCGATTATTTAAAAAAAAAGGAAACTGTTAGTCGCAGCCTTATAGAAGGGACAATGTTTGATGTTGTGGCTTTGGTGTGACGGTTCACTAAGGAGGATAGTTTAAACTTGGTTGTGTCCATTTCAACAACAACATTGTGTCGCCATCTTATTTTCCTAATGGGCCTTTCCCTAAAATCTAATAGGTCTCATACACAGGCCAACATCCAACATCTCAGGCACAGATATTTGGCAGAAACATAGAAAACATGCACCAACATACCCTCTAGATCTCCTCTATGGTCCATTTTCAAATGAGCTCAGCAGCTAATTTACACTGAAGGAATAAGCAGGTCTCACTTTTTCTTTTTCTAAACAAATGTCCAAGTGTCTCTGCTCAGCTTCTTCTCTGTGACAGTCTGTACACAAAGCTGCTCTTTAGGCTTATGTAAGACATGTGGTGCACGCCTTCAATCCTTCTCCTCCCTCAGGTTTTAAAAACACGTTCGCGTGTGTACACACACACACTCACATCACCTTCCAATGCCGGTTTAAATACTTTCCAAAACATTCTAGTGGCACACACCTTTGATTCTAATCATTAAATGCAAAACTGTGACCCTCAGGCTAACGCACACTTTACAAAACAGCTGCTTGGTGAAATGACAACCAACAGAGACTCCAAAGAACAATTCAGTTGTATTACAACAGCTGATAGAAAGGTAAAATTTATACTTCCCTCTTGCATTCAAGAGTTATGGTGATCAGGCTAAAACCTTAGAGAAGGGGCGTCCAGATTTTATGATATGTTTAGAAAACATCAACCCCCAAACTACAAAAGTGTTAAGTTATCATGGGAAAAAGACTTTGGGGCACCTATTGGCTGGGAGATCTGGGAGGAAACAATTGGCTCCTGGTATACAATAGCCAGAGACAGGCAGACATTATCTATTTTATTCAGAATATTGATAAGGAATTACTGGACTCCAACAAAAATGTCTAAGTTGTGACTAAGGGAGAATGATAATTATTCAAGGTGTGAGAAGAAAAGAGGCACATTGGTACATATGTTTTATGAATGTGAGATGGTACACGACCTCTGGATAGCTATTATTCAAAGTATTCAGTACATTTAGGGAGGAACCAGTTGTATGTATTTTGGGTATTTTGTCAATGAAGCCCAGCCTCTCCCCACTAGTAAACTCGTGGGTAAAAATAGCTCTTGCAACAGGATTGGTTTACAAATGCTGACTTAATTTTGTTTGCAATGTCTATAATGGCACACAGACTCTGCATTTGAAAAGAAAAGTCAGTAAATAAGTTAAATAACACACAGACACAGCAGTTCAGCTAAATTCATCATGTGGCCGACAGACAATGCCAATGGCATCCTCTTCTACAGTGCAGCACTTTAATAACAGTGGAACTTTCTGACATTTGTAGCAGCAGGATATGTGAAGAAAACTTTTCAAATAAATCCAAGTTTATGATAACAGAGTTACAGCCCTTCAATATAGAGTGAGAGTCTACTGGGTTAAACAGACTGTCACCACTGCTAATATGACGATTTTGGCCACATTTGTCTGAAAGCAGTATAACGCAAACTGTAAAGGGCCAATTTTTTTTTATTACATTTCCATGGGATGTCGGTTCGGAAGGAAGAAATTATTTGTTTTTGGATTCCAAAGTCATTGATGAGTAGCAACTTGAGTAGAAGATGCAATGATTTATCAAATCCAAGAAACAAATCCATAGAAGCGAGGAGACACATCCTGCCAATGCCAAGTTTCAGAAATAAGTTCCTCCAATGGCTGATTTATGATGCAAATTTTTCTTCTGGCCAACAATTTTAAAAATGACCCATAAATTGCTAAACTTAAGAGTTACTGAACAGTGGTCTGTCTCACTAAACTGCATATTGCATCTACACTACATTCTTTAAATCCAAATAAAGTCATGAAAATAGTGATCCAAAAAAATAATACTTGACAAATAAACAAGTTAAGATTTACCGACTTTGCAGCAGTTATCACATCTCTGTAAACTCCACTGATGCCAACCAAAAGTCAACCTCTAAGCCCAAAATGTCCTATCATCACACACACACACACACACACACACAGGATATTAAAATCATGCAACACACGCATCATGTTAAAACAAAAGGCAAAAACAAAAAACTCACGGCACTGTACTGTCATGCAAGCCAGGTTGTATGGTGAGGTTTTCAGCTGCAGGGTTTTGTTTGCTAAAAGAACACACTGCAAATACACAGAGTGCAAAAGCAGCATAGCACATCAGTTCCAGTACAACACACACAGAGATGAGTTACCCTCTCTGGGTAAACTTCAGTGACTCCCAGCCTGTTGGGGAGGGAGGAAAGGAAGGAAGGGGAGGCCTGAGAGACTGAAATGACACATGATGTAGGAATAAAAAACATCAAATTAAAAACAGATAATAATTTAAACCTCAGCGTCATATTTTACATATTTACCCCTTAGTGCTTATGCACTAGAGACAGGCTGAAGATGATCAATCAGTTTGCCACACATACAATCCTAGTAATTTATTTTGTTGTGCCACAAGAGGGAGCCTGCATCTCTCCAATCATTCTTGGAACCCATGATTCATAATAGGCCCTTTTCCACCATATCAACTTTTCTCATTTACCCGGAAAATTAATGATCTTATTTGACTTTGAAATGCTCTCAGTAAAAAAAAAAAAAAAAAAAAGAACAAGAGCAAAACAGAATATAAAGCGTTTCGTAAATGTCACAATAGTGTCATAAATTGCCCTGGACTGGATAATTTTCATGCAAATTTTTCTATTGTTCCATGCCTATAAGCACTTTGACACAGTGCAACAAACAACTAATACATCGCGCCTACTCCCACTCTGCCCTCTGGTCAAAGCTCCACCCAGAAACCTCTCCGCCCATCTTTGCTGCAACCTTCATAATATAAAAAGTAAATGAGGTGTTATTATTGTGCAACAGTAAAAGTTGGTTTACGTTAACAACATTCATATACGTTAGCTACTTGTCAAAACCTAAGAGAAACTGATTTTATCACTGTATTTTAAAAGACATTTTAAGAGTTTATAGCCGATTTAGACTATTACTACAATAAAACTGTGACTCATATAATTCCAAAATATATACTCTTCATATATTCTCACTCAGAGATCCATGAGTAATCAAGCATATAGTCATCAGCATAGAGTGAGATATTTCCAACTGAATGCATTTTAAAATGCCTGGCATGTTATTCATTGTCTTGTGTCAACTTTCAAATGCAAAATAAATATTTGACAAGCCAACACCAGTGTTTGATCATATGATTTAACTCAAATAAACACAGACAAAAAGTACACAGCTCCACAAAAATGTCTTATGGCTGCAAAGCATGCCCCAAAACGTCCTTTGGGAATAGTTTTCCCATGCAGGGGTGGACGTTAAGCATTTGTGTACATGTGTACAAATTGTGCACACTTGTGTAAACAACTTTATTTTAGCCTATGTCCTTTGTTATCACACGTCAAAACTCAAACACCAATAGTGTTTAATATTTTAATGCGACTTTATATGTACCTTTGTACATCTATGACAGTAAACTGGATATATTGGGTTTATGCGTAAAACAAGGCTGAGGTTTAGGGAAGCAGCAGTTTTTTCTGTCCCGTGACATTTTCTACGGACCATAAAACAATCCAGATAGATCAAGAAAATAAGGAACAAATATAGCAATGAATATTACCATGAATGAAAAAAAAATGTGGCTCTGCATCACGACCGATCAATCCACTTCTGATTCACAAACTCGTGCTTCCATACCAGTTTTACTTGGTTATGCATGAATTTTTTACTATTGATGCATGTCGAAAAAAATGTGGATCTCATCAACCAGTTACATCCACTAATAAAAGTTTGTATTTGATAGGATCGCCCATTGAAACTCAACAGAATAGCTGTGGGCGATAATTTAATCTCAATCCGAAAAACCTCAAATAAACAGCCCAGAGACGTAGATTGGAAACTTAAAGTAATTGTACAGTTGCCCAGAAGCGTATAATTATTTTATACGCTTTATAATTATATTGTATGCTGTAGCACCCCCTGCTGGGCAGCCGTATAATTACTTTAAGTTGCCCGGCAGGGGGTGCTAAAGCGTTGCGTTATTTAACGATTGCAATGGAAGACCATGACAACCTTAACTGTCCTTATGAGCAGAAAATCGTGACATGAAAAAGCAGATTGTGAGAGCATTTCCATTTCTACCAGGCAAAGTAATGAACAAATATGCTAACTCCCAAGTCCTTCACAGATCAGTCTGACACAGATTACAGGGTGTTTCATAGTAATCAGTACGGACTATTGAACCACACTCATGCAGGGTCTGCGGTGGGCGGGGACAGGAGCAGACCGGACGGGGTGAACATTTTGTACTTTTTTAACAATCACAGTGCACTTTGACTGGACACCGTATGTACAAATCACCATATATCAGTTTACAATCACCAGAGAGAGTGGACAAAAGGGTGCACACTACTATACTCCCCCATTCATTCATATGGAAAAGTGTCTAAACGTTAAAATAAGTTATACAATCATGTTGCAACTACACGGTTATCATTTCAGTGCATTTCCATACATGTGGCGTGCAGCTGCAGGGGGAGGTGTGCAAGTATTGGATTGTCTGTAGGGGACAATGTGTTCTGAAACTTGGCAGTCGTGTGTATGTGTGTGAGTTTTAGTCATTGCCGACTAAATCTGAGCAGTAAATAACAAGAAAATGTAATTTTAATATGCTTAAATTGGATGATTACAATGGGTCAGTACGCTTCGTGGGGAGCTTAGTGCTTAGTTTGTTCACCAGCGTCGCCCTCTGGATGTGTGACGCATAATTAAACATCAAAACACAACAACACAGCACTTGAATGAATGAATGACCCCTACTCGTGGTGGTGGTGCTGGTGGTGGTGGGGTCCTGGTCAGACACCCAGAGACCCCAGCGTCCACGTCTAAAAGCCCCACCCTCGCCTTCTCCTAGTGACACGTGAACGTTTTGGAAAAGTGAGTGGACTCGATTGGGGGGCGGGGTGCACGAACACACACACATGCTGCTCCTGCTGCTGCTGTTTAGCGGAGAGTGAGAGTGAAACCCGGGTTTCTGGTACAATACCTGAGCCCGCACGCATATGTGGCGTGTCAAACCGCGTCCCACTGTAATCCCAAAGGCTGGAGCCGCCATGATCAGCGGGTCAGAGCCCGGATAAACGGCTTCAGTGAGCGCCAGCGATTGTACACACAGTGCGGTCCGTGTGTCGCGTCATATTAGTACACAGTACACAGTTAAACGGACAAGACGTCGGCACCGCTAGCTGCTAATTTATGACGACACCATTAAACCCCCCCCCCCTCCTCCAAGCAACAGAAACACAATGTTTACGTGCTCACGCGGTGAGAGCGAGAGAGACGACGCTGTTTATAGCGTCAATAAACCAGCTGAATAAATGGCGTCTCTACAGGTACAGGAGCTGCCCACACGTCGACGGCCGGCTAACCTGGAGCTAAGTGACCAGCTAGATTAACTTTGAAAAAAGGGGCCTGGCAGTGAAAGATGGAAGCATTTTATTCCTTCACTGCAAACATGACACAAGTGAAAAGCGACGCGGCGACTCACCTTTGGCTTTTCCGTGGCTTTTATTTGTGCTTTTCTTAGGAGCCATTGCTGGTGGAGCCTCGGGAAGAGGAGAAGGACTAGAGGGGCTTCTGTTTCTGTGAGTCAAAGGAAATCAGAAAAATTTGCTCCTGCCTCATAAAACTGACGAACACAAGAAACACGCCCCCTCGAAAAGGACCGACGGCTCCTTGAGCCAATGAGAGGCTCGCTTTTGAAAAAGAGGCGGGTTAAAAGGCGACTTATTCAACTGTGTGGATGGCCTTTTCCCCTTGGCTCCGCCTCCGCGCTCTGCTGGAACGTGGCAAGATGGTCGATCCAGAGCATCGCGATGTTTCCCTCTCCTGATCTCTATCAGAGCAACTAACTCGTTACGTAACAGCTTTCAAAGGATGCATGCTCTTTGCCTGTGTGAATGAAAGGATATTTAAAATATTTTTATTCCATCTAATGTGTACAATTTTGGGAGACTGTTGTGAGAATTGTATTAGAATAAACATATTCACAAACTGGAACCTTCCATGGGTTTTTACTAAAGTAAAAGTTCTTTTGTTTTTTTGTTTTTTCTTTTTTTGTTAATGAGTTTCTGTGTCTGTGCATTTTCTACCAGAATCTCATATGACTTGTCTAATAATAATGACGTAACATCTCACAATAATGACTTAGCATCTCAAAATTGTGACTTAGTATATCATAATTATGACTTGGCGTCTCAAACTAATGGCTTTATATCTCATAATAATGACATAGCATCTCAAAGTTATGACTTAGTATCTCATAATTTCGACTTAGTATCTTATAATTATGACTTAGTATCTCATAATAATGATTTGGTGTCTCAAAATTATGACTATTACCTAATAATCATGACTTGAGCATCTCCTCATGGCTTTATATCATAATTATGACTTGGGTATGCATTGTTACATTGTGAAGCGATGTTAAATTAGATTCTCACATGACTTGTTAAATTGCCTCTGTTGAATATTAGCAGAAAAGGATGATTAAACATGTCCGCCCCAAGCTAATATACCCAGAAGCATTAGTTTAAGCTAACAGTCTGGTTTGAATGGCTGAAAACCATGTTAATTCTGTAAACTGCTAAGGTTACTCCTGAAAAACAAATAAGAGTAGAGAGACACACAAACACACGTTTCACATACGGTTAAAGGGATAGTTCAAGGTTTTTTAAAGTGTGCTTTGGGGCTGCTGAAACTTGAGACAAGGACGCTCACAGAAAACATGGATGTCATCAGATACGAGACAAAAACAAAAAGATTGCGTAATAAAATCCATGTCAGCTATGGTATTTTAAGAATATTTGATGCATTGACCTGCCATTAGATAGTCTTTTCTCACTGGAAACTGAAGTTTGTGTTGCTTTGTAAACCGCTCACTTCCTTAGAATTGAACACATCAAAGTAAAGCAAAGATTGTGCAGATCCATGGTTCTCAAACTGTGGTACGTGTACCCCCAGTGGTACGCAAGCCTCCTCTGGTGGTACTTGGAGGAAAATCAGAAATACTGTTCTTCTGTATATACCAGGGTATGTGATTGGAGTGGAGCTGAGGAATTTTAACTGGGGTGTGTAGAAAACGAAACAAATAACATTGAATAATAATTATTAGAGTGACCTCATCTCTAGCTCCATCTTAATCTAATTTAGCTTTACCAGTTTTCTGAAGTAAATATGAGGGAGAGGAGGATGATGAGAGTGCAAATGATCTTATTTGGGAATACATCTGCCCGCTGTGAATTTTCTCAGGGGGTATTTGGAACAAAACGTTTGCGAACCACTGTGTTAGATAATCTGACTGGTAAAATAATTGACATTGAGCACTATCCCAAGTTTTAAAAAGGGACAAAAATAAACCCAAGATTAAACAGATTATTTTTATACATGTGCTCACTTTAAAGTCCCATCTCATCACCTCTAACCTTCCAGACTGTCCGCGCACACACACACACACACACACACACACACACACACACGCACACACACACACACGCACACACACACACACGCACACACACACACACGCACACACACACACACGCACACACACACACACGCACACACACACACACGCACACACACACATTATTTTTATACATGTGCTATCACTTTAAAGTCCCATCTCATCACCTCTAACCTTCCAGACTGTCCACACGCGCACACACACGCACACACACACACACGCACACACACACACACACACACACACACACACACACACACACACACACACACACGCACACACACACACTGCAGTGCAGAGACCATTTGGTTTTCTCACAGCTTACAGACAAATTGAGGATCGGGGGAGGAGGTCGATGTGAGTTCAGTTGTTCTCACTTACTGTTGACGTTGACCCAATCATTATTCTGTACATCAGTGCTTTGGGTGTGAGCAGTTGATCTAATCACATGACTGGAGTCTAATTTGCAAGATGGATGTTTGTGTTTGAGTGTATCTCTTCACCTCTTTGCTTTTGCGACTGGGAGAATGGAGGGTGTGACCCTCCATTCTCACTGCAAACAGTCTGAAAACAGCTGCTGGAGTTGTTTGGTCACAGATAATTCTCAAAGGAGCTTTGAGGGTATCTTTTCTTATTGGAACTGGAGTATTTCTTATTTATTTAATTCAAAGAAAAATAGAATAACTGAACATAAACATGAATACTATTTTCTGTATTAAATTGAGCAGAAAGAATCGTATAACATGTGCCCCTCGATCACAGAATTCATTTTGGCTCAGGCCGATATGTCTGCATGTGAAATCAAAATACAACATTAGGAAGAGAGAGAAAAAATACATATATCCAATATCAATTTCTATAAGGAAAAATTTATATTTTATATCAATTATAAACATTTAGAGGTGATATTTTATGCTTCAGTGAGGAAAAATAATGAAAAGTTGTTCACAGTAAATGTGGTCATAATATGAATATGTTTGCCAAGTTGAATTCTGTTTTTTCCAAAAAAATGTGAACTGATTGGAGTGTTTTGGAACATAATTGCTTCTTCAAAAATGGGGAGATTTTCCTTTTTACCATGCAAAGTTAATCTAAATAACTATTGGCTGATTATGCTGAAGCTTCATGTCAGAGATACTGTCACAGTTCGGGGCCTAAAGCCCAGAGACAGTGCAACAGGGGAGGCATAACAGGCATTGCCTGGGGCCCCAAGCTGAGAAGGGGCCCCCCAAGAGTGGTAAGTCTACAGCAATGACAATTGGTATACGACCCCCCTTAAATTCTATGATTACATGGCACTAACTTGCTGTTAAAAGAATCATAATTTCAGAATTACTTCATAATTTTAAAACCAGAGAGTGTTTTCCATTCAATAAATTGTGTTTCATTTGTTTGTTTGTTTGTTGTATATGTCAATCTAATGCTGACGACAGGTAGGCATTGTGTAAAGGACTCTAAGAATGACCCGTGTCATACTTTTTGCATCCACAGAAGTGATCAGTTCCCCACCGGTTAAATGGAATGTGACCCAACACGCATGTGTTTCTGGGATGGGTGGGGGAGGGGGAGGTATTTGGCCTCTTTGCCACAGTCCCCTTCAAAATTCTTTTGACTTTCTTAATTAATCTCAAAGGCAACAGAGCAATGACGCATAATAGAAAAGTGTATCTTAAACGTCCAGTGTGTAAAATTTAGGTGCAATAATTTTTATTTGTCCCAAATTAAAGATAAAATGATTATTCTTCATTTTTTAAGTGTAGAATCAGACTGAGCCTTTTATATTTGTATCAGTGGAGGTTCCCTTTTCGGAACACCGTGTTTTTCCAATATCCCACAAAGTAAACTTTAATTAAAAGTAATCTTTTGAGTTGTGATGCTAACTAAAGACTACATATATCCTATGGCACTGTGAGATGAGGGATATTCAGTTGCAATATGCAAATTCATCAGTTATTGTTGCTGCATTTTACACACTTTAAGTCCAATATACAAAAAAAATAAAACAAAACAAAAGAAAAAATTAATGCAATGTAATTAATTAGTAGTTAGTGTGTCTCACTGACAGGTGGGCTGCAACTAGCACATAATGAACGGTGATTTAACACCCAAAAAAGGCATGCAACCTGCTCTGCTGTCAGCTTGTGGCAGCACATTGCTTATCACCAGATGGACTCACTACAGTAGAGTACAGTGCAGTACGTGTTACAGATAAGGGCACTGTGTTCAGTGTCTGCAGGGCAAAGGGCAGAGGCACCATGGCCGGGGAAGGTTTCTGTTTCTATGTCCCATAACAGAGACATTTAACTCCCACTGTCAATGATGGGGACGCATTTAGAGAGGAACAGCCTCTCTGTTCCTGTCTGGGCCAGAGCTCGTAGGTGAGTCAGTCTTTAAACTTTCTAGCACTGACCAAGAGTTAGTGTGTCCTGCAGACTATTATCACATTCAGGGGTGTTGCACTGCATAGGGTAAGAGCCTGGAGGCCTCCCTTACTAGGCTTAGACCTCATGCTGTGTTCCATATGTAGTCGGAACTCTTCCAAGGTCATAGGTCACTCCTTCAACGGTAAACATCCCCTGAACTTGGATTTCGTACTCAGAAACTCACATATACCGGTCCAGGATTACAGGACGTCTGCCTCAATACAAGCACTGTTTCTTTTACTGTCATTTCACATTAAATCAGTCGCTTAATTTATAACTGTGGAAATGTTCCTTCGCTGTTTGTGTGTGAACAAAATACCATGTTGAGGTTGACATGTGTTGCTAACAATGGTGAGCTCGAGTTATGTTTGTGTCCAGAGTTTTTCTGAACACAGTGAATGTGTTAGTGACGTCACGCTCAGCTCCGACTTCTGAATTCCGGTTTAAATGGAACGCATCATTATCTACCGGGAAACAGAACTTTCGTTTTCCCAAAGTAGCATATTCGTTTTATGAGTGGCTTTTTAAGTTTTTCCCACTCTAGAACCTGGTTTCCAAAAAAATTGCATTTCATAGCTCCCAAAGCGCAGTTTCTGTGTGGATAAAAACTCAATACGATTAAAAACACTTTAGTAGATTCTTCTGAACTTGTTGGCCCCTTATTTGATTAGTCCAGTAAACCCAGAGGCTGGTGTGTGAGCCACAGATGAGTCACTGGAGTTTCTTTGTGGGGTTGTGATTTAATCATGTATATGAGACTGCAATTACGGCAATGGTGAAAACCTAATATCCCTTTACCATAGGTCAGAAAACACAGGTTAATACTGGTTTTGGCCAGTGGGAATGAGTGAGGACATTTTGGCTTGTCTTCACACTGGTCCTTTTAAAAGGGGGTTTTGAAGGTTAAGATTTAGGGTTATAGGATTAGGGTTAAAATTTGATGAATTAGGGTTAGGATTAGGCTTTTATAGTTGCAATGGTAAAGGTCAAGTTTAGAGGCTATGGAATGTCTCTGGGTGTCCTCATTACAAATGCTGTGCAGCCTGTGAGTGATCTCTGGGTTTGGTGAGTGTGCAGCAGACTTTGGCTGAGTCTCATATCCTCCAGCTCTCTTACGCCCTCTGCTGACAGAGCCTCTCTCTTAATATGACTTATTGTGTAATTTCTCTGACCCAATTTACTCTCATGCAGACGACTGAGCCGTAAACACTGACAAACAGAAGTCAATGTTTACGAGATCAGGATCATTAAAATTTTTAAAGGCCTAATCATCTACAGTTTTCATTCTCCTGCTCTTTTTACAGTGTATGGTTGTATCATAATGGAAATATTAGGAAATATCATTATTAATTAATAATATTATTATTTAGGACATCAAAGATTCACTGCTCTACTCTCAGTCTGCAGCAGATGGCGTTAGTGCTTTATGATCTGCAGTGTCGATCCAGGCAAACAACGTTAAAGTCTTCCCACTACCTTTACAGCAAATCACAAAAAGTAAAGTATGTGATGTAAAATAAATAAATGCAGCCTTTTCTCATATGCATATTTAGTTTTTTTTATGTTTAAGTCAATATGTGGAGGTGAACTTATAGAGACGGGTCAGTTTTGAATTAGACCCTAAAAACATTTCCTGGTTGGCTCCCTTCATGACTAATGCTGAGCTGTTTTTACTGGGGTCAAATAATGAATAATACTCACAATGAACAGTACCAGAGAAAATATTATTGATACCTGCTTTGGAATAGTCAGTATATCAAGTATCATGTATTGTGTGTGTGCATTTCTTCTTTGTGTCTTTGAGAGGAAGACTGTGGCAATGACAGGAAACTGTTGATTAACTTGTAGGTTTCATCAGGTCAGTTTGCCACATGAGCAAACAAATCAAACGTCCTCCAGTGAATAAACATACACATGCACACACACACACACACACACACACACACACAAAAAACATTGGAAATCAAAAGGCACTTTTTTAAGTGTGAATGTATGAGGTACTGACAAATACTGTGAGCCCAATCCAAAATCCCTCCTCTTGAACCCAAGTTTTGACAAGTTTTTAAATAGTGGACTTAACTGATAAAGATGCACATTTACTGATCCCCATTCAAACTGTCACAGCAGCACGAAAGAGACAAGAGTAAAAGAGCCACAGTCAGTTAATTTGCCATTTATGGAAGAAGAACCCCTCGTTGGAAAGTAGTTGAAAGAGCTCACCATAAAAACATACAACAGACAGAGTTTAAAAATGAAACTGATAAAAACGGAATAAGTTAGGAATAAAAAAAATTAAATGCAGCAATTTTCAGTAGTTTAAAACAATATTTTTTTTTTTTACATTTTTAACCAGATTGCTCTGTGTAGACAAAAATAATCAGTACAACTTAAAAATTAGACTTAAAATAAAAAGGGTTGTCGCCCAAATGAAATTAGCAGCCAGACAGGATTGCAATGCATCTGCGCAATGCACTTCCTCGAATAATATTTTCCGGCAGCACTGAGAGGTGCAATGCTGTCCCCCCACAAGAAAAAAAAAAATTCTTGTCTACAGTTCAAAGTCTTTTATCGCACTTCAATCTTCTTAATCACAGTTCAAAGTCCCCCGTTTTCTTCTACCACTTCTCCTTTTTCTTCCAACAATCTGCAACGATGCCCTCCACTGGGGAAAAATGTACTCGTTGCATTCCACTGAACACTACAAACCATCAGGAGAAATTTCAATAAATTAAATAAACCCAATAAACTCTGCTTCACTTCATCCAACCAATCAATATTCATTCATTGTTGACCTCTAAACAAAGAAGCCAAAATAATAAGAGGTCTACTGCTTTATCTTCCCACATGAGGGCCAAGGGGCCGCTGGAGCCAATCCCAGTTGAGGTGGGATGAAAGGCCAGTCAGTTCAAAATAGAATGGCAACAAGGCAATAGCGAGCTTGGAACTGTATTGAGGAACTTTGGACTGTGGAGAAGAACATCAGTTCTTCAACATAGCTCTTTGGCACAGTTGAGAGGTGGATGAGAGGTGAAACGCCTTCGAACCTAACTTTGGATTGTGGATTAAGAACTTTGAACTTGATTGAAAACGTGTGAGGAACCACCAAGAGGAAATTTTAATGATTACAAACTTCATACTGTGGACGGCAACATTGCATTTCTTAGAGTACACCCAGCAGGAACGTATTGAAAAACCAAGGACTTCCAATAAATGTCATTATACTTTCATTGTGGGTTGATCTGGGAAGCAGTGTTAATGTTTACCAGACTGAGTGTTTACTGACCCACTAACACTGATCAAAGGTCTTTGACGCACAAAGAAAGAGAGCAGTGCAACTTCATTCATGACTTATATAACTGGAGGAAAGAGTATCAAGATCTTATTCATGATAACAATAGTACAGGACAAGTTGCATGGGCTATGTCAGTCTTCTATTATTAAACTTTTAGATTTTATTTTTGTCATTTACTGCATATCATACATTGTGGCCCGTACTGCATGGTCTTCAAATGTGATTAAAATCTTCATCTGCAAAATTAACTGTGACTACAGCTCAGCCAAGTTTATGTTGTGGAGTAGATAATAATATGTGGCAACCCATGGCCATAAAGAATCGAACTGGGCTTGTAATCAGAGGGTTGCTGGTTCAAATCCTGAGGAAGGGTAAGCAAGGCATCCAATCCCCATTGCTCCCTGGCTTGTGTATGTTCACAACTGATGTATAAAAATTATGGTTTAAATGCAGAGGTCAAATTCTCAATCACTAATTGGTGTGTGTGTGCAAAAATGACTAACCCAAATAATTATTCTCAAGAGGATAAATAAAATTAATAATTTAAAATAAAAAAATATAAATAAAATATATACACTACCAGTCAAACACTTGGACACACCTTCACATTAAATTAAATGAGAAGGTGAAACAACATGTTCTGATAACTGGACTTTCAACCAGCAATGTCTCTATGTTTATAATAAATAATATTCAGTAATGCTAAAGACTGACTCTGAGTTATGAATGTCCCTCACCCACAGATATGTCACAGCTTACTTTGAATTAAAATGTTCTTTATTCCACATCGCCTGTTTACATACAAGAAAGATGTCAATCTTAATACAGTCCTGTGGACTGTTGTACAGAGAAATATGCATAAATAAATTACTGACTACTTTCCAGGTGAAATAATTATGTTATGTCAAACCACCATTGACTGATCAAAACAAATGATGAGTCAATGTGTGAAGTTATGTGCAGATTGGTCCAACTGTAGCTAAATGAGCAAGAAATCATCCTATACTAGTGTATAAAATTATACATTTTTCATAAAACCACAAAATTTCCTGTCATAAATGAGGAAAAAAAAAAAGTGTAACAGAGCACCAGTATATTGAATGGTCAACCACGAGCAACAGAGTACATGATGGATTAGTTTGGCCGTCTGATGAAATGATAAAGACGGAGTGATGGTGTGGAGGGAAGGCAGGATTCATGCATCACAACGTACCCAACAATTAACTGCCACACTGGTGTGAAAAAGAGCAGTTCTCACGCCATCACTATGGTCCTCAAACTTTTTATACCAAGTAGCACCTGAGAAAATATCGAGCTCTCAAAGTAACAGCATCGTCACCAACATTAAAATACAGTGGCGTAAACAGGCCGAGCAAAGTCAGCTACAGACTTTTAACAGGAGGCAGATTTATTCCCGGTAAGATAATTTGCTCTCTGATCATCCTCACCTTCCTCACATATACTTCAGATACAGGTACAACCAAATTAGGTTAAGATAGAAAGAGAGATAAGATGGCTCTGTTTATTATAATTTAATTTATATATATGTATTCTTATTATTTTTTAACATTTTCTACGCACTCTGATCAAAATTCCCCAGCTCCCCTCCGATCACATTCCCAGGTATATACAGTAGAACAGTGTTTCTGATTGTCCACAGTTTGAGAACTATGGGATGTATTAACAAACCATGTGCGTCCCATCATCACTAACAATTGATATCAATTTACAGACACTGATGATTCACTGCTGGCAGATTACAGAAGGACTGACCAAAATTATGCTGATTATACTATCACTCACTCTCGCTAATCTTCTATCGCTTTATCCTCCAAATGAGGCTCGCAGACGGGTGGGGGGCCCTGGTGCCTAATCCCAGCTGACACACGGAGAAAGTTGGGGGGGAAACACCATGAACGGGTGGCCAGTTCATTGCAGGGCCACATAAAGACAGACAACCATTCACGTTCACACCTACGGACAATTTAGAGTGTCCAAATCCCCAAATCGTGTTTTTGGACTGTGGCAGAAAACCCGGAGAAAACAACCAGGTGGTAAACCCAAGTCTAACCACTACACCAACTGTGTGGCCCATGTCTATTTGTCTTAATATACCTGTCATTTCTATGCCTAAAGGTGTGACATCAGCATTTGCTCAGATTTCAGCTAGCAATGTAACATCATGTAAACTCAAGTCCATCCAGTTTGGACTTTTTAGTATCTTCCAGAGAGTGTGTTCGGTCCACAGTACAAAACAACCACGTTTAAAAAAAAAATGTCATCCCTCCGAGGATTGTTTATTCTCTGCTGCTCCTGATATCAAGCAGTTTTCAGGAGTCACAGCGATATCAGCAGTCGGGTGAGCAGCGATCTGCTGCAGGAGCGTCTCTGACTGAAGCAGATGATTGGTCCAGTCGTGACACACCTCCTCTATTCCAGGCCCCTCCCCTCCATATTCTGGCGGCAGAACAGCCGGTGAGAAGAAGTCACTTAGAGTGTCATGGAAATCAGTGCCATGCATATGGATCTGCAAAGGAGCATTAAAATTATTCAGACACGGGTATAGTGAAATTAGATTAAGATAGAGCCAGAGATAAGGTGACCCTGGTGCATACTGTAGAACAGTATTTCTTATTTTCCTCCATGTACCACAAGAGGCAGTTTGATGATGATGATATGATTGGTGGTACACTAACCACAGTTTCAGAAAATGTGCTATTTTAGCTCATGGAGACACAAACTTGTGTCACGTGGGGACATTTGAACAGAGGCTTTCAAACACCAAAGTCACAAAATAGCACTTCTGAACTCACAAACGGAGGCAGCAGTGGATCAACCACTCCTGTGTGTTACAATGTAAAACTAAAGATTTTCTTTGTAAACTATGGCCTCGTGGAAACATTTGAACATGTGAGTATGGATGTGGCCTGAGAGCAGGAGAGTAACGGCGGTGCTGCTCACCCTCTGTTTGATCTTGTCGGGCAGGAAGGGACGAATCATGGCAAAGACTGGCCTGAAGAACATCGGCTCGTTGACCAGGTGGATTCCTCTCACTTTGAGAGGGAAAGAGTCCTGATAAACACACACACACAGACTTGAAGTGAAAGAAATGGACAAACGCTGAAACATCCTGTGATGTAAGCTATACACTTTCCTCGTGTTATGAGCTCAAGTTCTCCTTTTTCAACAGAACAAGTCATTACAATATTTCTGTACATTTCTCAGACCAAAAATTCAAATGCCTACCGAGAGCACGGACGATATCTTTCTGGCGAGGGAGGGTGTAATCTGCAGGGCGTGGCCTAAACTCCACCCCTGCAGGTCAAATATGGCCTTCAGGCCTCTCCTTTGCGTTAATGTCTCCGAGGAGATGATTTCTGACGTCATCAGGCTGACTCTGAACACGTGGAAGGCCGACCAGTCCTTAGGGTTCCACTGTCCTGAAGACAGCGAGACAGAGGCAGACAGACAGAGAGAAAGAGAGAGACAGGCAGACAGACATAGTGAGACATTCCAAATCAGGACCGGATTCTCACATGGGTTGGACATTACTGCCGTCTGTGTTTACTGACCAATCCTGTAGAGCAGGACTCTGCTGCCAGCGTGGTCCCTCTGTGGGAGGACGGCGTGATACGAGGTGCTGAGGAGGCCAAGGACAGAGGACGGAGACAGACATCGGCTGATCTCAGGACTCTCCTTCCGCCAACGTTGGTAGTTTAATAAGAGCTGCACAGGACACATGCAACGTTCAGGGACATCGGGGACATTAGACGACTCTGCTGTCTTAACATCACATCTGTGCTGTAGGTTTAGATATTTCAGGTTTTGTTAAGCCTGGTTGTTGTGAGTCACTCGTTGGTTTTTATTAAATGTTATTTATTAAAAACATGGAGTCATTGCTACAACTGAGAGTCCAGTTGTTCAGAAAAACTAGTTTCAAGGTTGACGCCGATAGAGAGAAAGCTGTTGTGGTCATTCCATGTCTGGTGTAACTCAAAACGTGGATAATGACAGAGCAGTGAGAAGAATATTCCTAATCAGGGTTTATACCAAATTCAAGGACCAATTCCCCTCAAAAGATGGGAGAGCAACTCGTAAGTGCCGCTTCACAAATGGCGTCCACTTTCATTGATTTGCAGCACGATCTGCATCCGGACATCTTGGTCAAGTCAGTCTCTGTAAATTTTCTTTGGTTAGACAGAGGTTTTGTAATTTTCATTTCCCAGCCAACACATTATTTTCTCTCTCTTGTTTAATGTAGTAATGTTTGCTCATTGTTCTCAACGGCTGAGAGAGACAGTGGACAGTGTTTGTTCAGCATAGGCCGAGTCTATGTACATCAAGCAATGCAGGGCATGAAACAGTAGGTGGTGTCGTATCAAACAAGGGAGACTAAATATCAACCTAACTTCTTTCTTGCACAAAATTCAAGGACTTTCACTGACTCGCGTCTTTTAAGGGTGATTGTAAATTTTTTTTTCAAATCCACCAACTATCAAGGATTTCAAGGACCCATGGGAACTCTGCCCGATTCTAATAAAGTATGTTAAAGGTCATTAAACAGATGATTACATGTGTCATCTTTGACGACAGATCTTCAGAATGTGAGGTAGCGCCAGGTTGCTTCCGTTCTCATCCAGGATCTTTTTCAACGTCCTCAATAGCGACCCCCCACTTTTGCTGTGGAGGAGTAATCAATTTACAAGGCAACACAAACTTCAGTGTCCCGTTAAAAAAAAGGCTGTGCAACATGAGATAAACGTATGAGCACTTCCTTCAGCAATCGTGGCAGGTGTCGATTTTATAAGGCGAGCCAGTCTTTCCTTGTGTCTTGTGTGTGGGAGTAACGGTTAGTGCAGTAAGGACTGCAACCACACTGCAAAAAGAGTACTGCCCCTTTAACAATAACATTATGACATTAGTGATTACTCTGAATTATGACCTGAATACTTCTGACGAAACACATAACAACACATCTCAACCAGGGGTGAGGGGAACTTTCATTTTTTTTGGAAAAAGGAAAACAAGACCTTTAGGCCTCATACACACGAAAAACAATAATTTATCCTGTGATGCTTTTTAAAACATTGACTGTAAACATAGAACAAGAAATGCTTCTGACCACACAAACCCCCGAAATGACCCAAAATTTCTGTAGTACATATGCCAGGCCCGCAAGTGTCACAGTAACGCGTCTTTTCTTAATAAAGCTTTATTCGAGTAAGTATAAATTACAGTGTATACAATCACAGGAACAGAAAAAAGTTACCATAAAGTGAATAGGGGTGGGAGTCGCCATAGACACCATAATACCATTGATATGTAAGCGGCGATATTATCACAATGTTACAACATATTGAGAATTTGCGAAATCACATATTGCAACACTGAAATGTCCGTTAATTTTTTTTATGCTAATACACAAGACATTTAATATTTATATGCTAAACAGAATCAATTGTTGGCGTCTCAAAGGCAATACAATATCGCCATTCAATATTTACCTATTCAATATTTCACTGTTTCAATTTTTGCATGATGAATGACATCATTTTCAAAGAAAATGATAATGAATGCAACCGCAAGAGAGGTGGGGCGATGACATCGATAAAGAGACGATACAATAAAAAAAAAAATGTAAACAGATTCACCTAAACTTTTCGTGTGCACTGGCCCTTTAACCTGTGTCTTACAGAAACAAAAGAACTATTACACAACTGGACTTGAAGACAAGGTTCGGAAAAGTATAATGTGCAAAGTTATATAAATGAATGATTGAAAGAAATAGCAAAAGTCACCTTAATTAACTGGTCTACCTCTGGTTTCTGTAACAAACATGCAATTGTTGTTAACCTTTATTATTAATTTCCGCCCAGAAAAGTGACAGAAATAGTTAAATATCTACCACGTTCACGGACATACCTTGTTCGACATATGTATAAATATCACTTATGGCTGTAAAAATGTCGATGAAGAAGTCAAAGTCAACGTGGTTTTGGGGCAGAACCCGCTGCATCAGTCAGTGATTACACCGCAGGGACCAAAACGAACCAAACGTTGGTTGTTTTCGTTTTCCTGCCTCGTTAAGTGCAGTCCAGTCCAGTCCAGTCGAGTTCAGTTCAGTTCAGTTCAGTACCTTCAGAGAAAGCTCCACGTCAAAGTCTCTGGCCCGCAGGAACTTGAGGAGGAATCCGTCGGAGAGCGTCGTGACGGCGGACAGCTCCGTGGCCTGCAGCGCCCGCCGCCTCAGCTCACCCACACGCGGCTGCAGCTGCGGAGAGTCGTCCGGGAGTTCACTGAGCTCAGGCCCGTTCATGACGCTCCCTGGTCCCATTACATTACACTGTTACACCGTAATACAGTCATACTGATATTACTGCTGCCAGAGAGAGAGAGAGAGAGAGAGATAGAGAGAGAGAGAGAGAGAGAGAGGAGGGCTGTATGTGTGTGTTTGTGTACTTGTATGCATATCCTCGTGAGGACCATACATATACATAGGAAAAGTGAGGACATTTTGTCTGGTCCGACCAGTTAATGCCTAGTTTTAGCTTTCTGTTAAGGGTTCAGTATTTAGTCCTGATGGTTAAGGTCATGTCAACGGTTGCATTATCTCTGTGAGCACACTAACAATGAAAGTGTGTGTTCTTGCATTTGTTACTCTCCAAAAAAAAAATAAATTTGCAATTTAGATTTGCAATTTAGTTCAGATTCATGCATATATTCTTTTACTAACGTACATAAAAGTTATAAATCACTGACCATTTGGTTCCCCATTTAAATATTAAGTGTTAGGTGTGACTGTAAAAATGACTGTAAATCAGTTGCTAAATTATACACAAAGTTGCTGTTGTCAGGATTTATATTGCGATTCGGGTCAGGATAGTTTGTCATCTCTAAAAACTGGGTCTCCCATGTACAAAGTTTGGGATACAATGAGCTACAGTAGATGATTTTTCACATCTGTAATAAGGTTAGGAAAGATGAATGAATGAGCTCCTTAAGATGCTTATTTAACCTTTAATTGAGTTCATCCTCCTCTATAGAATCTTCAAAATTCAAAGTGACTCCTCTGGCGAGAAAGCAGATGATACGCTGTAGATATTTATAAGCTGTTTTTAATGCACTAATGTGTCAGTTAAAAAACCTGAAATATCTCTGAAACTTTCATATTTAAAAATTACATTTTTGTGGTAAGTTGTGTGACTGGATCCACCTCCACCTTTTACCCCCTCATGGAACAGCAGTATACAATATGTATCTCTCTCTACAAATGGTATATATTTCTTTACGATGTCCTGAGTGCAATAAGCTTTGAATTTTTTAAGGAACTCATTTGTAGCAATAGTTTTTATGCAAACATGCACAAAACAAAGAAACAAAATAATTTCTACTCTTTTCTGTAATTACAAACATCAGCACAAGTGTTTGCCAACTCATAATAATAATAATAATAATAATAATAATACTAATAATAAACAAGACTCTGCATTCACAAACATGACTGAGCTTTTTTACTGAAAAACTGTAACAGGGGGTTGGTGAACCAGGCACCGGTGTAGCATCACACAGCTACTGTAAATACAAGACAACACCCACAGCACAGCCATCGATTATACAATGCTCCTAATCAGTATAATCATCCGTGAATAATGAATTGTATAATCAACAGCTCTGGAGGATCAAAAGCTTGAGGCTGGAGATCCAGGTGGAGATCATCAGGCATCGTCTCCTCAGAGTCACTCAGTCCAAAGGAGAAAAAGATAAAGAAGAAGCTTATGGTGACGTTATGATTGTATCAACAGCATGGCTTTCTTTGTCCCTGGACTCTCGTCCTCTGAGCGTCCTCCAGTCCCGTGGAGGACAATGACTGATGTGCGTTTTGTGTGTACAACGGACGTGGTGACCAGGGACTCACCACACGCCTCGTGATCAGACTTTAGAATTTCACAATCTTTCACATGACAAGAGAAAAAACTAAAAAATAAAAAGTCTTCCAGAGGTTTGGAACAACATGGACCTACAGAGTGAAAAACATGGTGTTGGGAAATAACAACCCTGTTTTCCTGATTATGCAAAGATGCAGACGCTGGGGTCAGAGGTCAGAGAACCGACAGCTGCCTGTTGCATCACTAAGACTCTTCAGCATCACTGCCACACATGGTTAAAGACAAACACAGTTTTTTTGAATGAGGAGTCTCTAGAGCAGTAAATTCCCAGAATGTGAGCCATGGCCCCCTGGTGGCCATGAGAGGAAAGCGTGAAAGTATGTGACCAACAAAGATTTTACTTTCAGTTAAAGCTGCTGTCAGTGACTTCATCTTTTGGCTAACCTTTTGTCCATTGCTCCCATAATTATCACACTACCTCAGGAACATGTGATGCAACTTATTATTTTGTTTGCATAATCAGATTACATACAAAGTCAATGCAAAGACGCCAGTAGAAGCAAATTTTGCATTTGTCTGATAAGGTGACTGATGCATGATAGTGCAACCTTTGCAATCACAATGCATCTTTCTAATAACATTACTTTAACTTGAGCAAAAAAGAAAAACAAAAAAAACAAAACTTTTTTTTTAAGTGCTCATCACGACTGGAGGAGTGGGAGAGGCAGGAAATGACCAAGAGATTGGTCTATGTGGTACTTTCCCTATTACATTAGCCAAAGACTATTTATTAAAGACATGATCAAGTGACTACAATAATGCAGGTAATGCAACACAATAAACAGGTCTTGCATTTGGTCTGGAATTGCGTTAGACCTCCTGTACAGACAGGACAATCTCTTTGTGGAATTCTGGCTCCTGACTGGTTAAATTCAATGATTCAAATTATATTAAATATTTTCAGAACCTGAAACTGAGACTTACGTCACTGAGCAGCTTTAAGCTTCAAATAACCAAAAATATAATATTTCATGATCCATTTGTAATAATTGCTTTGCAAATTGTCATGTTCAAGTGGGTAGATTGCTTATGACAATATATGGACAATATTATGCAGAATTTATCTATTCAAGATAGACAAAGGCCTGATTTAAAGCCCCCAAAATATGAATATGAAATAAACATGTATGAAACTAGTGATCAGAGCTGTGATTTCTTTTTAATTTTAAAATTTGGAATGTGAGCTCTAGAGGAAAAAAATGACATTGGGCCTCGTGCAGTAACACCTCATACACAAACACATTTGTTATCAAGTGACTTTTGCAAATTATTTAATAGAATCTGTCATCTTTTCAAGTCGAGTCCACACTTGTCCTGTAAGACAAGTCCACAGCTCCCTCTAGTGAGTTTAATGAATGATGACATGTTGGTTGATGTACTGCATTACGAATGTGTTCATGGTTTCTAATGGTTCTTCAGGTACACCTTGACACTGTATATACTTAAACTATCTCAGAATAGATACTTCAGGTGTCATTCTATAAGGTCCTGACACATAGTCAGCACTGACTACTCGCCCCCTCTCACTGAAAACATGTCTGCCAGCAGGAAATGGCTGAGCTAATAAAAATCTACGCCTTCATAACGCTAGAATATCTTAAGACTGAGTATGCCTCCTTGTTAAAACACCCTTTTCTGTGCAACAGCTGGAAACTGAAGTTTGTGCTGCCTTGTAAACCGCTCACTCTCTTGCATCAAAATCCAAAGAGACAACCACACAGAACGACTTTACATCACAGAACAAGAGGAGTTGTTCGTCCACTCCAAACCTACCAAACAAGGCAGAAGAAGTGAAGCAGCTCCTGTGTCTCAATAAGCTAAAAATGCAGATTGTCTCAATGGATTTTGGTGTGTGAGAGTGAGCCCCTTAAACAGAGCACAGCCACCTGTACGTGACACACTGACTATGTGAAGGTACCTTATATAACCATATGCATCCCACCAATGCTGACACATTTTTACACATGCAAATGAACCTATAACTACATAAACAGTAGTGTACATACATTTTTTAAGGAAACTACAACTGGAGTGACAGAGAATAATGAAATCCCACAAGCGCACAATTAAACATGAACAGGTCATGTTCATCAGTGTGCCTAGAGAGGGGGGGGTCTGGAAACATTTGCACAATCCTCACATATGTGTATAAAACATTGTTGCATGAGGCCCAATGTGTATTTTTGTTGTGACATAACTTAATAAATTTGTGGCCACAAACCAACACGTGGTACAAACAGAAAACAGGCCTGATGACTCATATTAAACATTAAAAAAAATAAGACATTTTGAAAGAACTTGTGACTTGTGCTGGGTGTCAGTGGTTATGTTACCTCATTTGGCTGAATAAAATAAATATTTGTTCATTTGGCAGAAGAGGATAAACATTTTAATTTTTCTGTGGTATGAACTCTGCCAAAGTTAAAGGGATAGAGTAGCTGCTTTTTTTTTTTTTTTTTTGAAGAGTGGTTATATAAGACACTGATAGTCAGTGGAGATCATCAGTGCTGTGTGCGCACCCTTATGACAAGAACCCGCTAGAGACATGGATATTTGCCAGCATTGACACAAGTTAAAACTGATTTAACACACTTAACCAAAGGCTCACCTAATAATATTTAATTCAACTATGTCTCAAGAGCATAGTGACCACTTTATCTCCATTTGAAACAGTATTTTCAGACTGGGAACTAAGTTTGAAAAGCATTCACACACCCACACCAAAGCCCATAGAGAAAATCAGAATTTTTAGCTCACAGGGAAACAGGAGCTGCTGGTCTATTTCTGCCTCCTTTGGTCAAATTCTGTCACTTAAGTAAATCAAAACACATTATTCAACGACCAATAATATAGCACATCATATTTGCACTTACTGATGGAGGCAGTTGTGGTTGAACAACACCTGCATGCTGGGATGTAAAATTGCTCATTTTCTCTATGGACTTTGGGGTGGGAGTGTAACCAGTTTACAAAGCAACACAAAGTTCGATTTCCAGCCAGAGAAGAACGTCAAACAATGAGATAAATCGGGAAAATATGCGTGGAATTTATTAGATGAGCATTTAGTTAGCAGCCGTGTTTTTCTTTCACCCAGCACTACCCTCTACTTGTAGATTTCATTAGACTCACGTGTGGAAAAAAAAAAAAGGGGGGGGGGCGTGATCTGTCACAGTGTCAGCCATCTTTACAGAGAGGTGTGTTGGAGTGTGAGGCACCATCCGGAATGTAGAGACACTAGACAGAACTAAAAATTAAACTCAAGCCAATAAGAGCTTCATCAGCCTGCCTGCAGATGGAGTGAGAAAATCTTATGTACAGAATCATATCAAGCTACACACGTAACGTAACGTTTAGTTCTTTTCTTGGTTGTGGGAGCAAAAGAACAGAAAACATCTCTGCAATGACATGAAATGTAACATGGCTTAAAATGACCACATATCTAAAGGAAGACGTGTCAAAGTGAAAACCTGAGGAAGAAGAACATAAAAGTCCCGCAAGAAGAACAAATTAAAACTCAACTGTTCTTTGGATGAAATAGATGGTGTTCAAGTTACAACAGCTGTAAAATAAAGGACACTGAGGGAATGAAGGACAGTGTTTAGTTCAGTCTGTCCTAACTGATGTCAGAGGGATAGTTGAGGTTTTTTCTTCAAGTCTGACTGGCTAACATCCCAACACAGTCAGCACAGTGAAGAGAACCAGGCCCTGCACCAAAGTCCATAAAGAAAATCAGCAATCTTGCATCACAGCACTCACGAGCTGTTAATTCATTGTTATTCTGTGACTTTGGTGTTTGAAACGTTTCGTTTGGATTTACATAAACGACACAAACTTATTAAAGGAGGCAGCTGTAGAGCAGCAGCTCCTGCGTCCTTATGAAGTAAATCGCTGATTTTCTCTATGGACTTTGGTGCAGGAGAGAGAGCACGTTTATAGATATTCAGTTTTCTGTCAGAAAAGGTTGTCTAATGGAGAGAAAAATGTTTTCTGAGAATGAGCAACCAAACATAAACTATACCTTTAAGACTACTATTATGTAAGAATTTGGCTTAACTTAGCATGTACAGTAGAAAGAGAAAAGTCAAAAGACTGAAATACACATAAAACAAGTGTAGGAATAAAATAAATATAATCTCAAATAAAATATTTAAACTTGTAGATTTTGAAGGCCACAACGATCCCAAATCACGGATGAAATAACTCGGCACATATATTTATATATTATATACAGTATTAAATGTAAAGTATAAATATTTAAACATTTATACTAAATTATCGTTTCGACTGAACTTGACAACCAAAGTGTGTAACATGTCGGTGATGAGTGCAAACTGCTAATCAGATCCACAGCAACCATTTTCACTGTGACAGACAGGCCATCTCCCCCTTTTTCTATGAACCAGTTGGACAGATGACTAGAACTCTTTCATTAACCAGCAGTTTTCAACCTGTCTGCAGTTTTTCTGTTAAATCAAGATTTCAGGGGACAAAATATAAAAATCCTTGGAATTCGTCTTCATCTTCTTTTTTTCTTGAAGTTTGTAAAGAAGGGATTGACCTAAACGGGTTGACACACAGGTGGTATATATCCAGGCATCTCTCCCACGCATCCACACATAAATATGTTGGCATACATAAAAAAAAGGGTGTCACTTTTCCAGAAGGAGGATTCTTCGTCGCACTGTGTGACTGGGTTTCTGTGGGGAAAAATAAGACAATAATCCTTGACCTGAAAATAAAAATTCCGCTGTTTCCAACTGCTGCTTGGTGTGTTCACACCAATCACCACCTCCTGCTTTGGTCCTTTATCTTATTTACAACATGATTACAAATAATATAGTCTCTCTTTGTATGTATTCTCGCTAACTAGCAGTGTCTGCATGTCCATGAACAGTAAAACATTAAAATCACTAGGTGTGTGTGTGTGTTCAGACACACCGTAGGCATTCACTTCACTCTTCCTACAAAGTGCAGGGGTATGTGTGTGTGTGTGTAAAGCATGTAAGGTGCACGTAGGCAGCTCTGTGATGAAGCTGTAGAGCAGCAACAGTGTAAATGTGCAGGAGCACTGTGCCGCCAGACCGGGGACAAACTTCTGTGACCGTTTTTCCATTCAGGTCCACTCCAGGATCCAGATTACATGTGGACATGAGGTTTAAATGGTTCTTCATTTATTCAAGGCCTTTCTCCTCGAGCTACGAGCAGGAGGAGAGTAACTTTTCAGCAGCATTCAGCTCAGAGTGGTCGGCCTCGTTCTGTGAGGGAGTGGTGTGGCACCGTGCGGGAGCAGGGACACTTCCTGTCTGTGAGGAGAAATGGTCTGCGGTCCATTCATGCTAGGCTGAGGCTGAAGTAGAGTCAGAGACACAGGTTTGTCACCTGCTGCTTGTGTGAGGTGGGGTTGAAGTGAAAGGCCTCACCTATTGTTCTGGCTGAAGGTAGAGGGAAGGGTGTGATGACCTTCTGCTGGGTTTGTTCAGTAGAGTTTGTTTCAGTTCCTCTGTTAAATCAGTCTAAACCCAAGCAGAGGCTCCTGCGCTGAAAACATATATTATGTAGGCGTGAGAGTTTCAAACTCGTCCTTGGTTGAGTGTTCAACGCCCAACTCGCCGGGTAATTCGTCGGTTAGGAGGTGGAGTTCCCTCCTTTGAATAAATTCTGGACCCAGGCGAGGGGCGTGGCCTGATGTCAGGAGTCATCGTCAGTGTCCTCTATCAAAACCTTGGTGTCACGGGTTTTGGACCTGGAGGAGACAGAGGAAGACTTGTTTACTTACTGTAAGCTTGTTTGTGCATTTGTTACTTCTTCAGGACCTTTTCTGACTTTGTCAGGACTAGCAGTCTTCATGGAGACTAAAACCTGGTCCTAATGAGGCAGAACTGGAACTGGTTAAGTTTGAAAATAAGACTCAAATTGAGGTTAGGTTAATGCATTAACTGGTAATGGTTAAGGTTAGGGACAACACTTTAATGGAAGTCAATGCAATGGAGAATGTCTGCGGAAATCTGTGGGTCTACTGAAGCCTGTGAGGACAAATTTGATTAACACCTATCTTTGTGCGAACATTTTGACCTTGTGAGAACATTCACAACTACAAAGGGATTTTTGACAGACATAAAAACAACAAAGCTGCTGGTTCCCCGAGACTTTTGCCCATTAGTGTATATTTGTAAAGACTCACTGTGAAGCGAGCCGTGGCCTGCGTAGACTCATACTGTAACTCCTCTTCCAGCTCTTCTTTCCCTGCCGGTTCCTGACGCCGTCCTCCTGGTCCATCATCTGCTCCAGCAGTGTCTGATCGTCAGCGTTGAGTGGAGCCACGCTGATGTCTCTGACGGCCCTGAACTCACCACAGTTATTCAGGTGTTCGTTCTCCAGTCGGAAAAAGTTCCACACAAAACGTCTGTGGAGGACAAACACTGACTGTCAGAGGACTATTCGCCGATCTATGCATACTTAACAGAATTCATATCTGTACATTAAATGCTGGGTTTCTTTCCATGTCAGTGTGTGTAGTTGACACTTCAAATTAAATATTTAAAATGAAAAATGTTTCATTTTAAAATTTATACAATGTATTTTAAAAAACTTAATTTTACACAGCACGTCTGGAGACATTTAGTGAGGAAAAACACATAGAAGTGAGATTAAATAGCCACACTTTAACAATTCATAGGACTAAAATATTCACTGACGAGAGCTTTGCTGTTTGCTATGATGGAGAGATTTTGATTATTTTCTTTCCATCCAGAAGTTGATAATAATTACATTCTTCAGTCCACCTCCTCCCTTTAGAGGATGTCTTATCTTCCCAAGTAATGGCAGTGCTGGGAGGATGTGCCCTTCCTCAAGGGGGGACTGGGTACCTCAATTCACAAAAAGAGCATTTGGCAAGTCAAGACGTCCATTCTACTCTCCCATTAGAGATTCAAAAACTTTTACTGCATTTAAAACAAAACTGAAAAATATGTCAACATTAACTTTTGTATTATCTAAACTGGTCTATTTTACTTAGTGAATTCATGCTAAGAAATATTCATTGTCACTCACTGGATTTTATATATTGTTTTATGTTATTAGTAAATGATATTGACTATATTCATCTTCAATTTTATATAATTATACCTGTTACCATGCGTGTACCTTTAATTACAATAAAAGATTATCTCATCCAAAAATGGCAGGAGAGAATGGGCTGAAGAGATAAAAAGGAAAAAAAGATGATTTTAAACCTGAAGACTTCCATTGGGGCGAGAACAGTAGTCAGAATATCAGAGATGCCATGAAAGTCAGAGACAGTGCTGAGGGTGACGGTCAGAGTCCATGAGAAACGCAGCAGCACATCCTCCACTATAGCACTGTAGTAATAGGCCTGCAGGGGGAGACAGAGCACAGCCAACACATCATACATGACAGTGTACTGCAGAGAATATCACCACAGTGAGGAGAAACAGTGTGGGTTATAATGTCTGTATCCTTGTGTCCACAGAGCTCCACTCTGTGTGATCCACAGCCATGCACAAACATGCAGAAATGCCTAATGGCACTAAAGTGGACAGGGAACGTGAAAAGTACGACCCAGGCCAATAGAGGTTCCTCAGTTATGCCATGTGCACTAGACTGGGGGCTACATTTTTCCGTCCAAACCCAACCAAATTTGAGAGAATATTGACCGAGCCCGACCTGTACCCAACATGTGCCCTGCATTCTTTTGTCCAAGCCTGAACAATACCTGACACAGGTAGAGTAAATTTAAGCTAATTCTGATTGTCATACTGATTGTTTGCCTTTATTTACAGTTACTACCTAACTAGCACCATGGACACTCAAACAAAGCTAGACACAAAACACACACCCTGAGTTATGAGTTATCACCAGCATTTACAAGTATAATAAAGATTTAGCAGCCATCAGTTCTTCTTCATTAACTTTTGGTGAAATGCAAACAGTTACATAATTAACCCATTGGGGTTTATTTTGAGTTGTTGAGAAAAGGGAAAACGTCCACCATGGGTAGCTCCAATAGCCTGTGTGTTGAGTTCAATCTACTGTTGTACATTGCAAACCCTGGTTCCAAACAAACACTTGATCAATCACTCATCAGTTTCTACTTATTATCACTTATCTTTACATGTTATACATCTACTTATTAAATGTTTACACACATTTTCAATAAAGCAGTTAAAGACAGCCATTTAAGAACATGTTATTTAACTATGTTTCACAAAAAAAGAATTATAAGAAGAATAACTGAAATTATCATATCAGTATCTGGATTTGTGTGTGTCTCCATGCTCTAAGGTGCACAAATACCTTATGGGGATAGACAATCTCCTCTCTCAGGAAGGAGTTCTCTCCCGCATTGCGGTCAAACAGGCCCCAGTCCATCTTTAGATCCCATACCAGTGTGTAACATGAGCTGATCACTGAACAGCAGATGTACAAGTAGAAGAAGATGTGGGCATCAGCGTGAGTTTCAGCTAAGGAGAAGAGAAAGATGAGACAGCCTCAGATTAAGAAGTTCAAATATAAAAACATAAATTAATTATTTTTTTTCACTTTAAGAAGCAAAATAGGCTTATATTTTTTTGCTTAACAAAAATAATGGTACTTTAAAAGTGCAGTGTGTAGGTTTTATGGGGACCTATGAACAAAAATGTTTATAAATTAATCCATCACCTGAAAATTTACTTTTGTTACCTCAGAATAATTTGTACAACTCAGAGAAGGTCCTCTTCCATGAAATCTGCCATGCAGTACCACCATGTTTGTACAGTAGCACAAAATACAACACTGACTCTTGGAAGGGTTTGTCATGTTTTTTTGCTACCTGAGGTAAAATGTATCTAGTTAGTTGCAATATGCAATATTTCCTCGATTCATCAAGTGCTTATTGGGTCTGTAAAATGTCAGTTGTTTTCAAACCTGAAAATTATGATATTCTTAAATGTCTTGTTTTGTCCACAAACCAAAATGATTTCGCTTTAATGGTTTATTTGTTATATGGAGCAAAGAAACCAGAAAATATTCACATTTAATTGTTTTAATAAAGACAAAAATCACTCAAACTGATCAAAATAGTCAATGATTAATTTAGTAATTGATTAATAATCGATTAAGAAATCGTTTCAGCCATAAATCCTACACAGTGGCCCTTTAAAGCAGGTTAAATTAGAGCTTAAGAGTGAGCTTAAGGCCTGTGGGCCTCTGTAACAATGTTCCAGTAAAGGTACATGTGAACACAGCTCTACCTTTGTGCGTGCTGTACAGGGCAGCAAAGGTGACGACAAAGAAAGAGGTTGAGTATTTCCCAGCATTCACCAAATGAGGGAAGGCCCGCTTGGTGTCACGGTAACGTCGGAGACACTGGACGAATCGGAACCACGCAGGAAGGCACTGGATCACCGCACGAACACCGTAGGAGTAGGAATTACACACGTCTTTACCTGCAAACAATGACAGCAGAGGAGGGAGGATATGTTAAGGTGTGGTTGTGACATCATGGTCTTCACAGTCTTCAGCCGTATTCTGTCCCACCTTCACTGCTAATGAGTCCGTCATGTTTCTTCCAGTCCAGTTCAAAACTGTAGAAACAGATCATGTACTCCAGATCCATCAGAACCACCACCAGAGAGTTGAGCTGGTCAGCGAGCCAGAAGTCTGCGAAGCCTACGCGATGAAACGGGGCGGTCACCACTCGGAACTGGGGAGGAAGTCAAAGCCGCACGCTGATTTATCTTTACACAATCAACTAGAGCAGCTGGGCGAGATTAATGAACAGATTTTATTGCTCACAAGTCAAAAGAATCAACAACAACTACAGTTTACTGTGAGCTAAAATTGCTGTTTTTGTAAATGGCTACCTTATGTGACAGTGAAGGCCTGTTTATCCTCTGTTGCTTGACAAAGCTTAACAAATTCCACATTTTAAACATTTGCTCCAGCAGAAGGTTTTACTCATCTACATGGCAACTGACCACACACCATCCCCCAGGCTACACTTATATCATCCTGATCAGCTCATACTTCCATCCGCTTGTTTATTTGTATCTTCTATATATCTGTGTTGCTTTTTCTTTATTTTTGATAATATATGGATGTGGTTAAGGAGTTGATTAAATTGAGAAGGAAGAGACAGTGAATTAACTTTTACCGAAAGAAAATGAGAGTGCATTAAAATTTGATGAGTGCGGTTGAAACAAGAGAGCAACAGGGAGAAGCTGTTTTGATACAACAGCTGAAGATGAAATGTATAAATGAAGACGGCGAAGACCAACAACCACACTCTGCTACAAAATATGACGGCGTCTGCAACACGAGAAAGTATGTGGCATGACAGAAAACTGTCATGCGAACCTTTTTTCTGTCCATTTCTGTCAGGTGATAGAATGGGGTGTAAATAAGGCTTAGGTGGTTGACAAAGTGGCACAAACTTCAGTTTTTCTGATGGAAAAAGCAGTGAACATTTCCTTATGATAGCATATACTTAAAGCTTCCGTGCGTAACTTGCTGATTTTTTTATTTTTGTTGTTGTTGACGTTATTTGCCTCTATTAGGTCTTTGTACAACCCCTGGCAAAAAATTATGCCTGCAAATAGTCCAGATCTCAATCCAATTGAAAATCTGTGGTGGAAGTTGAAGAAAATGGTCCATGACAAGGCTCCAACCTGCAACGCTGATCTGGCAAAAGCAATCAGAGAAAGTTGGAGCCAGATTGATGAAGAGTACTGTTTGTCACTCATTAAGTCCATGCCTCTGAGACTGTGAGCTGTTATAAAAGCCAGAGGTGGTGCAACAAAGTACTAGTGGTGTGTTGAAGTGTTCTTTTGTTGTTTTTTTTATGATTCCATAATTTCTTCCTCAGAATTGAGTGATTCCATATTTTTTTTCCTTCTGCTTGGTCTAAAAAAAGTAACTGTTACTGACTAACAACCTTTTTTTCATGATTTCTTTTAGTGTTTCTTAAAGCCAGAAAGTTGCCATTTGAAATGACTTTAGTTTTGTGTCATGTCTGTGATCTGCTTTTTTTTTCTACAAAATTAAACAACTGAATGAAGATCCTCCAAGACTGGTGATTCCATAATTTTTGCCAGGGGTTGTATGTGTTCTCAAATGTCTTGGACAAAACAAGACATTTTAGAACACAATTTCCAGGTTTGGTAAACAATGATCATCGTTTTTCAACATTTTCTGACATTTTATGTATCAAATACTCAATGAAATGAAAAAATAATCAAAAGATTAATCAATTATTAAAATAATTAGTTGCAGCGCGAGTGCTGTTACTTGTATGTTATACACTATGTATATGTATAACATGTAGCCCCAGGCAAAAAAAATCCTCTTCTTTTCAGACATTGTGCAGACGACTGTGTGATTTCCGCTCTATGTAGTGAAATTACCAGGAGTTTGAGCAGCCAGAAGCGCGACTTGTAGTAGCACATCTTGAGGGGGTTGATGAGGAAGAGGAAGAAGAAGCCGTAGAGAGCCAGAGGGTTGGCCTGCATTGGTACCAGGATGTTGTTTCTAAAGAGACATGACAGCAGGCTGACACACCACAGCACACCCAGCAGACCTGCAATCTACACACACACACACACACACAGATTCAGTTTAATTGTTTATCAAAGTCATTGTAAAGCTGAAGGACAACACACTCTGAAACCCAGAGCAACAAATGAACTGTCATGGTCTGGCTGTGTGTGTGTGTGTGTGTGTGTGTGTGTGTGTGTGTGTGTGTGTGTGTGCATATACACACAGACCTCAAACAGATGTTGGTGAGACAAGTTGTTCCTGGGGTTGAGTTCAAATATGAGTACATGGTTGACTCCTGCCTGCCTCCAGCCATATGTGTTAATGCCTGAAAGATGGAGACAGACAGACAGTTAGACAACAGCTCCAGACAGGTGTACATACTCTAGAGTACTGTATAGGAATGTTTATATATAACCTACCATGTCATTCCTATAAAATTAGCAAGGCAGTGGACTGTGTGGTTCTTTTCAACAGAGCACAGCCAGGACTCAATTGAAGGAATGAGACCCTAAAAACTAACTTAGCATTATAGCATGAGCGTGTGTGTGTGTGAGAGAAAGACAGTGTATACCTAACAGGAAGAGGAATTCTATTAAAAGGAATCCTCCTCTGTAGATCCTGACCATAGGCCAAACGTCATCACTATCAATCACCACAGCTCCTACAGAGACACAGACAAAATCAAATAGTTTACTTCACACTTAGAAACTAAAAAAAATTACATTATACAACTGCAATCACAAGTGAAACATGACTTTAGACACTTAAGAAGAGCACACAATTTACATCTGCTTGTGTGTGCATTACCTGTTATGACGACAGAAACCATTAAGACCAGGAAAACTCCACAGTAAAGTCCAACTCTAAAGGTGGTCCAGGCAGGAGCAGGCTGCAGGCAGACAATAGAGAATCCCAGTCAGTGTCTCATTGGGATAATATATGATGAAGAAATATAAGTTTAATATCATGTCATGTGCTTTGGTAGAGATCCAATTTCAATGAGTTGTACTCTGAAGCCATCAGAAAGGCAGGAGTAGAACGCTAATATTATCATGAAATTATGAAGTTGTAGTTGTTACTAAATGTAAAAATGTCATTCAGTGTTCATTAAATTGCTCAAATGTTTCAGTTTAAAAACACAGATGTTGACGTTGATGATGAAAATTTGACAATGATAAAAGAGAAATTGAGCCACAAAAATAATATCACAGTTAAATCACACTGTAAGAGAGGATGAGCACTATATATTAATTGGTGTGGGTGTGTACATATACAGTTCTGTAGTAGACAATGAGGACAAATTGTTGTTAAAACCTTGCAGAGACATTTTGGCTGGTCCTCACAAATTAAAAGGGCTTTTTGAGGGTGAAGACTTGGTTTTAGGGTTGGGATTAGAGTTGGGTTAAAGTTAGGTTTAGATTACCTGTGCAGCTCCCAGTGGAGGAACCCTCAGTCTCTT
The DNA here is from genome assembly GCA_016785285.1 of Brachirus orientalis. Lineage (NCBI taxonomy): Eukaryota > Metazoa > Chordata > Actinopteri > Pleuronectiformes > Soleidae > Brachirus > Brachirus orientalis. The sequence continues at coordinate 9,087,707 of JAFBJR010000101.1, read as the reverse complement.
CATGGCTTTCTGTCTGTCACCACCTTCCAGCTCTGTTGTGACCAACGCCTGGAAAAAACAACAGGGAGATTTGTGAAGTTTGACTTGTTTGTCTCTCACAACATGCAGCACATTTACATGCTGACTATGTTCACATTTTATGCTTTCAATAAAACCCTCCCTCCCTTCTCTGTTCATGTGCAGATTTTCTCTGCTTCTCTTTGCACCTCCTTATCTTTGCTCAGACATACTACTCCGAACTTCTGTACATCTGTACAATGTGTGTGTGTACCTCAGTCTCTGAAATGAGCTGCGTGATTTTCTTGCATGTGTAAAATGGAGCCACTTCAACATGGACCACCCTCCAGTCAGCCCCCCTCGACGTCTCCAAAATCTTATCATGCTTCTTCAGGATCTTCCTAAAACCTGTGAAGTTCAGGTTCTACACACACGCACACGCACACGCACACACACACACACATCAGAACAAAGTTATATTCAACATGCAAAATTAAAGATCCCAATTCAATATTTGACCCAAAACAAAAGTCAAAAATCTACTTGGCAGTATGTGACAGTTTGAAGGCCTACAAATATCAATGTCAAGTTTTAGAGTTTTCAGTTTTATTTATAAAGCCCAACATTACAAACACAATTTTCCTTGAAGGCCTTTACAGTCTGTACTGCAAGTGACACCCTCTATCCTTAGACCCTCACATCGAGTGAGGAAAAACTCCACAAAAAGACCCACAGAGGAGGGATCCCTCTTCCAGGACGGACAGACGTGCAGTAGGTGTCACATGTACAGAAACAAGTTCAGCAGATTATAAACAAAAAGAGAGAGAGAAAAGAGAAGAAGAGAGAGACCAGGAGCATTTAAAAAAATCAATAATATTAATAATAATTAATATCATTATCTCATTCAGGGTGTGACCATCAGGGTTGGTTCCAGCTCCTCATGTGACCGTCAGAAAAAGACAAGCCTCCTGTGTTGTCACGTTGTGTGTATCATATTAGTGTGCGCGTGTGAATGCACCTGGTAGTTCTGCAGCAGTATAAGGCTGAGGTAGAACTCGGAGAAGGCCAGCTGAAGGTCCTTTATGTTTCTGTGTTTACATCGCTCCTGCTGCGACAGCGCAAACACCGTCTTCCTCCTCCTCAGGCCCCGCCCATTCACCGAGCTCTCTCTCTGGGCGTCCAACGAGGACTGCAGCTCGTTCTGCAGCGTGGCGAAGCGCCGCTGAGCCTCGGCCAGCTTTTCTGAAAGGAGAAGAGGAAAACAGTTTTAAGGATGGCGAGGACGACAGCAACACAACACAGTCCCTTGCTTTCAAATGCAGTGAACACCACACTACCAGTAAGCAGTAGGACTGGGCAAATATCAAAATCTCTTAGATTTTGGATATTGTCATGTCATAATAAATGACTTTTCTTCATTTTAAAGGCTGTTATATACTTGGAATCAACAAAATTGTATTAAAAAAAAGTCCTTTAATAACACTATTTGTGTTATAGCAGAATTTGATCACATTTAATAGGCAATGTCATTAACACACGTCAATATCCTTCATTTAACATTAGAAAGCCAAAGAAATAAACCGGGTATTATCTGAAATGAAAGTTAATACGTCTATTTTAAGCATTTAATACAAGTGATAAATAGATATTATAATTGAGTGTATTAACAGTGTAATGTGTACAGTGTAACAACCTGTGTGCAGCTTAGGATATAGGCTAAAAATACAAAGATATTATTTATAAACCATATAGCCCAGACTTAATAAGTATTTACTCAAAATATGTTGGAATCTTTTAGGAACGTCTCCACCATTCATGCTGCTAATCTCTTGCTCTACTCCATTTTAAATGTTTTCTATTGAATAGTTGAATAGATCAGCAGCCTGTTTGTTAAACCAGCCTGTTTGACACCACAGTTGTTTTTAATAAAGTGCTCGGCGAGGGAGCATTGTTGTGTGCGCGGTGTTGGTTGCAGTCATTACCAGAGTAGAAGGTGTTGATCTTGGCCAGTTCTTTTTCACATGTCTGGAAGAACTTTTCCTCAAACTTGGCATAGTACCTCTTGACTGTATCTTCATCTGTGACTGGAAGAAGACGCGACATGTTATGCGAGTGAGGAGCTTGAACAGTTACTCGTCTCATAGCAACAACACGTGGATGAGCCTGACGAAAGACGGTCAGTCCTCCATGCTCTTGTCTTTTACTGTAGTGATTGACTGTCTTGGTACAAAGTGAGTGTGTTTATACATCAAATGTGCATTTCCTTCTGCTTTTTCACGCTTCATGCAGCAAAAAACTGCATTGTCCTGCAGCAACCAACAGGTGGCGGAGTGACATAGTAGCACCTTGCACAGCACCATAAAATCAATGACGGTCTCTTGTTGATTTTTTACACACCATATTTTTGTTGAAGAATGTTCATATGTTTGCTGATTTAGGACAATAGAGAACTGACTCAAACATTGGACACAAACTACATACCATTACAGGCTTTTTGACTGATCGATGAGCTACTGAATTGCCCCACGGCCACAAATAAAGTTTGCTGATTTAAACTTAATTCAACAAATTTGAATCTAAAAATGATTTTAAAAGTTCTCCTTTTTTTTTAAACAGAAACAAAACACGTGATGCAATCTCAAGATTTGCAGAAATAGTGCTTTAAACATATTTTGTTGCATTAATATAAACTATCTGCTAACTGGTTTTGTTTTCATTAAATTAGCTTATCTTCAACGGTTTGGTTCACCACTGCATTGTGCTTATTACACAACTCAGAGTCCACATTGATACATAAAACGCCACAGTAAAAACAATGAACACTGTTAAGCTGAAGACTATGTGAAAGTTTGTTAAGAAACCACACAAATCAACAAAGTAGACTTACAAGACTTTCTGTTAAAAAATAAAAAGTTCAAAGGTAGGTTCAAAACGCTGAGTGAACTTAAATAAGTGGCCTGTAATAATCAATGAAGAGTCCGTCTTTGACTCTCACTGATTGACTAAAGAAAACAATAACACAATGGCATCAAAAGGATGCAGCGCTCTTTGTTAGGAAAGGGTGTCGTTAGAATTGTATTGATACTTTATACTAATCTGTGTTTCTAAGGTCAGTAATTAGTTTGCTATTTTCGGCGACATTCAGCTGAGAGCTGCTGTCGTTGCTGTAACAATTCTCCTGCTGTGGACTCTGAGGGAGAGACACCAAGCCCTTAATGTTTCTTCACTTCACGTCATATTCATGCCCGACCACAGTCCTCTTTAGCGTTAATCAAAAACTCTCAAAGACAAGTTCGTCAGACAAATGAGACAACTTCTAATCAGAACTCAGAACTGACAGAATTGACCCATTTAGACTTAGTATTACCATCTGTCCTGAGTGATCTGACTAAACTCTATCAGATAACCTGTATTTACATGTGTACTTTTAGTTATCTGTAATGCCAGGTGTGAAGGAGGTCTGTTGTGAACGCACCTAAATGCGTCCTGAATATATTATTAAAATCAGTCAGACCAGACCGTTCATATCTGAAACATTATTTTAAATATTTTACATGTATTAACACAAATCAGGACACATTTAAGACATCCTCTACTCTGCTGCAGTTTTACAGTGAATTAAGTATAAGAACAAAGTAAGAAATAAGTATTTTTACATTTGTCATTATTTGTAGACACTACCACAATGTAAACACTGATTGACACATAATTTCTTTTGAAATTAACATTTTTTTTAATTTTACAATTGTGCCATTACTTGTGTATTAATTCACTCAGCTCCTCAACGATTTTCTTTCTTACTCTTGCAACCCATTACTCACAAAAATCATGATACTGATGTGTGTTTCAATTCAGATCGGTAAGGAAGCAAATGCTGTGATGGTAGTCTTGAGATATTAACATCACCTAAGTGCCGGTGTTAAATAATAATAAGAATAAGAAACATCCTCATGCCAACTGTGAACATCACTGTTAACAATGTCCACTTGCAGCAATATCCATCTTGAGACTTATTCAGGAAAAATGACAGTGATTTGAAGTGTCTTTCCTTATTGTATTCATATTTATTTGTATTCAAAATGCCACAGTCTAAGTTTGACATCTTGTTCTTCACACCGAGTCAGTTTAAGCAAAACAGAATCTTTAAAATTGTAATAATTGTTTGATCCGGTGCAGGGACAGAGTCTGGTAAACTGCGTGAACCTGCGTGTCCGACCGCAAACTTGTACCCACTGTCTCGTCAACAACAACCAGACGACAGACCGCGCAGGTGGTTTTGAGTCAGACTGTGCAGAGTCGGTGATTCACCGCGTTTCAGACCGGCTGCTTTTAGACAAGACGCCAAATTAACTAAATTGGAGAGTCCCAGCCGTTCCCCTCCCTCCCCAGTGCACAAACAGCCACCACAGTCAGACTACAGTAATCTCCTTATCCCCTTTTTAGCCTTATTCTGCTCTTTTTCGTTCCATCTAAGCTCATGCCATCATGATTATTATCATTATTACAATTATGACATGTCTGTCTCAGTAATAGGCTGTACTTTCCATTTGACAATTGGTGTTTTTTGGGTCTATTTTTCAGCAACACCCTGCTTTGCTCTTTGTTACACACACACACGCACACACACACACACACACTTGGAAGCTGCAAACAGAGGTGTGTTCTACCATCATGACTTGGTGTCTTGCTCAAAGACACTTAAACGGGACATTATATGGTATTTAAAAGGATAAAGGCTGGTTTGTGTTGTCCAACCAATACGACACATTTGACTAAGGCTGCAAAAATATATTAATACATTACTAAATTATCTGTTATTATAATCTGTTTATCAGTTTGAGTTCTTTCAACCCTCAGCTTCTTAAATGTGAATATTCTCTGGTTTTTCTGCTCCATATAACAAAGGTTTCTGGAGGTATTGCTCCATTTTGTCTGTCACCTTAAGCTCTTCTGCAACGTGCACAATAGCAGCTGAAATGTATGCAAAGTACATCCATCCATCCGTCTCCGTCTCCTGTGTAGAGTATAAATGGGCCTTTAGTGTCACTTGCGTGAGATGCCACGTCAGATCAAGGCAGTGTGGCTGCTCTAATCTGTTGTAACGTACGTCTAAATCAAAAGCAAGACGCACTGTGTGAACATCGGCCCTGGTCAACAAGGCAAAAACATAATTCCTCTGCAGAGGCTAAATATCATCTTGGAGCTTTTTTTTGTACGAGTTGCTCTTTCCAAACAGAAAACCAGTCAATTATATGTATTACCACACCAAAACCCAGTAAATTAAACCTATGAGATTGGTGTGCAACTTCTTTCCAAAACAAACAACACTGACATTAAATGATCATCACCTAAGTTTTAACTGTAAACTTTCCTCCTCCCACTGCTATTAGTCATATTTTTTTTCCCTCTCTCCACTAAATCGGCACCAATTTTCAATGGATTTTTTTTAAAGTCATGCTTTCAAAAGCTTTTTAAGCAATCAGTGATGGTATACAAGGCTGAACTTTGTAACTTTAGAGCCAAAGTTGGTCACATGGAGAAGGAGAGACAAAGACAGAGACACTGACAGTGATGGAAACAAAGTGAGCAGAGGACACAGAGGTGGATCATGAGAGAGACCATAGTACCAGGTGGCAGGATAAAAGCAATGATAGATGGGCAGTGGGACTGATTTAACGAGTCTCTCTCCACGGATGTAAAAATACCAAACATTACTACAGTCTGCCTGTGTCTGAAATTCTGCTGTCTCTTAAATCCATTTGGGAGTTTATCTACATTTGTACTATTAAGAGATTTTTCACAGATGACTTATTGCTGAAATTTTAAACTTGTTCAAACTAATTCAAATAGATCAAAGTGGACTTGGTTACTAAAGTGGTCTGTTAAGATGCAGAAGCTGTTGCATAAACGTGGGATAAAGGCACAGCGCAGATAATTTACTATAAAAAGGTAGAACATTACTCTGGCATTAGAGGAAGTCTTTTTTAAAACATTTTCCAGCTGATGTACAATGTACTTCTGAGTCAAATACAAGTCACAGGAAATATCTTTTAATAAAGTGGAAAAACTTAAGCAAAATGGCAGAAAGCGAGACAGTCAGGTGGAGCCATTTATCCGCCAGAATAAGGAAAAAGAATAGAAGAGTGTGTGAATCACAATAGATAACTGCATGTGATGTGAATATAAATGTATTAACATAAAACCATATATAAGAAGAGTATGATTACTCAGTCAGCCATATCATGATTAAGAAAATGTAGAGGAAAAATGTACTTAAATGTGTCGGGGGCATTTTCTTTTGTAACTACGGGTTCATACTCAGGCTGTGCTATAGCAACATGGCAAACAGGAAACAGAAAACAGCCTCTTCCTCTGTGGGTTTGGATTCTATTGCCAAACAAGTTAAGAGGCACATTACCTCCACCTCAAAATAAGTAATGAACAAACTCTGGGTGTTGCTCTTTTACACATGAGGCAAAACAACAAAGACTGTTGGATACAACATCACCTACTTGGAACCAAATGCAGTATTGTTTGGTTTAGGTGGGTGTGGTGTCTGGGTGGAGTGTTCACCAGCATTAAATGAGTTGCTTGCTGTTTTATTTTAATTAGACTACAGATTTCAGTAATGTCTCTTACAGACATAAAGTTTAGAATTTCAGTTGTCTCTTCACTAAAACATTTTTTGCTAGCATTATTATTTAAACAACTACCTCTTCACCCTGAGGTGTTCTTATTTTACTGGCTTAGCACCAGTTTCATGATGAAAATGTCACCATGACTAGGTCTGTTGACACATCATCTCAGTTGGACATAACGCAGATTTTGTACTGGAAGCAGAGGAGAGTCTGTTGAATGTCTCTGCGGCTTGGATTTGGACATTTGTGTTCTCCTATGTGTAATGTCTTGAAAATGAAACACTGCCACAACGTTGCTCCGGTCCAGCTGCTTGCTTGACTGTAAACATGACAGAAAGGTCAATGAATGTTGGGTACAAATTTGTCTCTTGATGGTGCAAGTGCCTGCTGCTTAGTGTGCAGTGTTTGTCAGAGCTTACTTCATGAGCAAGAGTGGACGCTGACAACAGAGAGAGCTCCATTTGGATGGAGGTAGCGTTTCAGTTTAAATGCATTAAACATGATTTGATCCGCTGTCACCCATGTTGGAATATTTGACGGCAGGTTCACACTGGATGCAGGGCGTGTGAGTCGAGGCTGTGCAGTGTCTTCCTCACATAACACTGTGTTAACACTGGCTGCGTGTCTTCTGAGTCTCACTTGTTTCCCCACACAACAAATATAATTATGACTTCAATTTCTGATTTATCTCTGAAAGAAAACATCATGTGTATTTTGTTAACTCAAGTAAACAAAATTGTCTCTCTGAATGTGCACAGGTCCTAAAATAGTTCAAAAGATATTATAATAAAGTTTTTCATGTGTTTAGATTCATTCTAGACTCATTATCATTGGATCTTCTCTCTGTTTATTTTTGTCTAGTCACACATGACAAAAGAGGTGAGACTCCATGCGTCTCAGGCGTGTTTCATGTCAACACTCAACGATTCATCTGTTAACATGTTATTTCAAAAGCTGGCCTCACACTGCAACTTGGTAAGTTATAAATTTCTCAACTTCTACCACATGCAACATGAGCAAAGTAAACCAACAGACTCGCAATGTAGTTCAGGAAAACTTATCTCAAAAGTCAGTGAGAAGTTTTTCAGTTTTTGCATCCACCTTATACGTGTAAGTCACATCCACAATGCACACTAATGATGACTGCTTACTTCAGCAACTTAAAATGAATGTATTTGACTTTAAAAAAAGAGCTCTACAGATCATGACCGTGATCGGTAGAGCTTTACATTCTGTTGCATCGACTGCCTTTAAGAATCGAGAATCTCTTCTACAAAATATGAAATGAGAAGACAGATAACAGGGAAAACATGTTGAGCTCATCTCACTGTTTTGTAACACTTTATGAGATACTTGTACAGTGGCACATTGAAGCCTGCAATTACGTGACGAAGAAAACTGTCTCTGATGACTGGGTTTTATACGTTTTACGACTCCGAGGCCTCACATTTTGGCCATGCTATGGCTGCTTTTAGTGTATTTTTACTAAGACACATAATTAACTGATTAACGCACATGACTGATGGAGTGCAAAGTGACCGGCTGCGTGACAAAAAAAAAAAATCTTGCACAATTCCAAATGCACTGTTTTTATAAGATATACAAGTTTTCCACAAAATGGAATGATGGAATGAATCCATCTTATCCAGATTAGAGACAGAAATAGTAGATAACAGCTTGTCAGTTAAGATGGCAGCTAGTTATTAGCATGTCTTCCCACCAATCTACCAAATCTACCAATGTTGTATACTTCTGTGAAACTGCTTTTGCTATTATTTGTGTCCAGGGCTGCAACTAATGATAATTTCAGAATCGATTAATCTGTCGATTATTTTCTCCATTAATCAAGTAATCATGTTTGGTCCATTAAATGTTAGAAAATGTTGATCAGTTTTTGTCCAACTTGTACTAAAATGTTGTTTTGTCCAAAAACCAAAATGATTCAGTTCGAATGATTTTCTATACATGGAGCAAAAACACAAGAAATTATTCACATTTAAGACGCTGAAATTTCTATTAATTGTTGATCAAAACAGTGGATGATGATTCCTTTAATTGATTAAAGGAATCATCAATAATTGATTATTAATCAAGTAATTGTTTCAGCCCTATTTATGAGCTTCACACAATAACTGTTTCTTATTTTTTTTCTAATGTCATGTAAACATACTGAGAGAGGATGTTTGTCTCACCTTCAATAGATGGAGCCTGGTCTTGAGCAGCATAAATCATGTCTTTGAAAGCCTGAAAGAGAAAATACATTTTTAAATGCTAAAAACCATCATTTAATCTTCACAGTTATTATAATGAAATACTATACAATATCACTACACATACTGTCCAGAGCAAGTGGAAGGACCAAGAATTAACATGGTGTTCCTAATAAAGTGCAATGCTTAAAAAGAGGATTCTTGTCCATATTACCTTCTGTCATAAGTGTATTTAGCATTTTTTGAATATATCATGCACAGCGTATATTCATGAACTGCATTTACCATATGGCGGCAGTGGTATTGACACAGCATTTACTTATTTGCTTCATTAAAATTGGTTATAATTTAAATATTACAAAAAGCAAGGTTTAATTTTTAAAAGTCTAAAGGGTGCACACACTACATGGAAAGGTTTCGGTTTATGGTGTGAAACTGTGGAATGTTCAAACATAAACACCTCACCTCACCTAAATATTGCACATATAAAATTATTATCTTCACAAGATATAATGGGGAATGTTTTTTTGAATATCACCAGACATTCACTGTTGCCTGCATTTTCCTATTTTATCCATTAATTTAGAATTGTTTGCCAGCCCAATCCAGACAGGTAACAAAAATATATAGAAATGAGAAAAGAGTAATGTAAAAGGAAGATAAATAATTGTTGTTAATACTTTATGGAGCAAGGGTGGGATTAATAAATAAGTTACTGTACATCTTCCTAGCCCCTTTTGGATACATAAATTAAATAATTGTGTTGTTTCCTTTTCTCAGGTTGTCTTTGACTATTTTTTTTGACAACCTGAGATATATATTATAATATTGCTTGCATGTTCAAAGTAAACGACTACTACAACTACTAAGACTAATGAAGGAAGAAGAAATGTAAATTGTTTTTTGTTGTTTTTGGCATGAGAGTAGGACAATTCTAAGAATAAAAACATCAGTGAACACACATAAAAACAGCATTTTTCAAATGGAATTGTCCGAGAAGAGGTTGTCCATCACCTAAGACACAGCCTGAAAATGTGTGCATCTCCACAACAACAACATTCTCTTTAAAATTAGGCTTTGCAATCAGTGGGATGAAGGAGAGCAAACAAAACAAGTCATGTGACCTTTGTTTATCTTTATTCAGAGACAGAGAGAGCTCAAAATGGAGGTCATCGGGGTCCTAATCTCCCCTTAATGGACATTTTGCAAGTGGCTGTTCCAAAAGTAAGAGGAGAATTAGGAAAGAAAGCATTCAGCTTTTCAGCACCTGTTGGTTGGAACAATCTTAAATCTGAACACCATCTTCAAAATCAAAGAGCCTGTATACAAGTGTTTTACATAAGTATGTTTTTGTCTGGCCAATTATTTGTTGTCTGACTTTGTTTTTTTTAATACCCTTGTATTGCTGCTATCTTGGTCGGGTCCCTCTTGTAAAAGAGTTCTAATGGGACTAACCTGGTTAAATAAAAGGCTAAATAAAAAAAATAATCCTTTTACATTTTTGACACAATATAACCTATAAAATTTTGACACAATATAACATAAATACAAAAAAAATTCACTCTAGAATGAATGCAATATAATTTTTCATCTCGAGAGAAAACAACAGGGCTGGCACTGTAGTGAAAGATGTCATCTTTATGTGACATCAGTGTCTTTTTCAATGTCTATTTTTTGCTGGGACCCATGAGCACCACATGTGAAAAACAGGCGAGATACACAAACTTTTGCTGACACGCCACAGCAGAGTGGCGTGAGAAGCATATTGGCTCGTACAGGCACTGAAATGAAGAAAACAAAGACTCTATTTGATGATGAGCACCATATTTTAATGTGGTGGCTTGTTTTAACTCATTCGTACACGCTGCCCCACAGTAATACATAGAAATAGACAAACACTAACTGTGTAGTAAAAGGTAAAGATAAAAAAAATCAAACATGTTTGTAATGGTTAGGTCTGTTGTCTGATAGTAGTTATGTGTGTGAGACCCTCACCCCACCCCATAATTCAGCAGTATCTCAGCATCTGCACCACAGCAGCTGAGAAATCTTATACTAAACTGGCAAAATAGCATTCTTTCTCTCTAAATAAATGTTTACTTTTTGACCCAAGGCACACAAAAGTCCAAACCACAATCCCAAGGCTATTTTACACTGATTTGACTCTCAGGTGGAGTGAAAGCTATTTGGGTAAACAGGAAAACCAATATCAGTGTTTGTAAACACCCTGCCACTCATCATGAACCAAGAGAAACGCCTCTGTTTTTCAGTGCAAAGGTCACTTTAAACTGCCTGAGTTGTCAGGATATTGAGGATCCTTCTCACTCGAATTATACTGTATATACACATTACATAATGGTGTTACTTTTATAAACATATGTTCCAATGAAGATGAAAATAAATGATAAACACTGGCACACATAAGTGGACACCACGCAAATGACAGATGGTATTGTCCAATAAATAGGTGCCTGGTCACAGGTGACGTCTGTGCACTTCCAGTTTGGTCGAATCGCAAATCCTCGGAATGGAACTTCATTTTCCAACTGAAAACTACGTTAATTTCTAATCAGTAATATCACAGATATGTTGACGTGACACTGATGCCTGTGTTTCATTCTGTCCTCCATGCTGTCCCTGTGCCCCATATTAATGCAGTAACGCTGCTGCAGCCATTCAGTCTCCTTCATGCCGTCTGTGAGTCAATTTTCAGTGGAGCTACAGCTCGTCTCTGGTGTAGAGGCGAGGAGTGACACCACAATCATTCAGTCTCACTGAGTCACAACAAGACAAGAGGACACAGACGGCATTTTTCAATTGCTCTCAATCAAGGGCTTGATAGTAGAGTGTTCAGTCAGTGCTGCCAAAATGCCAACGGAGCACAAGACAACAATAGTCTCACTGTGTCCCCATGCTGGCTGCCAGTCTGTCAAAGAGCGTCTCCTGCAGCAAAAAGCAGAGCCACTCAAGGTCACGTTAGAGGCCACACAGTCAGCTTACAGTCACTGTTAAAACCAGTACTGCTGCTACAGTGATGTAAACAACAACTAACAACACCGAACACAGGGTAAACAAAAGCAAGCATCAACGAAGCAATCAGAGAAAGCAGAAAGATGTCTTCCATCCTCCTTTGTGCTGTTTTCTAATATGTAAGGCTGCAATGCTCAAAGCGCTGGAGCCTAAATCATTTTAAAATGAAAACAATTTGCTTCAAAATTTGTGTTTAGGCTTTTTATCAGAAGTAATTTGCACACAGACTACCACAGAGATCTGCGATTAGACCCTTGACAAGGTGAAAATGAAAGTGTCACCAGCCGCTTTCACAACAGAAAGATGAGTCGGACACTAAGTCATTCACTCAGTCAGACCTGGTGGTGCAGCTGTTCACACCTGGCATTGAACGTGTCTCCTGTTACCACATGTGACCGCCCCCTGCGTTGTATGCAAATGAACACAGATGCAACTGCTGTTTGAGAGGAAAACCTTTGTTTAACATGTTTTTTGTCTTTCTATCATTTCTAGACTCCCAGACATCCCCAAGTGGTTTAAAAAAAAGCATTTCCATACGGATGAACAGAAATGCCACTGCAACACTTTAATCTACTGCAGCCACAGGAGAGAATTTTGTTGGTTTCTTGCTGCTGGTTTTGTGGACTATCAGATGCACCAGGAAAGGCTCTACGAGTGATATCTATATACAAAACAATCAATGTAATAATAAACTCTGCATTATGTATTTATGTAGATCTATTGCATTTCTTATCCAAGTCACCTGCCAATTTTGTAGCAGCACGGTAGACAGTTACATGATTAAAGGGAAGACAGACGTTCTAGACATTTAAAAACAGATAATACATTTAGCCCACATTTAACTGATTTGACAAGTTTAATTTGACAAATGCATAAATTGACAATGCCAAACAAATGAAATTAATTAAATGACCTTTTAGCTAGTTTATTTTCTGCCAACTTCCTATGACAAAAATTCCTAAGCATACATTACACAAATTCTTGACTGAAAACACACTGTGCTGATGAGAGTGTGGAAATACATGAGCCAACTGTAGGAAGGGAGAGAGAGACAAAAACAAGACGAGTCAGGAGAAGCTGAGTGAATCTATAAACTATTTTCACAGCTGTATCCCTAAATGAGATTTAAATAAATAGAAAAAAAAGAAATAATGTGTTGACTAATGTGTCCTGAATCAGATACAGCTCAGGAATTTTCTGACTAAAGATGCTCACAGCATTTCTTAAACTCAACTACAGGATCAACTACAGCAGACGCACTTCTGCCACAGTTAGAAAACATATATACGGACATCCACTCCTTATGTAACAGTAGACGACTGTTCTCATGCACACTAATGATACAATCTTTGTGTTTTCATTGACTGAGCATGAAAACAGAGCAATAATCTGGAGGAAAGAGGTCGGGATCAATACGCCACTGTAACCTGAGAGATTAGACACTCAGCAGGCAGAGGGGAGTCACATCAACTGCTGAAAGTGAGCCCCATGTACCTTTACTGTAAGAACACACTCTTTCCACCACACAAATGAAAGTGAGAAGGAGCTAAAGCCTATGTCAAGCGTCATACTGGTGTTTCCACAAGAGACCAAGCCCAACCCATATTCTACAACAGGCTGTGTGAGAAACAGTCTAACAGTCGCACAAGGGAAAACTTGACCGGGTCATCCTGGAATATGTTAGGAAACACACCAATAGAATGCACTCACACTGTATGTGCCGCAGGGATGCAACTAAAAATTATTTTCACATCTGTTGATTATTTTCTTGATTAAATCATTTGGTCCATAAAATGTCAGAAAACGTTGAAAAATTACCAGTTTTTCAAACCTGGAAATAATGATGTTCAGAAATGTCTTGTTATATCCAACAACCAAATTTTTTTCTATTTTAATGATTTCTTACTCAAATGAAGCAATGACATTTAAACAGATAAAAAAAATGAGACCATTTGTTTTAATTATTAAAAAAAATTAAATAGTTGATGATTAATTTTGTAATTGATTAACAATTAATTGTTGCAGCCCTAATTTTCAGATTTATGTACATCAAGTGAGTCACAGTCACTTTATGGGGACAAAAATCAAGTCCCCATTACATAAATTACTACTTTTTAAGGTGAAGACATGTTTTAAAGTTAGGCTGAGGTTAGGGTACATTTAATTATGGTTAAGGTCAGAGTAAGTCCCCAGAAAATTAGTGCAATGTCCTCTGAAGTCATGGAAACCAGTTTGTGTGTGTGTGAATTCGGTCTGTTGGCTGGCTCAGCTTGTGCGAAGGCGCAAGTTTCCAAAACAAACACATGCAGCTCTGTAGGAAGGAGGGCAGCTCTGCTTATCCTCACAGATTACCCTACTTATGTCCTGTCCTTCCCTTCCCCTTCATTCTCCACTCCCTCCTCCTCGCTGGCCTCGAACCTTAGTTGAGGACAGTCTGTACGTTTCCATGCACAGTTAAGTCCACGCTATGCCAGGGGTATGGCTCCACTTTGCCATTTAATTGGACTACTGTCCTTGTTTCAAAAACAAGCACTCAAGGGGAAACAAATCATCAAACACAGAGCAAAACAGAGGTGGCGATATACCGCCTTTCAGCTTATTAGGTGTTTATTTTTTGACCAATTCTGTTACAGACCAAAACCATTTTAGCTGACAGCTAGTTAGTGGCATGTTGAGCACCATACAAGGTCTTTCTACCAGCGCAAAAATCAGTATCCTTCTCTTCTGCTGGTGTAATGGCAGAAGAATAGTGTCAATTAATCTGTGTTTATAGATTTTATATATGATCAGGTGAAGTGAGAGTGTAAATCTGAGTTGTACTTTCCATGTTCAGTGTCTGAGAGCGATTTTGCATTCCATTCATGCTACAATGAGTGTCCATGTTTAGTCTAGAATTCTGCAAATGCGTACTCGATCCAGCATTCCATTCCATTCACAGAGATTTTGCGTATTCTTTGGATTGTCGTAACTGACCAAAAGGCCAGAGCATGCCATTAACTGGACTGGAAAGTGCTACATGGAGTATGCGCAGACAGCACGTATGGTCAGTGTGGACTCAAACTGTGCTGGGCATGTGTTGACCACCGCAGATATGGGAAGATTACGACATATGTGTAACCTGGACCCAAGCGGACCGCTACAGACACACAGACCCGGAGAGTATGACCTGGGTCTAATATTACCACTTTCAATTTTATAAACAACAAGGTTTGAGGGATGCTCCTGGTCAGCAGTGATGAGTACCTACAGACAGTGGTCAGAGGAGGAACAAACCACTAACTGATGACTGGGTTGTGCTGAAATAACAAGTCTGATCCATGGCCGCTCCAACTCACAACCTTCAGCTGCTAGCGTGTCTGTGCCACATACCACAGGACACCTTCAGGGGGTTTTGAGAGCATGCCTCACAGTTCAGAGCTGTTTTAGGGACATTTTGGAGGGCCAAAAGCAGATTAGGCAGGTCAGTTTTAATGGTTTGGCTCATCAATGTTTAGTCTGCAGGGCAGGAGTATAGATTGCTTTCATTCGTTTCGACAGACATGCTTTCTTTGCAATTATTTATCAAATGATGTCTAATTATAAGCTTCAAGTGACAAAGAACACACAAAAAGATAATGCATGCATGTATATGTATGCATGTATGTATCAGTATCAGTCTTGTATTGAACACATTCAACAGTCTAAGGGTGGTGGATCTCATTTGGCATTAATAACCTGAAACCAGTTCTTCCAGTTGCTGTAGAACAGACCTGACATTCGGGAGGAATTTTAAAGCAATCTTCTATAAAGATGCTTCATTTCAGACATAACATTAAACAGTGTATCCCCTACATTGATTTAGAAGTGCTGCACCTCCACCACTAGATTTCGTCCTGTAACTAATATCAACAGACAAACATCAACCAGAATTTCAAAACGTGGCTTACTTTGTTAACTGCTGCTCAACATTGTCTAAAAACTAATTGGTCAACACCATCAATAATCCTTTACCTTTTTTCTAACTGCACCTTACCAAGGTTTAGAATTATTAAATGCTAGCACACTTCCCACCATTTTTGATGTATGAGCTGTTGTAATAAATTAGTTTTTTTCTGTTATCCCTACTGGGAGCCATGTTTTCAGTGGGAAAGAGCATTCGTTTCTCAGGCTAGTTTCCACATTGACGAGGTTCACGGCTGAGTGAACGCCGGCTATAATGCACCTGTTAATGCACAGTTTGCCACATTAGCTGGTTGCAAACTGTCAATAAACAGAAAAAGATGAATAAGAAGAAAGAGGAGAAGATAAAGAGGAGGAGGAGGAACTTCAAACTGTAATTACCCACTAATTTGGGGTACTGTCTGTTTTAATGTGTTGTTTCCTGCTTGAAAATCGTTTCCTGTGCATTTGTGCCACTGAACATGAATGACTGGTAGAAATAAAACTGACAATGGCAAAGAAGTACATTGCCTTTTTTTTTTTTTTTTTAAACAGCACCTTATGCACATTTAATTTTAGTGAAAAAGAATAATTATATAGTTTGTTCCAAGTAAGACTTAGCTGATAAGAGAATGCTGTGGGAACCCCACACGTGATCCTCTGCATGTGCGTTGGCTTGCATGACGAGTGAGTAGGTTTAAGAATGGACCCTTTAATACAAGTTAGGTGGTAGCTGATATGAGGCAGTTCCTTTCATGTTAAGAACATTTCCCATACTCTGAAGACTTTTCTTTTCAAAAAGAAAGAATGATGTCCCATTATACATTTATATGATGATTATGGCATTAAAGACTTTCAAAATGTCAGGACTCTTAATTCACCTTTATTGACATTTTCAACTACCTTGTATGGACAAATCCCATCTGTGTGCCAACACTGACCTTTAGCGTGTCTTTCCACATCTCTTCATCTATATTGGCCAGCATTTTGCTCTGCTCTCTCCACTCTCTGACCTTCTATTCTTTCCTACACCTCCTCCACTGTCCTTTATCGTTAGCTTTTCATCTTAATCATAACAGAAGCAGAGCAGCGGCAGAATCAACAGCTGCCTTCAATGCCTGTATTCTGCTAAAAGCATCAACACATCAGACCAGCAACAGGACTAAAACCCACAGACATGCAGAAAAACACAGGGTGGCCACTTTGCACTTTAAGTCATAATATGTGACCCTGGTATAAACAGTAGAATAGTATTTCCGATTTTCCTCCATGTACCACGAGAGGAAATTGTTACAGTACAATTTAACAGTATGAAGATACAACTTTATTGATGGTCGAGGTGCAACTCACAACATGCAACTAAAGTTGAAGAAAATGATGAAATAAGCAGCAAGTGTTTACTTATGTATTCCAGTGTCTTTCAGAGAAACCTTAAAATGTCTGCTGCAACTGAAAACAGAATTGTTGATACACCATTATTTTTCTGTCTGCTTCTCGATTCACTACAGCTGAAACCAGCAAGCATCAGCAAACTAACTTCCCATGAAGCTTGGAGTTTCCAACACTGCATTATGGTGACTCAGTAAAAAGTGAGGTGCTCATTTATGAAAGAATAAAACACCTCAGGTCAATGGCATATGGTTATATCAAATACAAGTTGCTGCCGCCCTTGCACTGAAAAGTGATTATCCATCTGATCCAGCACACAATACTGTAAAGAATAAAGAAAAAAAATCAAATAAAATGAGAGTTCAGGTTTTCTGAAACGAGGTTGTTTGGACATGTATAGTCAGCATCTTACATAAAGCTGACTGCGCTAACAAGCAGCACAACAGAGACAAGCACAAGCTCAGAGAGGACAACTGAAAAAAGTATTTTAACCACTTAACAAAAAATGTATGCCTATGTAAAGTACTCTATTTCAGGAATATGTGTGTCACTTGATCTTGCCTCTACTTTATCCAGTTGTGCCTCCACAAGTTTAAGGCTCAATACAGTTTGTCGTATTTACTCCTACCACTTCGCCTACCCTTTGGAACCAAATTACAACTGGTAGTGGTTAAAATCTACCCCTATGAAATGGTACACTATTTCAAGAACATAATGCATCATCAGAAGTCTTTAATGGCGTTTATGTAAGCATTAAGGTTATCATAGCTACATAACATGGTAATAACGTTAGCTTTATGAAGACAACATTTAGACAACGTTCGACTGTGTCCCTTGAGGAGTCCCGTGGGGAGTGCTTCGAGAGTATGGGGCACCAGACCCCTTGATAAGGGCC
The DNA here is from genome assembly GCA_016785285.1 of Brachirus orientalis. Taxonomy (NCBI): domain Eukaryota; kingdom Metazoa; phylum Chordata; class Actinopteri; order Pleuronectiformes; family Soleidae; genus Brachirus; species Brachirus orientalis. The sequence goes on along the minus strand of JAFBJR010000101.1, from coordinate 9,069,630 downwards.
ATTTGGTCCCTGTATGGCCGTGTCAGAGCTTGGTCCACATTGCCAGCAGTAAGTTGAATCCATTTCCAGTGATGGTTCGACTCCGCCAGGGCTGCCCTTATGTTCAAAGCTTTTATGAACAGGATTTCTAGACTCAGCCAGTGCGTTGAGGGGGTCTGGTTTGGTGGGCTCAGATTGGGTCTCTGCCTTTGGCAGATGATGGGGTCTTGTTTGCTTCATCGGGCCGTGATCATCAGCTCTCACTGGAGCGGTTCCCAGCCGGAAGTGAAGCGGCTGGGATGAGAATCAGCACCGACACCCTTGTCCTAAGCCAGAAAAGAATGGAGTGTCCTCTCTGGGTCACCTGACTGAAGGCCTTTGCACACCAGATATGTTTTTTCATGCACATTAATGATATTTTGCAATCCTGTATCTAATCAATGTGAGCTTTCACATCAGTGATCGAAATTCTTAGTGTGCACAGAGATGGTGCGTCGAAATTCACAACTGAATTATTTGCACTTTGTGCTGTTTGCAACCGTCGCCGTTGATATGCAGATTCCTTGAGTGTTCTGGCCATAAAAGCAATCTGTTAATGCAGTCAATGGATCTGCTTAGTCTTACAGATGACCATCATGCATTTACTGTATTTTCTAACAGTTCCTGTCTGTTAGTCACACAGTCAGTCTGTGAGGTTATATAAAGCTGCTTCCATTGTACATTTATTCGACTGTGAGTCAACAAAGTCCGAGTGTGTTTGACTGACTGGACTCAATTAGAATATCTTACACATTTCTGCAGATAAATCTAAATAACTACACATTGCTGTTCCACTGTCAGAACTGAGCCGAGCAGGAGCTGTAATAAATCATAGCATGTTTGAAACAGGCCAGCATAAAAACAAAGACACCCACAGTCTTTGGTGCGGTGCCCATCATATCATATCATAATAACAGCTCAGGGTACATGTCTGTTTATGTAGCTGTCCTGCTAAGTGTCTGACCCAAACACAGCTGCCTTTAGAAAACACTACATCCATGAAATAGCCCTGTTCAGCATGGTTCTGCAAATCCCAGAGGCCGGACTCCCACATCTTCACAGGACTAAAACCATCTGGGCCCAAGGTCAGAGTAACAGCTGGACAGAAGAACAACCTACATCTGGTTTGTGTTTTAACGCTGCAAGAGATCTGACTCCAAGTCGAAGTGATAAGGAAATAAGCAACTCAACAGTGCGCCAGAATAATGAGAAAACAATCACACGCCCCAATACAAAGACACACTAAGATAAAGATTAATCTGCTTTATATTGCTGACACTCAGAGTGTGTGTCCACATCCAAAGCCTCTTGGCGTGGGCTATAGTCAAGTATCTTTGAAGGGGAAACAGACAACCCTCATTTCCCAGGAAGTTCCTGTTTGGTCATTTTTGTAAAGTAAAGGCAGCACAAAGACACTCATTACATTTTCATGCACGCTAGGCACTAGGGCTGCAACTAACAATTATTTTAATAATTATTTAGTATTTGTTGAGTAAAAGGTTGATCAGTGTTTACCAAACCTGGAAATTATGACGTTTTTGAATGTCTTGTTTTGTCCACAAACCAAAATTGTGCTGTTTTAATGATTTTTTGTGATACGGAGCAAAGAAATCAGAAAATATTTACATTTAAGCAGCTGAAAAAAATGCTCAAACTGATTAATCGAATAATAGTTGCAGCTCTACAGGGAACGCAGTCCAGATTGAGTTCTACTCAGGTCTGACAAGTGGTAGCAGCTCAACTGCCAGTTGCATTACAATATAATAGTACATTTCCAGTCAAACTAATATGTTTACATGTTTTTCCAAAAGTCTGCGTTTAGTTGGACAAACACAATTTGTTTATCCTAATATAATTAGTAAAGACTAGCAGAGCTCAACAATCTATTTTAAATTTAAAACCGCAATTTAACACAAAGCAAGGAAATGGAAAAAGGTCATATCTGTGACTTCCTTTGTGTTGTAAAAAAAGTTGTGGTTTTTCAGCAAAAAAAACAAACAAAACATTCTGATCACAAAAGAGTAAAACAGTGAAAGCAATTCTTAAGCCCTTCATACACCACCCTATGGTCGACTGTCAGGTAGACATGTAACCGTCCATAGCTCTTGCTGGGCTGCTGTGAGTGTGTCACGATTGACCATAGTCAGTGGTGACAGAGCTTTACACCTGATTTACCAATTGAATCAGTGCTGTTGCCTGTCAATGAGAGAAATCACAGTGAATGGCTGTTTAGCTCCAGCCAATCAGGAAAGAGACCAGAAATAACAGAGCAAGAAAACACATCTATGCCAGGAAGGCTCACTGAAGAATGAATTAATATTATTAAGGAAACATAAGTAATATCTCAGCGAGTTTTCGCCTCTGCACAGTTAACAGAGTTTCCCCATGTTTTGGTTTGTAAATGAAACCCAATAGGAAGCCGTGACAACTAACCTGCTGAGTGACAACTAACCTATTTATGATTGTTAACGATTATGGTTGTTCCATGAAGATGTAAGAATTTAACTCTTATGCACATCAGTGCAACCAATGCCTACTGGTTGTGGTAAAGCACAGAGCTAAAGTGCTAAAACATACATGTGCCAAGTCTACGACAGAATTTTTCAGTTTACAAAACTGCAGAAGCACAGGTTGTACAGGTTCCCAAACACTGTTACAAACAAAAGCCGATGGGCTTGTTGTTGTTTGGATCTGTAGCGCTGAGTTAAGTAGGGTTAAAATCTGAAGGACGGCTGGAGCATTTCTACCAGCAGGAAAAGACCTTTGGCTCAAAGCTTAATGTGGCTGTTCTGCAAAAGGAACAAAGGCAGAATCAAAACAACATGTCAGGAGTGCAGAGAGGAGATGACTGATAGCATATGAACCTGGCTCTACCTCATACTGACAGAAATAAACAGAACAAGGCGTTAATGAACCAGTGAATAAATAATCTAAATTTTGTGAAATACCACTTCAAAGTCAATTTTAATGAACGTCAAGGTCTTAATGTCATAACATTTGGGGATTTGCTGCGGTGTTGAACTCAGTGACACTGACAGAAGGAATGTGCTGCAGGCACACTGACTGAACCAGTGTGTGACCAGGAAAACTGTCTCTTGTAAGAAATACTGCGACGATGCAGATAGATAGCTTTGCTCACACGTGCAAAGATGAGGGAGAAGCCCTGTGAACAGAAACATTAGAGCTGCAATCGTGCTGGTAATGTATACTCACAACATAAAAACAAAGTAGAATACTACACCTCCAGATGCAACTTTTGAGCTTGTATATAATAACAGACTGTGGCAGCAAATTATGCTACACTCATTTATTTTGGCACAATCAGTCCTGACTGAGGGAACAAAAACACTCTGCTGCTTGTCTCTGATGGTTGTGGGCATAACAGCAAATGTGCATGATCACAATAAACCCACTTCCATGTCCACTAAGCTCTGAAGCTCATCAATCTCAGACTGATTCCTTACAAGACTAAGAAACATAGTAAGGCGTCCACCTTACTATGCAAAGTGCTTTAACAAGCACTTTGACACTATACAAATTGAATTTTACGATAACTAAGCTCTACATTTTGGTGAGGAACATACCACCACCTTTTCGTGTCTGATACAGATGTAAGTCATTTAAACTGCCATGTTGTCAACCACATAATTGTGCCATATCTGTTTCAAGTGAAGCTAAAACAGATATGAAATGAAATCTAAACTTCTTGGCCAGTATCAAAGAGATACCCATCGCTACTCTTTGTTAACAACACTATCTGACGAGTAAAATTTCAATATCAGTGTGAAAAAAAATGTTCTGGCATAAATATAAAGGTTATTCTTGGACATAGTACTAATTTGTTGACATTGTAAACCAGACTGATGATATGCACAACTTCAGTTTAAGTACAAGCCAGCTCCCAACTTTAGTTCAGTTGTTCAGTTGGAAACTTGGATTTACTTACTGGAAATAGACAGGCGGGCTAATTGAAAACCAGGAAGTGAGCGTGCATATAATCAATTAAGGCATCATAAAAATGTGTTGCAACCAGTGGCCTGCTTGGACATTTGGATGGGCAGGGTCAAAAATTAAAAGTGCGACCTGGAGCCAAAGGCAGTCTGGGCCTGGGGACATCCACACATTATTGATAGATTATTATCATTGACATTGGCATTTTCTATACAGCACCGACCCTACAGAAGGAGACCCTTTGGGATACTGTCATGTAGTTATATTAGGGAACTTAATACAGCACCCTTTTTTGATTGGAACGACACCCATAGAGGTATCTTATAGGGCACTGCATCACTTTTCAGTAAAGATTTTTAATGTATATTTTGCTTTTGAGGCCACATATGAATGGCAGCAATAATAGGACACTTCATGTGTTTTTACTACTGCAGAGGGTACTTTTTGTGGGTGTTGTGACTCAAGGGGACACTTTAGCGCGTGGCGTTTTTGTCCACTGCTGCACACTGAGTTGTCAGTCCCTCGGTGACCCTGGACACCCTGAACTTAGAGCACAAGAAGCTGGAACAGGCTCTACCTCTGAGGATTTTTTGTTGGGGGGGTGGTGGTGGTGGTGTAAAGATTAACCGGCTCAATAAATGATGACTCAGCGGCGGAATGCCTTGTGTGTGACACACACACACACACACACACACACACACACACAGTGGGGGCAGTTGGTGAGAAGAAAGCAGCTCACTGCGGCTAACCGTAGCTAGCTAACACAACATCCTCTGGCGTTTGCGTCCGTTTACAGCCGCAGCAGCTCATCTCTTCGTGCGAGCGACACAATGGAAACGCAAACACCTCCACCACCACCACCACCACAACCCCAACAATAAAATAAATAAATTAAAAACAAAATAAACAATGTCCTATTAATGCGTAAGAACACAAAGAGCCGGTATGACGTTGGACGCTCGTTTACTTAGCCAGTGAGCTAACTAGATGTGGCTAACAGGGAGCTAACGTACCTCATACTGGATGTACTGTTTCCTCCACTCCGGGGTGATGTGAGCGGAGAGATGCTCCGTGAACTTCATGGTGCTGCTGCTCTTCTCCCCCACTGCAGTCACTCTTCAGCCGGGAGCTACTGTGTCCTCAGCTCAGCTCGCCGAGGTGGTTTAGTGATGTTTTCTTTTATGACCGTTCACACTCTGACTGACATCCGAAGACTGGCTGCTCGGGGACACGCACTGGTGTCCTCCCCGTTTGTCCTCGCGCTAAGGTACGCCAGTGAGCGGCTCACATTTCACTGCGATTTCCGCACGCACACGACTAAAAGTCACACCCGAGTAACACGGGTCGATGTTGACATGACGGCTTCATGAGCGGAGCAGCTTTCAGTCTGAGGCAGACACAGATGCTAGCTGACTGTGGCTCTATCTCCTCCCTCCCTCCTCCTCCGCCTCCTCTCTCACTGTTGTTCTGCCTCTCTCCACCTCCCGCTCCCCCGCTGCCTTCAGGTGCAGTCGGAATTATCAACACCTCGTCCTCCTTGAGGATTCATGGCCTTTGTTGGCGGTTGTGACGCGAGGTGTGGCCTATTTTTTCCACGAAACTCGTTCCAGACATGACGCGTGTGAGCTGAAAGGAGGGACGAATACGGTTGTTAGATCAATGGACAGAGATTATAAGGCACATAATCCCTGGTTATACATTTATTTTGTCATTACATTCACCTCAGGTCTGGTTTTACTCATACGATATTAATGTCTCTGTTGTGATTGAGCTTAGTTAAAGGGATAGTCCGGTTTTGTTGGAACGTGGTTTGACGTGTAGTCAACGCGAGAGCAATGCTCGCGAGAGATTATTTTCATAATCGATTAATCCCTCGATTAATCAAGTGTTTGTTTGGTCCATAAATTGTCAGTAAACTTTGATTTGTCTCTACCAAACCTTGAAACGATGACGTTCTAATGATAATCGATCAATTAATTGATTAACCAATTGAACGGTTTTTGGTGTAAAAAGGTATTCTTATGTTGAGAAACAGCCACAAACATTGTTAGGATATTGTGGATTTTTAATTAAGTGGCTACAATCAGTTTTTCCTTTTGTCTCTACTCGCAGCCACATGGGCCCATGTGTCAAACTGGTTCTGGTGACTTATGGAGCGTTCGTTACTCCGAAAAGATTTTCCGAAAACACCTCATGACCTCAGGTTTCCTCAAATTTGTTGCTTTACAAAATACCAAAATACCGTGTGGAACTTTGTTATCAAATGGTATTGTTAACAATAGCTAGCCCGAGATATGTTTGCATTTTTGACTTCACAGCCGGAACACAGTGAACTCGAAGGTGACCACATTCCCTGTTCCGACTTCCAAGTTCCAATGTAAACGGAACGCAGCACACCTTGGAGACACAAGATTTAAAATGTTTCTAGCATCTCATCTCATCGCATTCTTTCTAGTTAATATGACAGAATGCGAAATCACCAGTAAAGTGCAACAAGATTTTACACATAAATGCATAATTTTCTCTCAAAGAGGTCCCAAAGTGGCTGTGTATTACAATCGCACTTGAAGGCCACACGCGTGATGTCGTCAGCCACCTTTGGGAAAAGATGACGTAGATGCTGGTTGTCTTTTTTTTGTGTTGAGCTGGGGAACTTGTGGTGGAAAGTTTCCATCACACACACACACACATCCTCACACACACAAACACACATACATTTCTCTCTGTCAGTGTGTGTTTGTGTTTTTGTACAGTATTACGTAAATATAATGAAAATATTCTGTTGACATTAAATTCAGCTGGAACCTACACTTTTGTGCACTATTGTAAATCAAAATTGTTATGTACGTATTATATTATATTATATTATATTATATTATATTATATTATATTATATTATATTATATTATACAACCCAATTTTAATTTGACTGATCCCTGTTTATACATATACAAGACATTTCTGGATACTGTGTATAAAATGTGTGCATTCCTCTTGTTTTAGCTTTAAATATTCAACATACACATTGTAAGTTTAATTTTCAGTCTCCGACCTATAAACCTGTCACTGCAGTGATAATATCAGCCATCACTTTTACTCTCTTACAAACCTGCTGCAAGATTTTCTGGTGTTTCCACATTAAAGGTTGTGCACATGCCATGAATGACTGGAACAAAGTGCATGACAAAAGGCAGACCTTTGATTTTTAGTTGAAGTTTAGTTTAGCGTATGCAAATACAGGGTAGCCATAACTATACACAGTTAAGTCACCAAAGAGAGGAAACATGAGACTGGTCCAGATGAGGGTCAAAGATTTCTAATTTTTTCCTCCCGTGTGGCACAAATGACACATGACCCACAAAGGTGTAAGCAGGAAAAAAATGCATTGTTTTGAATATCTTCAGATTCAGTTTCAAGCCTCATTCATGTGTAGAGATAAACCTGATATGCACTTTTGCAGCCAGGGATGTCCAAACTTTTATCACTGAGGGCCACGTCCAAAAAATACAGTATTTACCAAGGACTAGGTCACTTAGTAGGAGAGAACACCTGACCTCTAGTGTATTAAAGTAATCAAAATGAATCAAATCTAGTTTAATTATCCTTGATAACTGAATGTGCTCAAATAAAGAACAGCCTGCATCACATGTTTCCATTGCAGGATTTTATTTATTTAGGTAGGAAAAAAGGGTTGTAGCTGGTTCTTAAAACACAAAATTTCCTTGTTAATGCGACTCGTGCATCCATAAACAGAACACAACGGCAAATGACACAAAATGCGCATTTACACTATCGATGATCACATGAACTAATGCAGAGGTTTCATGCCTTTTATGCATTTTCATCAAGGAATTCTAAATTTCATAGTGACACCAGTTTCACTTACCAACCATTTTCAGGTCAGTTGACTGCAAGTTTGTCTCCCCAGGTGTTAACAAGTGTAAATGCAGATTTCAGATATGTGTCACTTTCGAAAGACTGTGGAAGCAGGTTCTCAAATATGGGCAACATGAAGACCTGCAGTGTAAATGCAGCCAATCAGAGGTTCATATTTGGGTTTCATCAGGCAAACAGTGAATGATTTAATCCTCTGTAAATATATTTCTTGCTCTGATAATCTGAGTCATGAGATGAGACACAAGTCGGCATCACTGATATTTTCAGTGGAATTATAAATAATCAATAGTGCAGCATCCTCTAGTGTTTCTTTAACACATTACATCCCATGTGTATTCCAGGTACTGAAGATGCTGCATATCCTTACAGCTTATATTCACACACATTACTTTCTTTGTTCATCATTTGTTGTTGTTGTTTATGCTTCTCCTCAGGACTCAGTGACACCATTTGACACCATCATCCAGTGAAGTGTCACTTTTCTTTTTCCTCCTTATTTCTAAATCAATCTTCAAAAAATGTCCTAGTTCTAAAAGCAGTAGCTCTTGCACCAGTGGAATTAAATGTAACAGTCATAGGTACAATATGTAATATCAGCAATAGTGCTATGCCTATTTTTAGTAGTGTTTGTACTGGTAGTTATAGCAACAGATTACCAACCAGGCAAAGTGGGTACTCATTCAGGAACCAAAAATTGTGACCTAAAAAAAAAACACTTCAAACTAAAACTAAGGAAATTAATTAAAATCAAGATTTTAAAAGCTATATAAGTGATTTTCTATACAATAGCCAGTTGAGTTCATGTTATATTTTAGTGGTAACTTAATTTAGTGACCTAAGTAAATAAAGCGTTTGGGTTTTAAAGTAAAGTGTGACCAAAACCACAAAAGACACATTTACACAAAAGGAGCTTCATTAACACAAAAAAGAAAAAGAAAAAAAGAAAGAAAAACAATGTTGTTATAGAATACAAATTATTTAATCACATGACCAAAACAAACAGCATGATATATAACAGTAGCAGATATATATCATGCTGTTTGTTTGATATATACAAACATATGCAAGGTTATATGCAAGGTTCTTGCAATAGTTACACTGTGTATATATATATATATATATATATATATATGTATATATATGAAGCTGAGAATCAAACCCTCGACCTTCCAGCTGAAAGACGACTTGCTCTACCACTTGCCACCCATATGGGTATGATAAGTGATTGTTAAGAGCTTCACCAAAACCTCACATACCAAACAGACCTGGTTGCAGTTGACTCATCATTGTCTTACATAATATTTGAAACAAAATTTGAGCTACAGTTACGTCTGAGCTTGTAACTGAATCAATAGAGAGACACAGTGTCGGATTATATAATCTGTGTGAGCATGAAGAGGAGTGGGAGCACGTTGGTTCAAAAGCACGTAACTGTGAACTGTAGGATTTAATGAAACGCTGAGTGTGGCTGACATGACCTGCGGCCTGTGGAAACACGCAGAGAAGCAGCAGGACTAAATGTGGAGCAGTCATTATTGAGGATTAGCAGACAGTCATGGTCAGATTAGGCTGCAGGCTCGCCTCCTTTTATAACAAGGCTGTTAACAAGGGAACTGCAGTCGCTGCAGTTGAAAACAGACAGTAAAGTGGGGTTTTTTTCTTCTTCCAGGAATAGCAGATATTTGCATATTTGAATCGATATTTTCATGCATAATTTGTATTTGTTGCAGGCAGTCGTGTCAGAACCAACACTGTCTCTGCTGCATGTCACAGTATTGATGTTTGTCTCCATCTCAGTCAGACCTGATAATAACATTCGTCCCGAGTGACTGAGGACAAATCTAAGTTCACACTAATTTCAGGTCCTGACTGTATCCATTTATCTCCCATTAAAAATGTATCAAAAACATCTTAAATGAAATGAAAACACAAACATAATCTGGTGCAAAAAAGTAAATAATAATATATACTGTATATTTTATGTCCACATTTTAGAGTGTCTAATTAAAAACGAGCAATGGGGATTGGTTACCTTCCTTAATATTGGGGACCCCAATATTATTATCATTATTAATAATAATAATGATAATAATAATAATAATAATAATAATAATAATCTTTTGAATGATAGTTGCTTTAAAATCTGGAAGTGTGGGTTAACACCTCAAGAGACATAAAAATAAAAAAAAATTGTTCTTAATTTGTCATAAAATGCCAGATTAAATAAATACTTTTGGTTCACTGATGATAAATCTAAGTTTACAAATGTAAATTGTGTAACTATGTTACTTATTATTAGAACAAATGTCACAGTCTAATACACCAGGACTTAATTTGACATGTGGCCGCTGCTCCCAAGTAAAAATACAACATTTCATGTGCTCAACAATGTACTGAAGGAAAAAAATTAATCAGTGTCCTTCAACTTTTAAAGTATTTTGGTAATAAGAATGCAAAATGACCCATTTCAGAATTATTTATTATCATATTAGTTTATAATTACTGATGCAATAATATTGACGAATTACTTTTGATGAAGCAGTTGGTAAAATTGCAAACTTGCATCACACACACATGCACCATGCACAGATGTTTTCTTTTAATTCTTTTATTTGTTTTCACACATATAAAACAAACACAGAAACCTATGAAGGCTTATACAAAAAAACACACGCAGAAGAACATACTGTATGATATGTAAAACAACAGAATTTACGCTTGTTTAAAAATTTCTTTCAAAACATTTGAAGTATGAACCATAAAGGTTTCATATTTATTTTTGTGCAATGCCAACGGTACAGAACAATCTGTTAAATGCACATTTTGATTTCATTATGAAAGGAAATCAAAGTATTTCACTTATACTGAAGTAATATCTGCTGTGAGGTTAATCTCAAGTCTTGCAACTCAGTCTTAATGCGAATGCACAGATTTCAATAATACTGGGAGCAAAAATTTTCAATTAAGTAACGAGAAGTGGTTTAAAAATGCTCACAGACCGTTTTTAAAACTGTACAAATTAATTGGAAAGATGCTTGTCCTGCTTGGTATTACAGTGTGTTAAATTATTTTTAATACTAACACATAATATAGTTTAGACCTGAACATTTCATGTCACTTTTATCTCAACCAAAATAACTGAAATTAATGATATTATTATGATAAATTTAAAAAGAAAACCTACTTTAAACACATAAAATAATTTTAAAAATAATCACTTTTCTTAAAGAAAAAACGTAACGTAAGCAAAAAACATGATTTACAAGGTTGGAACGTTACAAAAACATGATATAAAATAACATGACTTCCAGTGTTTTAAACAGTGAATTCACTTAACCTTACATTTAGTGAGAAACATCATTCAAGATATGATGCATAGATTTTAGTAAAAAAAAATTCTAAAAGTGAAAAACAAAAGAAGTTAAAAATAAGGATCATTAAAAATTAAAAAAATAAAAAAAAAAATTTATTAAAAAGGTGTTGGAAGAGCGCATATTAAAAAGTGGAAGTAGTCTTATTGCTGCAACACCAACCCAAGTTTTGGATAAGTAACTGGATATTCAAAAATATCACGTGCACCAGGCTCCTATTGGACGATACCAGCTGCTAATCACACTTATCATCTATTCTCCTCTAATTCTAAATTAGAACATGATGTACAAAAGTGACACAATGTGCTAAAAAGGAAGATCTGAAACCAAAACTGAAATGTTTACTGCAGTTTAAATTTTGCCCCCTGGTGGCTATTCAATAAATCCTTACTTCCTGATTGGAAACCATAACACAATATCCATTTTTTTAATTATACGGTCAATGGGAATGACTGGAGAGATGCATTAAATGTGAATGACTTTCCCCATTGATTGCAAAACTTCACCAGGACTGTTTTCTTTTACGATTTTGTTTTTATTTTTAAATCCCAACCCATGATAAAATCATACACTGTATCATCCCAGCTGCAAAAATGCAGTTTTGGGAGCATTCCAGCCGTTGTGGACAGTGAGGCTCCTCTCTTGGCATTCACCGCGTGCCTTAATTGACTGATTTTAAATCAAGGTCCACTGTGAACACTGAGAGAGCGAGCCAAGACTCATTTATTAGACAGGGACAGTAACCTTGAGGACATATGTGCTCAGGTGCAAAGGCACTGCTGTTCATCTCTTTTCTTAATGCTCATAATGTGTCCATTCCTCTGGATAACACTCACCCCACAATCGCTTTTATCCACCATAAACAGTCCAGTCAAACATGCAGCAGCAGCAGCAGCAGCTCCTGCCTTTGGAATCATCTATGCAGGAAAAAAATGTACACAAACGACAAAGAAAATCACTGTTAAAACATAATAAAAAAAAAAAGTGTTTATTTTCTTGAAAATGTCCTAAAACACACTGCCTTCCCTGACAACACTTAAAGGTCACACCTATACCTGCTGGCCATCTTCTTTTTTTTTCCTCTGTCATTCACGACACCTGTCAACTGCTTCCATCTCCCCACCCCACACACAACACTCAGCCTCCTCCAGTGGCAGAAAATCACGCCGACGCCAACAATAAAGCCCAGCTTCCCCCTTTTTTTTTTCATGACATGTCAAGGACACATCAAGCAGGCAGCCATTACAGAGCACAGCCCGCTCTGGTCTGCACACATCTGAATGAGGCTAAGAGCAGATTGGATGGGGGGGGTGGGGTGGGGGGGTGGGGGGGCTCCTTTGTCAGTTTCAATACACAGAAACACTGTATTACTTCATGAAACAAATTCTGTGAAAATGAAATTGATTAAAATGTTCTTTTGTTTGCTTGTGCCAAATAATGACAATCACTTCTTTGTGCAAGATAGATAGATAGATAGATAGATAGATAGATAGATAGATAGATAGATAGATAGATAGATAGAATAATATAAAATAAAAATGCACTGCAGTAAACACACTGTCATGAAGCTACATTGTCCCCTGCTGGAAGACTAAAATAGAAAAACATCCCATTAGCAGGCACATACACAGAAAATCACCGTGTTTAAATGGAATGTGAGATTTTACCTTCCACGTCTGACGACATTAAATGCAGCAGATTATTACAGTATGTGGGTCGGCCTATGCAGCATTAGCCTGTATGTGCTCCACTGAAGGCCCGCACGCACGCACGCACCAGCACACTGTGCCAAACAATGAGACGCTCACTGAAAGAAGGATCAAACGTGGACATTTAGGTTCGCAGGATCCATTTGAATGCATGCACAACCCTCAACCTAATCCTAATCCTAATCCTAATCCTGGATTAGGATTAGGATTCGTTAGGAAACGTGACTCAGATACATAAATGAAAAAAAAAAAAAAAAATACATAAGTAAACAGTTGCCCAAATAGGCAGAGCGTCGACATCTGCAGTGAAACACGGAGTCTCCTTGTCGCATTATCTCCTCCAGGATCCATCCCGAAGCCTTCACATCCTCCCTCTCCTCCTCCTCCTCATCCTCATCCTCATCCTTTCATCCAGGACAACAGACATTCCTGATGAAAAGGGGGGGGGAGGAAAAAAAAACAAAGGTGATGTCTTCTGCTCGTGTCCGCCGAAGAAGGAGAAAAAACACGACATAATTGGTTTCATATTCGAGAGGATTTGATCATAAATGGAATCGCAGTGTTTGGATTCATCCTCCCGGACAGTGCGGACGGGCGGGCGCTGCTGGATAATACGCGTAGGAAGAGGAGCTGGAGGGATGAGGCGGGGTGACGTCATCATGCAGAGAGATGCTCTCTCTCTCTCTCTCTCTCTGTCTCTCTCTCTCTGTCTCCGTCTCTGTCTCTCTGTCTCTCTGCCCTTGAGACCAGTGTCAGCCTCCTGCAGCTGATGCTGCTCTGGGATGTTGGATGGTTTTCACTGACTGTTCTTCAGCAGATGTAACCAAAAAAAAAAAAAAAAAGCTATAATGAAAGACAAGGCAGCTCCATTTGTATAGCAACAGGGTTCTCAAACTGTGGCACGTGGACCACCAGTGGTATGCAAGCTTCCTCTGATGGTATTTGGAGGATCTGATATGTGATCAGAGTGGAGCAGAGTGCTGTAGAAAATGGAACAAATAATGATATTAAATGATATAATAATAACTAGAGTCACCTTATTCCTCACTTCATTGTAGTCTAAGTTGGTGAAACCAGCGTGTGAAGTATATGTGAGGAAGAGGAGGACGATGAGAGAGCAGATTATCTTACTGGGAATAAATCTGCCTCCTGTGAAAAGTGTGTAGCTGACTTTGCTCGGCCTGTTTACGCCACTGTATTTTAACATTGGTGATAATAAATATTTTACGGTGGCAATATTTTCTCAGGTGGAACTTTCATGCAGCCCAACACTTGATATCAAGTTACAACAAGTTATTTCTGCATGTTTTTTAGTTAATAGATTTATTTTGCATCGTAAAAACATTTTATATTGTGAACTATTTATCACTGAATATCAAAACAAAGGCAAAGCAAGGCAAGGTAAGTTTATTTGTATGGCACATTTCATGTACAAAGACAATTCAAAGTCAAAGCGCATTACATAAAACATCAAAAAGTACATCAAAAGAAGGAGTTCAAAGCAAAACACACCCAGAAGAGACAGTCAAGACACAATCAAACAAATCAAATGCAAGAAACAAAAACCCCAGTGCACCCTGGGAGATCACTGAAACGTAGCTCAGAGTTTCAGCAGCCATGACACTCTCCTGGAGCTTATTCCACAAAGCTGCCTCACCTTGTTTGGTTCTAACTCTGGGCACAGAAGGTAGTCCTGACCCTGATGACCTGAGGGTTCTGGTTGGTTCATGATGGACCAGGAGATCACAGATGTATTTTTGGCCCCAGACTATTCAGAGCTTTATAAACCAGCAGCAGGATTTTAAACTCTATTCTGTGACAGAAAGACAGGAAGCCAGTGCAACGATCAAAGAACTGAAATATCATCATAAATATTGTTATTTTGATTTTCCAAAAGTCAGACTTCCCCCCCCCCCCCCCCCCCCCCTCAGACTTCCCCCCCCCCCCCCACTTGACCGACCCCTACTGACCGAGCTGACCAAGCCCCAGGTCATTTGAGTTTAAGATCCCTGATTTAAAGGATAACTGCACAATCCTGGTGTGTGTGTGTGTGTGTGTGTACCTGGTATTCCTTATGTTGTGGGGACTTAAATCTGTTTACACGCTCACACTATGGGGACTTGTCTTCTTATGGGGACAAAAATCTAGTCCCCATAACTTAAATGACTACATTTTAAGGTGAAGATATGTCTTAAAGTTAGGCTGAGCTAAAGGTTAGAGTCAGGGTTAGGGCACTAGTAATTATGACTGAGGTTAGAGTAAGTCTCTAGTCAATGCAATGTCCTCTGAAGTCACGGAAACCAGCGTGTGTTTGTGTGTTTGTGTCAGGACTACGAGGATTAAGAGGAAACTTTTCGTGAGTGCTTGTTTGCATTTTCGGCCAAGGACACGGGCCGTGACGTCAGGCAGTTTCTCTTTAGTTTTTGTTGACTGTAGGGGATTGTTTTGAGAGCAGGAGCTGATTCAGGCGTTCCACTAAACAAATGGGATCTTTGTTAAGGAGCAAAGTGAACCTGTGAAACTGTGATGAGTCAGCGCCTTCCTGCCAACAGAGTATAGTGGTTGTCAGATTACTTCCTCACTTGGTTACTGCTGCCGTCCTTCCACTCCTGCAGGAGATGTCATTGCCAGATGATGAATGCCGCAGATTTCCTCTAAGTGCACATTTCAGCAGAAAAGGATCAGCTGTATTGTGACTCCTGAGGGTGAAATCAGTCGCAGTGAGGTGAAGTGCTGTGTGACCGGGAGTCAGTCCAGCACTGAGAGCCTATGACTGAGGCCCGTTTGATGGTGAGGATTTGTGTCACACCATAATTACAACACGAAGCGCTTCCGTTCCTTTCACCGCACGGACACATTCTGGCAGATGCTACGTGATGACATCATGACCTCTAAACAGAACCAATAAAATGTTGTTTAAACAGCGTGGACAGAGAACAAGCTGATGTAAAGACACCTCTGTTCTCCTGAGTCTTGAATTTGTCAATAATAATAATAATAATTGAGATAAATGTTATTTATATAGCACTTTCAAAAGACGATCACATATAGAAAGCTCATAAAATCAAATACAGGCAAGAAACAACACACAATTTCACAGGCTTTGTGGGTCAAGAGAAGGATTTCAAACTGATTGTGTTGTTGTATTATTGGAAGCCAGTTGGGGTTTTGGAGGACAGCGGGTGATGTGGTCATGCAGGCGGGCATGTGTGAGGAGGCGTGTGCCCGATGTCAAACTACCCCTCACCCAATCACTTTCCGTGTTTTTTAGTAGTAGATTCATTTTGCATCATAAACACGTTTAGATTGTGGAATGTTTATTGTTCCATATCAAAACAAACACTTTTATTTTATTATCATTCCAAAGCCTTTTTCACAAAAAGTTGGACTTTCTTTCACTGGACCTGCCCCACTCCCTCCACCCACTAACCAAACTTAAAACTCATCCACCCCCAGGGTCGCTTGTAACACTCCGGTGTCCGTATAAAATGACTTCGATATGCAAACTAGTCTGTGTGGTTCCCCGCCTGCCATTGGACTGAGTGGGCGGAGTTGGCGAGGCCACTGAACCTCCTGGCTCCACCCCAAACGGAAGTTGTCAGGAAGCCGGCTCCCAGTCCACACCACGAGCTGTTGAGTGGCATTTTGTGTTAATGTTAAAGAGTTTGGGCACGGGATTTACTTCTAACTACTCACTTCGCACGCACACCGTAAAGATTTCCAACTGTTTGAAGCACTAGGTGTAGTGATGCTGTTCCGCCGATGCGCCCGGTGTGGACTGGGAGCCGGGCCGGCTTCTTGACACCTTCAGTGGACTCGCCAATCTCTGTCCGGTCCACCTGCAACTCCGCCTACTCAGTCCAATGGCAGGCGGGGAACCACACAGACTAGTTTGCATATCGAAGTCACTTTATATGGACACCGGCCCCCCAGTGGCCATCCACCACAAGATCCGTGCTGTAGAGCCAAGCTCCCCCTCAGGGGGGCGCCAGAGATCACATTGGAGGGGCGCAAAACTCTGTCTGCTCTGAGGCTGTGATGTTATTAAAGTTATATTTGTACATGTTAAATTTAGAAAATCCCAAATCACACTATCGTACAATCAGAACTCGCTATCACCCAAATTAAAACCTATTTTTTGGTCCACATTTAAATTTGTTTAGCTATTTATTACCGACACCTCTGTGACCTCTGAACTTCTGTGACCATTATAACTGATCATGTTCCCGTTGTCCGCATCAGAACGACAAAATATCATTTCTGAGAAACTTAAAAGACTCACCAGTATCAAAAATCTTGTTACCTTGGTTTTGATTTTGTGGAAGCATGGGACAGTTTTTCTATTCATATAGACAATGAGAACAGGAACAAAACCTACAACTGCTGTTTATTTTTGCATATAAATGTTTCTAATTACTTTATTCTTCTGGGGTGTGTGTGGCATGGATGCGGGTTTAAAGTGCAGTGAGGGACAGTGATGTTGTGCATAATTGTGCAATATCCTCAAAAATATGAATATAAATATTAAAAGTCTAAAAATAATTAACTGTCACACAATGAATATGTTTTTTTTTTTTTTTTGAGAAATCAAAGAAGGAAACCCAACAACCATTAAGCCGCAGCAGATGTGACATGAGTGAACACCAGAGGGCAGCCTTTCTCTAGAAGACTGACTCATACCAGCACATCATCGTCATCATCATCATCATCATCCCTATAATCTCTTTAAATGATGTGAGACATGACTATCAGTAATATCACATTTCATCCCTGCCTTTTATAAATAGACCAAACAGCAAAGAGTGAGACAGAAAATGACAAAATAGCTTTTGATTCATTCATTTTAACTTCTATCATAATCAGTGGTTTTTAATACCAAGTGCCACTGGTGGTAGATAGGACCATGTTTGAGAAACATGGGTCTATATATTCTTTAATTCCCTCTACTGTAGTTTTGGCCAGTTTCATGGTGTTGGTGTCCTCAACTACGACACTGCTGTTAATCTCACGTCTAATCGGCTAACGGAAGGAGATGAAGCTCAGACCAGGAATAGGACGACTCAGGTCTGTAAAGATCTGTTAAGATGTTGCTGAGACATACGCATAACTGTATTTGCTGCCAAATCTACGGTGGCCTGGAAGTGCAAAACATTATTATTATACAGCGTGTTTCACGTGTGCATATATTTTGTTAATTTGTTTCGGAATTTGTAAAAGGGTATTGCATTCTGTAAATGTATTTTTTGAAAATGTAAGTTTGTTTCATTTGTTCTGGTATTGTAAAAGTTTATCATGCTTTGTGAATTTGTTTTAGAAAATGTTACATGCTTTAGAAATGGTTTGCACAACCAGGCCACCGTACAAATAGTATGTCTGATGGTAGCGTATCTGATCCTACACACAGATACTTTTGGGAAAATGACACAATTTTGTTTAAATTTGACAAGTTTTGACAGAGATATGATATTTTCTTTCTTTTACAATTTTGTCAACTACAGGAGACAGTGATTTCATGGGATTTTAATTAATGTTTTGTTCATCAAGTTGTCTATTTTCTAAAACTAAAAAAAACAAAATCCAAAATAGTTTTGGTACAACGTAAGTGAATGTAGCAGCCGGTCGCTCTGTGAGTGGGTTTATTATGTTATTTCACATCTCAAAGAAAATTCCAGGAACATTAGCAAACAAGTTTAATAAGCAGCCAAACACCTACTGTATAATCACCAGCTCACACACTCGTACGACTGTGTGATGCAAGTGCAGATTTAGCTGGTTCCATGTGAAAGTCACAGCTCAGCCGTGGAACTGCGGAGCGCAGACATCTGACACCCTGGGGTGACACGAGCAAGTTACATTCCTCAGTCTGCAGCGTAAGCCTGTAGGAAGAATGACTGTAGAGTAGTGTGACCTACTGTGCAGTGTAGGACACATCTCAGTAAGGCCGCATTCAAACACTGCTGTACTGAAACATGACCAGGGAACTGTGGTCAGACTGGACGTCATGACACTAAAGTGTACTTTTTAGTATTGAAGTATTAAAAGTCCAGGGTGTAACATTTATGAGGGTTTATTGTGAGAAATCGGATATACTTCATATAAATATGTTTGTCTTTTAAAGGGTATAATCACTTTAAAATTTTAATAATTTATTTTTCCTGTTGCCTTAGAACACGATATGTAAGGCAAGGGCCTTGCTTTACATGAGTTTTGTGCCGCCATGTTTCTTCAGCAGGTCAAAGGGACAAACCATCTAGCAGGGGTGTCAAACATGCGGCCCGTGGGCCACAACCGGCCCGCCAGAGGGTCCAATCTGGCCCACATAATGAATTTGAGAAGGTTTCACATTATGAGTGGAATCTAATCAGTATGTGTACTACTATAGTTTTCTGTTCCAAATACATGTGACAAATGGTTTAGTGCCTTTGTAGATCCTATCAGTTTTAATGCAAATGTGTAAATTGTAAACTTAGGTATAATATTACACTTATTTTTTCAGGTTGTTCATATGTTTTGTAAAAAAAAGATACTTCATTAAATGCAAAACAAAGGGAAACATCTTTTTGTTTATGGGTTATTATCCTATTATTTTACTGGTCCGGCCCACTTGAGATCAAATTGCACTGTATGTGGCCCCTGAAGTAAAATGAGTTTGACACCCCTGATCTAGAGTGTGCGTTTTGTGTGTTGTAGCAGAGGCTAACTGCATCCATTTTTAGTATGTGAAGGCCACCGTAGTTCCCTGGTGTGTTTGGGAAAGGGAGGGGTGAGAGGTCACAGCCACAGTCTCACCATTGTCACAAATATTGCCTACACACAGGACCTTTAACATTTGTTAGTGTTTACAAACTCAGTTAATGAAGGCATGTGATATTAAATTAAATCATGTATGGTATTAAAAAAAGACTAAAAAAAAACAAAAGGGTCATAGGGTTAATACAGTTAGTGTGAAATAATCTATGAGAGTCACGCGAATATAAACTGTTATTAAGATCCATATACAGTATGTCACAGCTTTATTAGTATCCATTAGTCATATCTTTATTTTCTATACATGTCCTCACAACTATAGAATGATCTGTGTGTGTGTGTGTGTGTTCGTCTTTGTGAGGATGAAGAACTTATTAACCATAAGACCTTTTGGGAAAGTGAAGACATTTTGGCTGGCCCTCATGTTCTGTCACTCCTTTAAAAGGACTTTTTTGAGGGTTAAGACTTGGTTTTGGGGATTAGGATTAGAATTTACGCTAAGGGTTAGAGTTGGGCATCTAGTTGTGATGGTTAAGGTTAAACCGGGGAATGTTTTATGTCTATGAGGGTCCTCACTTTGATAGAAGCGCAAACACGTGTGTGTGTGTGTGTGTGTGTGTGTGTGTGGACACAGACAGAGCATGTGCAGAGCAGCAGAGATTAGTGCGCGCTATCTCCAACTCTGGCTCTGCTCCGTGTCCTCAGCCTCCTCAGCTGTGATTACTGGAATATTCCAGCATATACTTTAAAAATTAGACTCTGATGAACCGGATCACTGATGAGAAACCATTCACTGTGATGAGACTCAGTGAAGCTGTGAGGAGGCGCAGCTGAGTGTTTGGACCTGTCTTTTCACTCTGGACACTTTTTTACGCACGAGGACAGCGCCGTCAGCCAGGACACTGAGGACAGAGATGACAGGGACAGAGAAGCTGGACAGTGGATTCCCTGAAATCATGATGTTGGTGACTGAACATGGCAAGTGGCTTCAAACCAGATAACACGAGGAAACATTCAAATCCAAGATAGAGTTTGGTGTAATTTAGAGTCAAAACTTCAGATGGCGGAGGAAGATGAACTTTCTGGTGCGTCAGAATTTATTAAAGGTAAGTTGTGACTTTATTTTATATCCTATAGTGTATCTTATATCCATTATATGAAAGTAGGAATGTTCAAATAATGAAATCAGCTAACATTTATTGGCTTTAAAGCAATTAATATTAAAACAATGGCGTTATAATTTCAGATAATGGTGGAGAACCATACAATACAGTTGTCTTTGAAAATAATAACACCCTTATAATGAATGAATAAATGAATGAATTTTTTATTTTTGAACATGTAAAGCAAACACATGCTTACACAGATTTGTGTACTTGTTGCCTCTTTAGGACCATTTTCTGGCATAAACGCTAGACCTTGTCAGGACCAGTAGTCCTCATTGAGTCCAGAACCTGGTTCTGATGAGGCAGAACCTCATTTATGAGGAACTGGTTAAGTTCAGGGCTAGGATTTGGATTATTCTGGTTAGGTCAAGGTTAAGTGGTTATAGTTATTGTTGGAGATAATGCTTTGTGTAGGCTGACCAAATTAAGGGAAGCCGATGAGCATAGTGTGTGTACCTGTTATTCCTTATGTTGTGGGGACCGAAATCTATTTACACAGTTGTATTAGGGAGACAAACATTAAGTCCCCTTAACGTGAATGACTACATTTTAAGGCGCAGACATGTAAACTGGATTTGAACAAACCGGATTTTCATTGTCATGTCCCTCACGCCGGTCAACTGTCTGTCTGTCTGTCTGTCTGTCTGTCTGCCTGTGTTTGCTCCACAGACCGCCTGTACTTTGCCACCCTCCGTGTCAAACCAAAGAACACGGCCAACACGCACTACTTCAGCACAGACGAGGAGTTCGTGTACGAGAGGTGAGCAGCGTCTGCTTCGCATCAGCATCAGCGAGTCATCACATGCGACGGTTTCTTGGGAACAGACGTGACGTCATCAGGGTGCGTTCGAACAAAGGGTGGGGCGGGGACGTCAGATCCGATCGCATGAGGTCACAGGAGACACTTCCAGGGCACATTTTAATGCCTATGGTGTTCACATGTGGTCAGACCAGTGTGGAGGCATGACTGAACTCAACGCAGCCAACGGGGAAAGAGAGCTGCTGTGTTTGAAGCTCAGTCTGTAGGATGAAACCCACTGAGCTCCACACGGTGTATATATACAGTATGATGCATGAGATGTAGGTCAACGTGACATCAGTGGCTGTGATCTCGTGATGCACAGGGATTTAGAATTGACGTCAGTCTCACTGGACACTTAATCAATCCTGTTTTTTGTTGCCTACACCCTTTGTCCTGCTCCTCTAGTTTTTAACCTCAGTCAAAATGACAACAGTGTACCAAATAAATGATATGTTTTAACTATCTTACCCTCCATGGCTGTGTATAATAATAATAAGAATAATAAGAATATTCATAATAATAATACAAAAATATTTATATAAAAAACTAAAACCCCTCTTCTTAAACCAGATTTTGAAAATGCCAAGAAGTGAGGAGGAGTCTTTTATAAAAGAGGACAAATTACTTTGTAATGGTTGGACAAGAGCAGACGTTTTGACATCTCAAACTCATGCAAACCTTATGCATGTTTTTTTTTTTTTTTTTTTTAATAAATTAAATTTTGCCTCATAAATACAATTTTCATTTTCAAACTTTGTATCGTTCCATAGCCACACAGTGCTTTTATTTTGAAATTCTATTTTGAAAAACTATTTTCATAAATATTGTTTCTGCTTTATCATGACGGAAAATCGCCATATCACGCTAAGCTCCTATCGCCCACCTCTACTGGACTTTTGTTTTCACATGACCCCACAGGACATTTGAGTTTGAGACGAACCAGTGAGACAAGCATGGACAAAGAAAGACACTGGCAAAATTTTAATGCAGTAGCTGGTGTTGGACCAGAGAGAGAGAGACAGTAGATAATTTCAACACATGTATAATTTCAACATTTCACATCATATCTTCATTTTTGCAATGTTTTAAAACTTTTTAAAAAAAGTTACTTGAATTAGCTACAGACTGTTATTCTTATATAAGCTTAAAACTGCATGACTTGCTTGTTTTTGTGAAGAAAAACAAACAATTTAAAGAACATTTTTAAAAAATAATCTGATTTTTGAACATCTCCCGGGCCAGACATTAATGTTACCGGGCCACTTTTGGCCCACGGGCCGTCAGTTGCTGACCACTGATATTAGTTTTCTCATGCCAACAAAGACGTGACATGTCTTAGTTTTTTCCTTTGTGGAAAATACAGTTTCCACAGTATCTATCCATTATTATAGCATTGTGACAATAGATGTCTGTCTATGCCCAAAATACATTTCTGACCTGTTGGCTCACTATGAACCATCCAGACTACTAAGGTCACCTGGGTCAGGTTTGCTCTATGTCCCCAGAACCAGGACAAAACATGGGGAAGCTGCCTTCACTTCTTATGCCCCAAATATCTGGAACAAACTCCCAGAAGATAATCTGCTACATCAATTCATTCTTTTACATCTAGCCTGAAAACCTACCTGTGTGCCACTGCATTGAGACAGAAATAAAATCATCATATCTGCTCCTAACTTTTAGGCTCTTTTACTCTATTTTCTCCCCTCTTTCCTCTACCTATTTTTACCTACCACTATTTAAATGTTTTATTTTGCCTTTTATATCTGTAATGCTGGCGCTTTATTTATTTATTTATCTTTCTTTTTATTGTAAAGCACTTTGAAATGCCTCGATGCTGAACTTTGCTATAATAACCTTGCCTTGCCTTGCCTGCGGTGACGCTGGTGTTACAGTTTCTACGCTGACTTCGGTCCCCTCAACCTGGCCATGCTGTGCAGATACTGCTGCAAGCTCAACAAGAAGCTCAAGGTAAGTCACGCAGATCAGCTGCTTCGCTCAGAACATGTTGATGTTTTCCAGCTCTGGCCGCTGATTGTTTCTGTGATTTATCACCTCAGTCCTTCACCATGTCCAGAAGGAAGCTGGTCCACTTCACCAGTTACGACCAGAAGAAAAGAGCCAATGCTGCTGTCCTCATTGGAGCCTTTGCTGTAAATATCTCTGCATTCATTCCTCCATCCGTATGCCCATGTGTACGCTACGGAATTAACAGTAAAACATCTTTGCTGCAGGTCATCTATTTGAAAAGAAGTCCAGAGGAGGCGTACAGGACTCTTATTTCAGGAAGTGAAACTGGCTTCCTGCCGTTCAGGTACACGCACACACAAGCACACACACGCACACAAACACACACACACACACACTGGTTTCCATGACTTCAGAGGACATTGCACTGACTTACATTCATTTCCTGGAGACTTACCCTAACCTTAATCATAATTACTAGTCCCCTAATCATAACCTTAACCTAACACAAATCTTAACCTAACCTTAAAACATGTCCACCTTAAAATGTAGTAATTTACATTATGGGGACTTGATTTTTGTCCCCATAAGGAAGACAAGTCCCCATAATGTGACTGTGTAAATAGATTTAGGTCCCCACAACATAAGGAATAAATGAAGCCATTTATGTAAAGTGACTGATGCAACAATTTGAACCGTTCTATATGTCAGTGTATTAGTTGCATTTTCCCCAAACTATTTTGATTTGTGTGTGTCACAGGGACGCAGCAGTAGGAGAGTGTTCCTTCAATCTCTTGGTGCTCGACTGCTTACAAGCCATTCGCAAGGTAAACCGTATAGTGTACTGTATCTACTACAGTATACGAGTAATTACCCAGTCCTGGTTTTTCTCCTTCTTTTTCTTTTCTGCAGTGGGCCACCTTTGAGAGATTAAACAAATATAGAATTAAACCTGCATCTCTGCCCCAACACACATACACACTAGTTTCCATGACTTCAGAGGACATTGCATTGACTTGCATTCATTTCCTGGAGACTTACTCTAACCTTAACAATAATTACTAGTGTACTAACCCAAACCCTGACCCTAACCTTAACCTTAACCTAAATCCTAACTTCAATTTTAAAACATGTCTTCACCTTAAAATGCAGTAATTTACATTATGGGGACTAGATTTTTTCACGATGATATCATGTATCAGGTACACACTAACTGAATGTGTGAGTTTATAGAAAACCCTAACCCTCTTTTGTTACATCATACTAAACTGATCATTTTGAACATGAAAACCAACAGGTGCCGTGAAAACAAGTAATCCCTGTTTGTTGTGCACCATTATCCACTCACTGATAATCCAGGCTGCACTCTTTCAAAAGTTTAACGAAGAAAAAAACACGTGGGTCAGTTTGTACAGAGCGAAGTTACATCACAGCATCAGGCTGAAGTGATTCAGAAGCTGCTCTGACTCGCTCCTTGTTTCCTCCAGGCGTCACAGTACGGTTTCCTGGACTTTGAGACCTTTGATGTTGATGAATATGAACACTATGAGGTGAGAATGACACTGACCAAAACATCCAAGTAACTGTATTTGTCTGTAATTGCTGTTGTTTAGTTTTCGTAGCCTTAGGATAAGCCTTTTCTTTGTACTGTAGGCAAGGCTCTTTCTTGATGTTGCCATATTGAGCTGCCATGTTTCTACAGCAGCCCAAATGGACAAATTACCTAGAGTATTTCACGTTTTGAAGAAGAGGAAGTTAACTATGCAAACAAAGAGGAATGACATCCTTGGCCACCGTATTTCCCTGACAAACACCCTTAAAGGGAATAAGTCAGAGAAGAAATCTTCCTTTTGTTTTTAATCTCACCAATAATGTCATTCATTTTTACACACGGGATGAAAATATAATAATAATAATAAAAAACTGTTAAAACGTTAGCTGGTTTCAGATTGTCAGAAAATGTTTGGAGCAAAGCTGCAAATAACAATTACTTTCATAAATAATCAAACTGTCGATTAATGGATTAGATTAGATATCGAGATTATTAGATATGAGATATCAAAAAATGTTGATTGTGAAAATAGATAATGGTTTAACCATTGCAGCCCTAATGATACAGTATAATCTTTACAGTTCTATAATTTTTAAATGTTCTAAATGTTGGTGTAACATCTTCATGTGTCTTTTCTTTAGCGTGTAGAAAACGGGGATATGAACTGGATCGTTTCAGGGAAGCTGTTGGCGTTCAGCAGTCCTCACGCTCGCAGTAAGATAGAGAACGGTGAGTCACGATGAAAACGTGTCCACATTTGCAATCTGATGGAAAGTAGTACGACAGAAATGTCTGCTAATCCATACTAGTACACCAAAGTGTGTATTGGTTTTTTTTTTTTTTAGGTTACCCTCTCCACGCGCCAGAGGCCTACTTTCCATACTTTCGCCAAAATGGCATCACAGCTGTGGTCCGTTTAAACAGGAAGTTGTACGATGGCAGGCGGTTCGAGAACGGAGGATTTGACCATCATGATCTCTTCTTCCTGGACGGGACGACGCCCAGTGACCTCATCGTCAGGCGCTTCCTGCATGTGTGTGAAAGTACGGAGGGAGCCGTGGCTGTGCACTGTAAAGGTAGGAAGTCTTGGTGTAAAAGCTTTTTTCCTCTTCGGACGAGAACTTGGCTCTGCTAACTCGCCGCCTTTAAACATCCAATCACAGCCGGCCTGGGCCGCACAGGCACTCTCATTGGCTGTTACCTGATGAAGCACTTCCGCTTCACTGCAGCTGAAGCCATCGCTTGGATCAGAATCTGTCGACCCGGATCCGTCATTGGTCAGCAACAGAACTTCTTAGAAGAGTGAGTCTCAAGTTAGGCCTCTGTCCAGATTCTACTTACAATGATATGTTTCACATCCACTTATGCTCCCATATTGAAAAATACACATTGTTTTAATGTTTGACGTTTGAGTGTAGAACAGATTATTTCAAGCAGGGTCTTCAGAAAATAACCCAGGTGGCAGGACCTAATGGGTGTTTCCAAAAGAATCAGAGTGTCACAATAAACACTTCAGCCACTTCTGAGAAAGAAGAGCTTCTCTGTTTACCTGCGCTCGAGCAAGCGGTTTTGAAAAGTCAAGTTTAGTTACATAACAAGCACATTTGCCGTGCAACGAACCCTCCCCCAACAGCTACTCCCAGTCATGGACGTGAACATTCAACCTGAAGAGGAAGAAGAAGAAGAAGAAGAAGCACCGTGGAGCAGTCTGTCAGCTGGTAGCTGGCCAATCACAAGAGATTCAGTGTTCTGAGGGGCGGGCATTAGCGTTAACATAAATATTATTTAATTTATCTAAGTAGACAGTATCAGTAATCTCGATTTTGTGGTTCAAAAAGACCATTCTATGTGACTTTTAATTTGTCCAAATGAATGGAAGTCAATGCAGTGTCCTGCTGTTCAAACCTGTGTGTTTATGTGTAGGAAACAGCACAGTATGTGGGTCCAGGGTGACGTCCATCGCTCCAAACTGAAGCTGGTTCAGCAGAGACTGAGTCGACGGCAGCAGCAGCAGCAGCAGCAGCAGCAGCAGCAGCAGCAGCAGCAGCAGCAGCATCACAGCCCTGACTCTGACAGAGGGAAACAGGAAGCCATGTCCTGCCTCTTCTCCAGCATGGATGACCTGTCACTCAACACCACCCTCCACAAATCATACAGCATGGACGAGGTCAGAGGAGGGACTTTCATTATTGCAGAAACTGTGTATTTAAAGGTCTAATGTGCGGTAACTGAGCTTCACCAGTCGTCAGTCACAGTCGAGCACTCACGTCAGTCCAAAAACAGCAATGGTGACAGCTGACGTCAATGAGCTATCATGCCTGTTCTCGCTGATAAACCAGTGAAGACAGACAAATATGATAATGGGTTGGAGCAGAGGTCTTAAACGTGCAGCCCTTAAAATTGATTTTGTACTTAAAAATGTTTGTTTTTGTTATTTATAGATTCATTTTTCTTCATAAGAAAAATGAATCTATACATTTTTCTTCATAAACATAAACATTTTTCTTCATAAACATGTTTTTCTATTATTTCTTAAAAAAATAATTGCTATATCTTGATGAAATGTGATAGAAATTGACCATCCCCACTGAACAGTTGCTTGTCCCCCCACATAACAGACTTAAGAGACTTGAGACTCATGTGGCTCTCAGGTCATTTAAGTTCGAGACCCCTGCGAGTCAAAATACAGCATGTTTATTTAACAAAAGAGGTGCAGGAAGGACTGATCAGGTTTAATCCCCTGGGGGAAATCCAAGGGACAGAGGAGAAAAGAGAGGACAGGAGATCCAGGTAGGAAAGGCAGGTGACTGAGTCCAGGGAGACATTGTCAAGAGAAAAGAGCAGGCAGTTCTGGGTAAAAGAGAATTAAATTAGA
Source organism: Brachirus orientalis (assembly GCA_016785285.1). Taxonomy (NCBI): domain Eukaryota; kingdom Metazoa; phylum Chordata; class Actinopteri; order Pleuronectiformes; family Soleidae; genus Brachirus; species Brachirus orientalis. Next base: position 9,041,574 of record JAFBJR010000101.1, on the reverse strand, counting down.
GGCACAAAATACAAACGAGTGGATACAGACACTAAAACACAGATGACTGACTTAACAGCGGCCGGGCTGAGTTTAAAAAGGCAGGTGGATGATTGCAGGCTTGTGTGCAGCTGGTGGAGTTTGCTCAGTCACAGTCAGAGCACAGAGGTAACGGAGAGAGAGGGACACTGGGGAAAAGGCTACAGTTAACAACATGAAGTTTACATCATGTTACTTACCAGTGCAGGAGGAGAACGGTTTACTCCAAATCATTTTAAAGAAGTTCCATGGCTCGTAGGGCCGTTAGTCGTGGAAACACTAGACTCATATTAACCCCGGTCTTGTCTCTTTCATTGTTTCAAGGCCTTTTTAGTCAAGGAACAAGCTTTTATTTTGGAAGTTTATCTAGTGAGTCACTCTCAAGTCTTCAGGTCCAACTGCTTTCTGCACAATGGAACTCGTGAGCATTCGAAAACAAGGATGGAGAATTAAAATGTTGTCGTCTCATGAACATAATACAAAATCCAATTTTGAATGTGACCTATTTACATGAACATCTCCCTTACTCTATTGTACAGTATATTTGCAGAGTTCATGTTTGCTTCCTGACATTAGGATTGCATATTGTACCTTTAAAAAGTATTGAAAACAGTCAGCAGATGTTTATAATTTGATCACAGACTGATAACTTTGTCTCTATCTGTGTGTGTGTGTGTGTGTGTAGAACAACTGTAAAGGCAGCAGTCTGACTCAGGGAGACAAACTGAGAGCACTGAAAGGAGAGAGATCAGTGTCACCCTCTTCAAGGTAACTTCTCTTTCTCTGTATGTGTGTGTTTTTATTTATTTATTTTTTTTTATTTTTTTTATTTATTTTATTTGTATATATTTATATAAATTCACAATTTAGTGGGCTACATAAGGAGTATTGACTAATTTCAAATGCAGCCTCAGTGTTTGAGAGGGAGAAAGAGTTAAACAGGTGGAGCAGGTATCAGGAAGAAAGTGTGGGGACACCTGGTGGACAGGTGGAATAAGACAGGATGCCAGTAAACAGATGTGATGACATCATGGACACTTATATAACTACTACATACAATAGAGAGTAATGTTGAGTTATTTTATATTTTTCTTCATAATTACTTAACATTTTTTATCCTACGATCTGTTTCTTTTTCAGGTTAAACCTGTCAAAGTCCACTCACTGCTCCATTTGTCCACCCTCTAAGTCCACTAAAGTCCCGCTCTCCTTCTCGTCCTCCCCTTCCTCTAAGAAGCTTGTGCGAAGCTCCTCCTCCTCCATCACTCACATTAAGAGGTGTGTCCACTCTTGTATTATGACCCGTTGTATTATGTTTGCATTCTCTTTATCTCGTGGTTAGACAGGGGTTTTTGTCACTCTCACTGTAAACTGCTCACTCTCCCTCACCAAAGTCCACTGAGAAAATCAGCATTTTTAGCTCACGGGGATGCAGAAACTGATGGTCTTCTGCTGCCTCCTTTGGTATATTTATGGGATTATGGTTAATCTGAATGAATGATTTCAAATACCGAAGATGCTCATTATCCCATTTGAATTTAGTTGATGGAGACAGCATTGGATCAACAACTCCTGTGTGCTGTGATGTAAAATCGCTGGTTTTCCCTATGGACTTTGGTGAAGGAGAGTAATCACCGGCAGAAACGTTTATTATCCGGTTAGAAAAGGCTGTTGAATGGTGAGATGAAGTGGCAGACATATTCTTGAGATACAGTAAACTTGAGCAGGCGTAGATGAGCTCCTTGTTTGGTGACTAAAATCTGCTTGCAGCCAGGTTTGCGGCCAACCATCCCTTAAAGTCACCAAGTGCATGTTTTATGAGAAAATCGGTGCAGTCTGGAGCTGGTGAAGCAATGGCTACTGATTCCAGCTTCTTATCGCGTCACTATCAGCTGGATCACAAGTGTTTCTTATGAATCTTTCCCTGTGTTATTTTTGTCTTCTCAGTCCTTTCAGCCTCTGTCTGTTCAGCCCCAGACCTGCTGTCTTCCACTGACTTCACTGCAGGGACGTTTCCACTCTGAGTGAAGTGAAAACAGGCCTCCAGCCACATCACGTCAGCACATGAGTGGAACAAAGCCATGTGACTCTTGACGGCATCTGCACCTTTAACAATTGAACCAAAGCTGCATTTATTTAATCTTTCTGAGCAATATAACAGCAATTAATTGTTTTTAAGCTAATTATTAAGTAGGAACACCTTATGTACAAATGCAATTTATCAAAACAAAGCACAGAAAGTTTATATCGGATGGTAATAAAAATAGAACCTATGTGGTTGCTAACAATAATCATGGTAACCACAAATGTTGTTCGCAAAGGAAACTTTTGTGTGTTTTTATAAGTAAATGCCTGATTTTTCTGTACAAGTGTATGGAAAATTCTTGCTTTCTCTTTTTGTTTCTTGTAAATTAAATGCTGTTATAATGATGATGAAATGTGTCTTCAGTCATTGGCTCATGAAGAGTTTTGAGTGTTATGTCGACTGTCGAGCTCAAGTCTTGTTTAAAGCAATAGTAGACAAACATTTCACCTGCATCGCTGCAACAGTTAGTGTCTTCAACACACAAACCATTAAAAGACAGTGTGTCACAGGCATCTGTCTCTTAAATGTATCTTTAACAAATAGAACACTTAAAAAAATCTTTTTTTATCCATTTAAAGTTTCAAATTGTTCAACAAACTACAGACTTTTTTATTACATTCTTACAAACTTTTCTGGACATGGGGTTTGTATTTCCTTCTACTTCTTCCCCTTCGTTTTTGTTATTGTATTTTTTTCCATCGACTGCAGACAGGCAGGTTTCTTACGTCGATGTAGAAGCTGCAGAGAAGATGAGGCCTTCAAGAACCTCCACCTGAAAGAGAAGATGCAGAGATGTCTTCAGTTGTCATGTGACCATCAGACATCTGTGTCTCTGACTGTAGTAAAGGTCAAGTATAACCATTTTGGGTTCACACCTACAATGTGAAAAATTAGGCCTTTTTTTTTCCTGAGACCAATAAAAGCAAACTTTTAATTTTTTTTTTGTAAATACGTTCTAGAGTTTAAAAAAAAAATCTCACCCAGAAAACCAATATAATTTATAAATTTACTTTATTTTTGTATATTTATCATACAAAATCAATATATTAACAATAAAGTTAATATTGTTAATATATTATTTGCAGCAACACATTAATTATTGTTAATTAATGTGTTGCTGTTCACGTTCAAAGAACTTTTGTACATGTAAAAAAGAGCATTTTTACATGTACAGTAAATTTGACATTTAGCCTGCATTTACACAATAAATAGTTTTCAAATCAAGCTCAGAAATTAGGTGTAATATCAGTATAGTAAGTTGAAATTAGTTTAAATCAACCACAAAATAAACATGTCCAGGGTTCAGTTTAATTGTTTGAAAAATTACGCTGTCTAAGTGTCTAAGAATTTGGAAAAATAGAATTTTGTTGAGCATATGGTGCTGTTTTGTTGGGCGGAACCTTCTCAGTGATGAAATGCCACACACTTGGACAGTCACCCACACCTGACCATCTGTGTGACACTTTTACCTGGCTGCTGTCTCCCACACTCAGGTTCTTGAGCTGATAAACTGTCACGTGTCCATCACTGTCTCCAACCAGGACACAGTGTGACTGTGAGGAAAAGAGCAGGGACGTCATGGTCACGCCAGGGGCAGCAGGCTCCACAATGACTGGGTCCAGGCTGAGGGAGAGACACAGGACATGTCAAAGACAGACAGACAGACAGACCGACAGACAGACAGACGGACGGCCCCTTGCCTCAGCCTGACTCACATGCTCGAGTTCAGGTCCCAGATCTCCAGCTGCCCCTCATTGACGGCCCCAAACACGGTGGCCCATCTTGGGGACCACTTGATGTCACACACAGGTTTTTGAACAGAGGTGAAGCCGAACACAGGGCGACGATGGTCCTGCTTCCACAGCTGTACGGTCCAGTCAGAGGAGCAGCTCAGGAACACGTCAGCACTGAAGGGACACCATGCGACGCAGTTCACGGGACACTGACGGGGGGAAAAGACGATTCTCTGTCACCGCTTAACACTGCCACTCATAAGCTGCATCACAATCTCAGCATCAACACACCGGCTCTGCATATTTAGTGCAACAAAACCTTAATCAGCAAACATGACATGACAAATGTGAGACATTAACCATCATGTTAGGGGATTTGTCAGGCAGACCTCCAGGCCACAAGTTTCCAGCTGAGGTAACCAGCCAACCAAACTACTAAACACAGTTTGTGGGCCACATTTGGAGGAGACTCTGCTCTGACGCATTTTCACACTTTCCAGCATCCAAATGCAGCCAACAAAGGCTACAGACCCTGAATTGAGACACAGCCTTGGACTTGGACAGTTATTACAAGCACGTGAACTGAAATTGGGCCAGAGGTGATCAGAACCGGGTGAGTTGATAAGGTTGGCTGTTTCTGGTTAACTTGTCATTTCCTGTATCTTAAACACACTAATACTAGATCAGCTGGACTAGATGACGAGTGACTGAACCTGTGCAGCAAATAAGCTGGTTTTGTGACACTGTAGTGTCAGGAAGTACTGCTCCACAACCCTAATACAATGAAGCAGTATCAAATTATTGAGTTTAAATTATTCCTGCTTATCGGAAACAACTAAAGGGTCACTAGACGATGTATTTTGTGACAGAATATACTGCATGTGGGTTTGACAAGTGGAGGCTTGTATTGTGAAGGACTTACAAAGTGTTTCCTGAAAGTCTCCAGAACCTGCTGAGTGTTGGAGCATGAGCATTTGTGAATGTGTCCGTCCCATGTTCCAGTCAAGTAGACACTGGAGTCCTGCAGGAACACACACACATACACACACGTTTGTATAGCATTCATAGTGAGGACCCTCATAGACATAATACATTCCATAGCCCCTTACCCTAACCTTAACCATCACAAATAGATGCCTAACCGTAACCCACACCTAAACCCAAATAAATAAAACTATGTTGCAGAACAGTGTAAACTGTCAGCAGCACAGAAAAGAAACCTGGTAATGATGATGATGATGATAAGGCCTGTAATAACAATATCTTACTGTTGGGTGGAAGTCAAAACAGAGTCCAGGAGTCAGTGATGACAGAACACTCTCTGTCTTCTTCACGCCTGCCTTCTTCTTTGTGGTATGAATCCTCTTGAGCTTCATCAAATCTGTGACAACAGATGGCTCATATTTTTAATCAACTGAATTATAAAAACAAAAACAATTTAAATATTAAAAAAGTGTGGTTTTGATTTACAATATTTATTAAGGCAATACTTAATAATAATCTGTCAGCGTAAAGTTAATCCTTGTTGCACCACATGTATGGGTTCTTCTGAGTGGACGTACAGTTTACTCGCCATAATGCACAGTGAGCTGGAACCACAGTGTAATACCTATGCAGTCGAGGCCGTTGTTGAAGATGAACCATCTGCTGATCCTGCCGTCAGCAGACACAGAGACCAGAGCCTCCATCTTCTCCTCTGCTGTTAGAGTCAACTCCTGCTGAGTCCACCTGAGCTGCCACACTGGACCTGAGTGTCTGTTGGGACACTCACTGCACACACACACACACACACACACACACACACACACACACACACACACACACACACACACACACACACACACAGTTTTGCACAGCTATTCTTCTAAAGACACACAACTGACTTTCATTCATTTGAACAGCATAACCAATACCTTATCTCAAACATTAGCCATAACCAGTTAAATGCCAAACCTCAACATAAATACTATTTAAATTTTAGCCCTAAAATTAACCAATTCCTCAGAAATGAGGTTCTGCCTCATTAGGACCAGGTTTTGGTCTCCATGAGGACTACTGGTCCCGACATGGTCGGTGTTTATGCCAGAAAGTATCATAAAGAGGTAACAAATACAAGAATGCCTCAGTGGCAGAAAGAGTGAAGGTGTATGAGTTTCAGTGCCGCTCTGTCACACTCGCACCCACCTGCTGCTGATCACACGTGAGCTGTGGCCTTGTCCATGAACGCTGTAGACAGCGACGGTGCCGTCGTGCGTCCCCACCGCCAGCTGACTGGGGTTAACGGTGGAGAAGTCCAGAGAGGTCACAGCGCTGTCACAGTGGATGACACGCTCAGGCCACTGTGGAGCAGAGGAGACACGATGACTCCCCCGTGAACTCTGCTGAGGAAGGACTACATTTATCTTTACAAAAACAAGGAAAACAAAGTCTTACTGTGGGGTTTTTGAGGGACCAGCAGCACACCAGGCCCGGGTTCATGTTAATGTCATCAAATTCACCGTAACCTACAGCCAAGAGGTCCTAACCACAGACAACACATGCAGATACAAAATGTCTTAGTCCACAGCACCAGGAGAATAGTTAAAGCTGCAGTGTGTAACGTTTACATATCAGCAATTGTCTGTAACAAACGTAACAGTTGAGTTAAATGACTTTATTGTGATTTATTAAGTCTATTAGCTCCATACAAATCTCTCTGTGTTTCTTAGTAGAGCAGTGTTTAGATCTCTTGTTGCCCGGCATCATTCCTGCACTGCACACAGGAAGTGATTTGTTGCATGTCAAGACAGATGGAGGCAGCAGCAACATTGTGCTAGTCAACTTTGTGTCTGATAACACAAGAAAAGCCCACAAATAGTTTCACAAGTGAATTCACCTGCTCAGAAAAACAATACACTGCACATAAATGTTCCCTCTGTCAGGTCTGATAGTTTTGCTTGATAGAGCCTGTTTTCAGATGAAGGACGCAACAAACAAATAATGTTACATTATTGCTGTTCACAAAGACCAAACAGAGGCAGAATAACACACACTGCCCCCGTAAAGGCTTTGGTTGACAACAAATGATCTTTGAAATCCTAAAACTGCCCAAGGGAATGGCTGCTCCACATAACTCACAGAGCTGACTGAACTGAATTAAATAACTAAATTAAATATATATCATCTTGTATGCGAGACGTGTGTGTCATAACTTGTTATCTGCATAAAAAAAATGACTGACTTATCAAATTTCAGCTGGCAGAATTCAGAACAGGTCACCTGGTTCTTCTTGTTCCAGGCCATGCTGCTGACACGGCGCCCCCTGCTGAGCTCACAGCCAAAAGCCCACAGCTGGTGCAGAGCTGGAGAGGCATGGGTCTCTGTGTCCTCCCTCCTCTGCTCCACGACCCCGGGCTTCAGCTGACGGTCTGCATTTGGCACAGTTTTGATTCACCTGCATTATCACTCCCCATGTTCTATGACAAAGCACTTGTGAAGGTGGAAGATGGTGTGAGATGTGAGTGCGTGTGTGTGTGTGTGTTACCTTCTAGGACGGGCAGTTGTCTATAGGCAGCCAGGTCAGGTTGGAAGATATTTCCCAGGAGGCTCCTCTCCATTACTAGTAAGGAATACTGGAATTTCTCTGATTGCATGATGAGCTGCAGGTCTGACTCAGCAGTCATGCTGCTGCCAAACACTTCCACTTCCTTCAGTGAGCTGGCAGCACTGGCTGAAGAGGAAACCGAGTACAAGGAGGTGATGTATATGTAAAGGATTGTCTCATTCTTGATGCTTTGCAATGATAACATGTAGCAAATGTTATCCAACTGGGTCATTTAAAGGGATTGTTCTGGTTTTTGTAAAGAGTATTTGTATGGGGGATGACAGAAAGTGCTACCTGAGCTGTGCAGCCTCACTGCACCAAGATCCAGCACGAGCCACTTATTGAAAACGTGACTGCCAGCAGGGACACATGATAAAGACTCTCACTGTCTACTGCTTTATCCACCACATGAAGGTGGAGCCAATCCCAGCTGACATAAGGCAAAAGGCGGGGCCAATATTCAGAGACAACCATTCATTCTCACATTCACACCGACAGCCAATCTAGAGCAGGGGTGCCCAGTTTGGGGCCTGTGGGCCAAATTTGGCCCGGGCTCCTTCTTCTTTTGGCCCACCTGACTTTTCCAATCTGTGCCCGTCTGTGCCAGTTGCTGGGAATTTCTGTCCCAACAGCTCCCAAGGGTTAGCTGCAGTTCACTTTCTGACCACAGTTTTATATGGGGGGACAAGGGAGGGGGCGCTGTTGAGTTCCTGGCTCTGCCTGTCAGCAGTCTCATGACATGAGTGACGAGCAGAGGTTACGATTGAGCACTGATGATTATTTTTCACTGAATCTGATTTCTCGGAAGCGTGCCTTATCTGTAGACAGAGTGGCAGTTTTAAAAGAACACAGCATTTGTCGTCCTTACAGAACCAAACATTTACCTCAGTTTGCATTGTCCACTTCCCTACTCATTACTCAATCTAATTTCAAATTCAGTCTTAAGTAAATTCCCTCAGTTGGACCATCCAACTGCTTTAAATTTGTTTAAAAGCCACAGTGTTACAAGGTCGTGTGTTATTGCTAAATTCACATTTTTTAGTTAATTTTATGGTTAATCTAATTCTATATTTAGTCACATGTTGGACCATATACTATACTGACGTATCGCATTCACAATAACATGTGGGACAGAGACACAGCATTTAGGACATAAAAACCTACAGTGAATGGGAGTGCGTCCTCCACAGTGTCCACCGTCTGTGACTGTTACCTGTGCTGACTGTGCTGCCCACGGAAACACTCCTCTCTGCACCTCTGCTCACGTCCACAGCAGCCTCCGGACACTTGACCTTCTCCACCTCAGCGCTGTGTGCTGCACTGTCCTGCTCACAACTGGACATAGTATCATACAGGTCCCACGTGGTAACAGTCGTGGCTGTGGACAATGGAAGCATGATGTCATCTAAGCCGATAAAACACAAAATAAAACTCTTCTTCTGTTTGTAGGTGCTGAATTGTAGCTAAAAAAGTCCATCAACTGATTTGTCTATTGATAGAAAACTACTATTACAGGAATTTTAGTTCAAATCTGTGCTAAACAGCTCTATATTGTGACAGTTTTATCCTAATTTATCTGGAGAAATCTGGCTCCGGCAACCCGTGAACCTCATTTGGAAGTGTTAGACAGTGAATGAATAAAAATAATGCAGTGATACACAATGCAACAGCTGAGCAATTTATCCCAAAATCCCTATCTCTGTATTTTTAGGCTGAGTAGCACTGTATAACACATGCTCAGTTACTTTAGGAAGAACTTTTCTAGTATTCCACAACATTTTATCCATTCTGGAGCCGGAACTCTTAGATTAAGGCCCTTTCCCAGTTTCTGTGTCCAAAACCACAGAGGTCCACAGACCATAGTGGACACAGATGAAAATCATGAGGCTTACCTGCGTCCACCATGACCACACCGTCACTCTGGGCATGTTTGTTTTTAACTTCTCCATTCAACGTCTGCATTGACCGGTGTGTGTACTTGTCATTGCCTGCCCTGTTCTTGCACACTTCACTGTACTGTTTGTTCCTCTCTCTGCAAAAACAACGTAACAGTGTTAGAACCTAAAGATCACCGATTGATTTGTCTTTTTCTCATCAATATGATCAGAAGAAAGACTCATCCCTGTGTGTCTTTTGTCCTAAAGAGGAGAATGTCACTCACTGGACAGCTTCTGCGTCATGAGCGTCCACTGACACAGCCGTGCTGGGAAGGTCCAGCAGTGAAATCGTGTCTGTCTCAGAAATGAAGACATCTATGATGTCCTTCAACATGTCCTCTGTCACCTGTTCTTGCACTGTGTCTCTTTTCAACTGTGCCTCTGGAAAGGAACAAAGAAACAACACCAAATCAAACATCATGAGTTCAACTCAACTTACCGACAGCTACAATCATTAAAGGGATGGCTCAGAGTTTTTGAAGTGTGCTTATATGAGGTTCTGTCACATAACATTTGCTGAGAACCAACAGGCATGTTCTCGCTGGAAACATGGCTGCCAGAAGGGACACAAGGACATTTTGTATTTTTGCCACATAATAAAACTCCTGTTTAAGTTTATGACTTCATTAGAGTTTATTAAACATGTGTTAAACCGTTTTTCCCAACAGAAAATTAAATTTTATGAACCTTTCATTCGGCTACACCAAAGTCTATAGAGAAAATCGGTGTTTTCAGCTTGCATGGACACAGGAGCTGTTGATGCACCGCTGCCTCACTTTGTGGGGTTGCATCACTTAGATACATCTGAACAAAGAAGTTCAAACACAAAAGTAACAGAATGACACATTTGAATTTACTGGTGGAGTCAGCAGTGGATTAACACTCATTTGACCCATGATGTAAAAATGGTGATTTTTTTCTATGGGCTTTGGTGCAAGAAGTGAGTGGTTTACAAACTTTGGTTTCCAGCCAGAAAAGACTGTCTAACACCAGTTTATGCAGGTTCTATGTGCAGGGAGTACACCAGGGGGCGCTCACAGCACAGTCCGCATTAAATATGTGTTAGTACCTCATACAACCTCGCTTCAAAAAAAGTGAAGTTTCTCTTAATCTCAAAATAATAAGGAATATGCTAATCATATGAAATAAACAGCCAAACACAAGCATTAATTTTTTTCTAAATGGCATAAAAAAGAAGGTACAGTGATGAACCTGGGAAGTTGATGGGCATGTCTCGTTTGGAAAATGTATCTTCAACCTCCTCATTCACTGACTCAATTGTGGACTGGCTGGATATTCTGCTGCTTCCAAACACTGACCTAAGAACAGATTTATTCATATTTTCAGTTAGAAATGATGAACACGCGTCAAACACCTTTGTCACTTTACATTTGATGATGAAATTACAAATGATACAAATGATGAAATTATAAATTAATATAATAAATATATTAATCTCTATTACTCTCTATTATTCTAAAACTTATATGCCATTCCAGCGACAATATTGAGACACTCAAGAAACACTGCTCATGACTCAGCTGAAATGCTGTTGCTTATTTTTATTTACATTTTTTACAGTCTTTGCATAGTGATTAAATTACATAGAGTACAATATAGTATATAGGATTTTTGAATCACATCAGATATTACATTTTTCCCTTTCCGATATCCAATCTAGTGATTTTGACCACTATTGGACTGATAACAATACTGTCATATCAGCTCATCTCTATCTTAAATATTGCAAATTGTATATGATTTTCATAACTTAAAATTTAGACAGCGCATTTATATCTTAAAAAAAAAAAAACTTTAAGGGATTTAATTTTTTAATCATAATTTCAGCTAGTTTCAGTGCAGTGTTACTGACCTGAGACCAGCAGAATATACAATAATCAACATGTGAAAATCATCACTAAATCTTCTGCAGGGGAGTTTCTTGGCTCGTGGTTAATGGATGGGGTAAACATTAAGTGAGATCTCAGTTCCGCTGTGTCAGTGGGGTGGTTGGTTCTTACCTGGAGAAGGGCACAGTGATGCTGCCTGTGGCTGTTGTGTGGTCTGAGGTTGATCCAGGACCTGCAGAGAGTTCCTCCACAAAGAACCTGCAGCCTCGGGCCTGCACTGCCCCTGCTGGACCTGCATGGTACAGCGGCTGAGGAGTCACATCGTTGTCTTCTTCATCAAACACCTGAGAACAGTGAAAGAGCCACTCAGAGTCAGAAGCTGCTCCTTCACATAAGGCTGCCCTTACACAGGATTTATTAATGGTTAGTAATTAGGTTATTTATGCTTTTACAGATTATAAATAAAAAATAATTTAGTTATTCATACCTGCTATTGCAATGTAGATAAGATGGATCTGTATGCTGTGCATGTGTATTATGTATTATATCGTTGGTATTGTATATTGCGTATTGCGACTACTGTCTGCATAAAAACTGTCTTTTTGTGGAATATTTGATTTCTACTCTCCTATGCTCGGTACTGAATTTGATTCAAACCTTTGATTTAGTTGATTTTGTTGGTTCTCATACATTTATAGGGGATTTTGAGGGCTATAATTTGGTTTTAGGGTTGGATAAATAAGGTTTATGGCTAGGGTTAGGGATTTAGTAAAGGTTAGGGTAAAGTATCCATTTATTATGCCAGTAAGTGTCCTCACTAAGGCTGTTATACAAGTGAGTGTGTTCTTGTACTTGCTGTGGAGTGAGGACCAAAAATCATTGAAACACCTACAAAGTGAGGACATTTTGACAAAGTGAGGACATTTTGACAAAGTGAGGACATTTTGGCTGGTCCTCACTTTTTTCACCCATTAAAATGGCTTTTTCAAGGTTCAGACCTGGTTTTAGGGTTAGGGTTAGAAATGGGTTTAGGTTAGGGTTACGCATCTAGTTGTGATGGTTAAGGTTAGGGTAAGGGCTAGAGAATGTATTATGTCTATGAGGGTCCTCACTCTGATAGAAGTGCAAACTTGTGCGTGTGTGTGTGTTCTTGTACTTGCTGCAGAGTGAAGACCAAAAATCGTATAAACACCTACAAAGTGAGGACATTTTGACAAAGTGAGAACATTTTGACAAAGTGAGGACTTTTTGACAAAGTGAGAACATTTTGACAAAGTGAGGACTTTTTGACAAAGTGAGGACATTTTGACAAAGTGAGGACTTTTTGACAAAGTGAGGACATTTTGACAAAGTGAGGACATTTTGGCTGGTCCTCACTTTTTTCACCCATTAAAAGGGCTTTTTCAGGGTTCAGACCTGGTTTTAGGGTTAGGGTTAGGCATCTAGTTGTGATGGTTAAGGTTAGACTAAGGGCTAGAAAATGTATTATGTCTATGAGGGTCCTCACTCTGATAGAAGCGCAAACACGTGCACGTGTGCGTGCGTGTGTGTGCGTGTGCGTGCGTGTGTGTGCGTGTGCGTGCGTGTGTTACTCGGACAGCCTCCGGTCTCTTGTCCAGCAGGACTCTGCTTCCTCCTGCGGTCAGACTGAAGCTCCTCCGGCTCAGTCCGCTGTGTGTGTGTCTGCTGCTCAGGTGCACTGCATGTGTCCCTGACGCCGACACATTCACGGCTCGAGACGATCTGTTCCAAACAAACAAACAAAGACAAAAATCACACACCATCGAGATAAAACATCTGTGAACGTCTGATGGTGACGTCATTATGTCCACTTACGGCCTCAGAACCAGAGCTCGTCTCTTCTTTCTGTCTTCTTTTAGCGCCGACGTCGACATCTTGATGTTGTCGCACGCCTTCGCTTGGAAGTTGCCATGGCAACGGGACGCCAAGCGACTATACCGCTTTTTTTTTACCCTCCACCCTACTTTATATACCTATACGAAGTGGACGGATTCCCTTCCTCCCTCCTCTGCCTCTGATTGGTGACTGATTAACGCACAAATATATATATACAGTACTGTGCATAAGTCTTAGTCCACCACCAGCTTTGTTGTTTTTATGTCACTTTTGTGATCGTTGGCGTTTAGATTGAAAAGATGTGACTAAAAGTCAGTCTTCTACTATATGATCAACCTGTCAGTGAGTTGAACTTGTGCAACATGTGTATGTAATGCTCCAACATGTCTGGAGTAAACCAGGTATAATAGACCTTTTTCACAGCAGCTATTTGTTGGCATGAAATAGTAGGAGAAACACAGGTTTGACCACTAACATTAGGGTTCCATTCCAGGTTTTAAAGAGCCATGGTTGTGTTATTGTTCAAGTGTAAATGTAGGTCACACTAAATATTTGATATTATAGAAGCATTTTTTGAAAAATATGTTATTTTCAAGCTGCATATGTGTTTCTCCATATTTTCAGGATATGTTCCAATAAAGTGATATAACGTGAATAATTGTACAGGATGGTCATTATAGCATTGCTAAAACAACAAATCTAACGGTGGCCTAAGACTTATGCACAGTACTGTACATATACAGTATATATATACACGTGAATAAATATATGAACGTGTGTTATCTCAAATTTGAATGTTTCAGTTTGGCAACAACTTTTACTTGACATTTATTTCAATAAAGTTTGGATTATAAATCCATGATGTTTTTAAATAAATCCCTGATCTTAGAACAGAGCAGTGAGTGGATCAGTCAAGGCTGAGGGGAAAGTGAAGCGAGCCTGTGCACCTTATCAAAGTTATCTTTGCTCCTCCGATAAGACGCAGTTTGATGACAGGAGGAAAAATACTCCATCTGTCTCTTATGTCATTCTCCTGCGGAAAGTGCGAGCAGCAGGCAGAGGGGGAAAAAAATGGGACAAGGAGAGGACAGTGAGAGACAGGGAAAGACAGACCGGGCCACAGAAGAGGGACAAAACAAGTCAGTGAGCCTCTTCTCTGTGAAGACAGTGGATTTATGTTTGTTTGGTGACAAAGAAGTGATGAGTTCTTCTGTGTCTTTCAGCATGAGCTCTCAACATGGAGGCCTGGACTCAGGACAGAGGAGACAGCAGGGCCGTTGTCTCACAAAGCAACAGCTCATCATCTTGTCTGTGACGGCGGCACTTGTTATCCTGCTGACTGTCATCACCGTTACTGCTGTGCTGCTCACCAACAAGTCAGGTAGATTCTCACACATAACATCAACAACACTGCGGTACAAAGGTGTCAAACTGGTGGCCCGTGGGCCACATGCGGCCCCCCGAATCGATTAATGCGGCTCAAGCTTGTTTGGTGCTTCAAGTAGAGTTGTCCACATTAGTGTTTACTTAATTTTTCAATGTATATCCCTGTTTTTGTTATCAACTGACTGATTTTGTGTCATATATATACGTCTTTATTGTGAGGTGTACATTATTCCACGTCAAAACAAGCACTTTTATTTTGAAATTCTGTGAAATATCATGAATATCTTCATTGTGACATCACAATGGAATATTTTTGTTCGAATTTTTCGCTCATATAGCAACAACTGCTACTGAACAGTTGTTGTTTTTTCCCCCTCTAGATCAGCCCCATCTTGACCAGACTAGATGATCACTGGCCCCCCAGTTAATTTGAGTTTATGAGACACTTAAAAATTACTTCTCATGTTGTTGTATGATACAAATGTGTCAAAAAGCTAAATTTTCTGAGCCACTTGCTGTCAAAACTCTGTGCTCAGTGACAGCATGGCTACTACTAGACTGCCTTAGTATATGATATCTCTGCTCGCTGCTTTGTATACTGCTCACTCCCCACACCAAATGCCATGAAGAAAATCAGCATTTTTATATCCCAGCACACAGGAGTTGCTGATCCACAGCTGCCTCTATTAGTAATTTCAAATAAGTTATTTTGTGACTTCAGGGTTTGAAATTTCGTGTTCAAGTTTGCCTAAGTGACACAAGCTTACAACATGAGGCAGCAGTAGACCAGCAGCTCCTTTTTTCCCATCAACTAAAAATCATGATTTTCTCTATGGACTTTGGTTTAGGAGAGTGAAAGGTTTACAAACTCCAGTTTTCAGCCTAAAAGGATTACTTTATGGCAACATAACGTAAGAAACATATTCTTAGTATATAATAGACAAGCAGGCATGTGTTTTATCAGGTGAGCCTTTTGTTAAGTTACTAAAATATGTAGCGTCAGTTTCACAGAAGGACGTTTACTCTGCAGAAGAAAGCGTTTGCCTGAGTTTAATAAGTGATATCAGTGTGCGTGTGTGTGTTCTCTCAGATTTATCTGATATGATGTAAATGCACGACATCACACGTGACCACACAAAGTTCACGTGATAACACGTATGTCAATGTAAATTCATCTCTAGGCAACCACTAGTATGGGCTTTATGCTTACATGCTGACACTAATTAAAAAAGATAACTTCATATGTGTTTTTTTCCTGCCAACTTAAACAGAGAACAATGTCTTATAAATCATTTTCTAATTGAAGAACGGCAGCTCCCATATAAGGGTTTAATCCTGTTTGTCTCATTATATATTACTGACTGTACATTTTATAGCTGACTTCTAACAAAGTAAACACCAAATAAGGTTCATAGCACAAACATTATAAATCCTAAATGTCAGTTAAAGTCATAAAATCCAAACATGTTCACTAATAACTCTGAAAATCCTGAAACAAACAGGAGAGTCATGTGTAATGCAACCTCTGTAGCTTGTTGTCATGCTGGTGTCCAATCAGATTCATCGAGGTCCCGCTCAGTCTAATCACCAGAGTGACTGTTCAAAGAAATTAAATGAGCTGTAAAATAATAAAACACTGGTTTAAAGTGCTTTTATATGCACTTAGATATGAACAGACAGTGATATGATATAGTGAGGTAGTTTTTATTTGTGCTCTTGTCAATTTGGAGCCTAAACACACACGTTGGTGTGTCACACTGAATGTAATGAATCAACAAGACACATTAAACGCACAAAAGGCAATTAATTTATGTACAGCCCACAATATCAATTTTGGAATTCCCTTAAAAAGTGATCTATTATGCAAAACTGCCCCAAATTTAAAAGGTTCGATGAGCAACATGCAGTTTCACAATTGTATTTATTTTATTTCACTTTAATTCAACCACAAAAAAAAAAAAAAAAATCTAAGGGCTCTTAAAGAGTTTGGAATGTCTTTTACATGATTTTCCACGTCATCATTAAGAGCTGATGAGTTCCACTTAAAATAGTAAGATGTGTGATAGAACCAAGAAGTAGCTGAAAATGTCCAGCTCAAGGTTATTTTACAGTTTTGCTCCCAAAGAAAACCCCTTTCCCCTTGAACTTCCATACAGTTCTCACACGTTTTTCTAAAATCATTTAACAGTTGACGTACATCTGCCTGTCCATTCAGGTTCCCCTGCTCCTGTTCCTTCCTTTTCTACTGGTGGAGACATGCTGGACTACCTGGTTCAGTCTGGTGACATCAGCAAACCTGACGGTCTGTTGGCCACATGGTTTCACAGAGCCAACAAAAAGGAGGAGATGGACAAAGCTTTAGCAAGTAAACACACACAATTGTAACCCTAACAGTTGTTACATGAACAGATGTAACAGAAAACTGCTCCTGAATTGTTAAGTTGGATAGAGTAACAGTGGTATAAATAATTAGAATATCTTTAAAAATAGTATCCATAATAACAAAATAGAAAACTCACCCACGAAACCAGTCAGATTCAAGACTTTTAAAGAAGTGACACACTGAATGAATACATGTATGACTGTGTCATCACCCTCTCAGGTGACGCCATGGTCCTGGAGGCTGATGTCACTGTGGAGGGTCATGGGACGCCCAGCGAAAAGCCCATCCCCATCATGGCTCATCCTCCTGACGTCTTCAGTGACAACACTCTGGAGCAGTGGCTGGACGCTGTGCTGACGTCAAGAAAAGGTTTGCTGGTGGACTCTTAATATACAATACGCATAAAATCATAAAAACAAAGTCTGGATGCTCACTGTGTCTCTACAGGGATGAAGTTGGATTTCAAGACTTTGAAATCAGTGGGTTTGTCATTGGACCTGCTTCGTCAGAAGAACAGCAGCAGAGGAATAAACCGGCCTGTGTGGCTCAATGCAGACATCCTTCAGGGTCCCAACGTCCCCGAGTTTCTGCCACCAGTTAATGGAACTGTGTAAGAAATAAACCCAGTATCACCATATTGGAGACGGGAAACAGGGGTAACACTCACCTCGCCTTCCTCCTCCAGATTTCTGCAGCTGATTCAGGAGAAGTTTCCAGATGTGACTTTGTCTCCTGGATGGAAGGTATCACATAATCATTCAACGAGGAAGCCAATATGTGACGCCCCACTCAGCACACTTGACAAGTTATAAAGTCAAATGAGTAAAAACAGTATAGTCACTACAGTAGACCACACTACACCACTGCTGTGGAGAAAAAAGAAACATTTTAACATAGAAATATTAGACATATTTAGATATATAAACAGTGTTGAGTTTAAGTTATTTGGTTTTATTTTGGAATTAAAGATTTTAGAGATTTAAGATTTAAGTCATTAACCTGGTTTACTTGTTTAGTCAAGTTCAGTATCACCACACTAAGTGCTTTATTTTGAATATGATAGTACAAATTAATACAAGGACACTTTTGTGATTTTACTGCACTTAGGTTAAAAAAAAAAAACAGGAGTGACACTATAATTAATGCAGTTTAAAGTTTTACATTTGTATCAATAATAGTCAAGCACTGGCTATTGTGTTCAAATCACATTTCAGCTTAGGGGCCCATAAAGGCTTGGGCCGTCACAGGCAGTCTTTACTGTGTTGTGCTGGACATTCACCCTACAAACCCTGCAGGTGGCCTACGGTCCTCCACTCTTCACTGAGACCTACACCAGGTCCATGGTAGAAGACATGTACAGTATCATCAAAGACGTCCCACAGAGGGTGAGCATCAACAAAACACTTCTCACATGTGAGAGCAAAGTTAATTGGCTATTGAAAAGCATTAACAAATGAGTGGAAGTGAGTTTTAATCCTTATTTCGCATGAGAAACTGTGGAAAACTAAGTGTCAGTCACATGTTTACAAAGTTGTGGTCTTTTGGAAAGCACTGATAGAAGCCTTTTTACTTTGCATTTCACGTAAAATGTACAGTATTTCAGGGGCAATTTAGATCATTTCCAGAGGCAGTTTTTCGATCAAGGTTTTTCCCTTCTCAAATCTCTGAAATTCAAAGACCTTTTTAATACAACTTAGAAATTGAAAATCAAAAGCACTATCATAACAGTTTATAAGATCGGTGTGGATTCTAAGCTCTAGAAAAGTTATGTGACCAATAATTTTATCCAAGAACAAGTAACCGTTAGTGACCTTTAGAAACCATTTGTCACAATTATAAGATAATTGCTATAACTAAGGTAAGGACCGAGAGCGGAGACCGAATAAAAAGGATTAACAGTCTTTTTAATGAAAACAAAACCAAAAATAGAACCAGTCCATGATTAACAAAAAGCGTTGAGTCTGGCCGGCTGGTGAGGCGGAGCTCAGGAATCAGGGAAGACTAGAAAAAGAGAAACAAAAAATTATTAGGAGTAAGCCAAAAGAAGTCAAATAAACTAACACTGAATACAGTACGAGTACTCGAGGCAGAGCGACGTGACGTGATGTGACGTGACGTGATGTGACGTGACGTGACGTGACGTGACGTGACGTGACGTGACGTGACGTGACGTGACGTGACGTGACGTGGTTACCCGACTGAACAGAGAAGACGCGTCGACGAGGAGGAACAGGAAATCCGGGTTTAAATAAGGCAGGCACTGATTGGAGATGAGGAGCAGCTGTGCTGATTGGAGTCCCGCCTCACCTGTCACCCAGACTCCTAGAAAGAAGCAGAGCAGTACTCCCAGGAAGTAACAAAGGGGGCATTAAAAATAAAACAGGAAGTGGCAGTGAAAAACACAAGAGCAACCCAGACCAGACATGTCACCATTCCCAATTAGCTGTAATATTTATTTAATATGTAATCCTACACTTTTGGAGGGTTTTGCTGTATGTAAATTTCTACTGACTTTTCCCTGGTAATTTCCTATTCTGGTATAAACTGTATAGAGTCATGATTTTTACCATTGAAGATGATATAATTTGGCTAACATGCATCACCACCACGCTCTGGTTTGCTGATAGTATAGTTACAATGGATCCACTGAGGAATCACTGATAGGTAAAGATGTTACAATGAGTCCGTGACACGCGTAAAACCTCTCCCAACTCTCGTCAGGTGACATTTCCCGTCCACGCGTTGTTGGTCCACAGTGGCTGGCAGCACCTCAGCTGGCTCCTCAGTCAGTCTCCACGGTAACGCACACAGTTTTCTTCAGTGACTGGAATCATTCATTTAAAATGTGTGTGTGTGTGTGTAAAGAAAAGCCTGTGTTAACGTTGGAAACAGCCTGGACATAAAAATGACAACTGTTTCTGTTTGTGACACCGTGACCTTGTTTCCAGCTTCAGTCTGACCTTGTGGCAGGGGTCAATTCATCCAAATGTCAGCGACCTGCTGTTCGTCCGTGACAACACCCACCCGACCAGAGTCTACTATGATATATATGAACCAACGCTGTCTCAGTTTAAAGAAGCAGCAAGTAAGACACAAACAGATCCTCACCCACTTTACACTACAAGAACAGTAAAAAATAAACAAAATATTCTTAAATTATCTGTCAGTGGGGTAAGGAATTTTTAAATGAATAGAATTCCTAAAATTAAGCAAGTATTGTTATAAATCCATTCACTTTAATGCTAAAAAAACTAGACAAAACAGAACAAACTGTAAGAAATTTGTGCTTTCTCAATTAAAAATGGTGTTCCTTTTATTAAAACCACTTGGATTTCAATTGATTAATTGACTGAATGATTGAAATTTTTAAAAAATGCATCCATAAGGGTTTTACGACTTCAATTTTTACTTGAGGACACAGAGATATTGTGTTGCATTATAGCCTATAAGGACACTAGCATTGTTAGAGCCCGTGTTGGACTGAATGGTCTTTATGTGTCAAATTTTATATGACAAATTTTGGTGTGTGGTAGCAACAGTAGCATTTACACACTGCAAAAATATTTTAAAAATACTCATTCTAAAAATTCACTGAGAAAAATTGTGATACAGAAGTCTGACCATGTTTATATTTTGTTCAGGGGGAAATAACTTTATTGTTTTTTACTTACAGGGCAGCAGGGACGTGTGAGGAGGTTCTACCCTGGAGGAGACCTGATGGACTTCCTCTGTCCAACCCACAATTCAGACACCAGCGTCCCGTCCACACTGACACAATGCAGCAGCCTGGCTGTCCACTGGTTTACAGTCACTGACCACGCCTCCTTACTGGCTCAGCTCACAGGTCGGTAGATGCAACAACAGTCGCTGATTGGAGGAGCTGTGTCCTCCAAGCCAAGGATGACAGAAAAACACTCACTGTCAGAGTTTGTGTTAATCAAGAGATTCAGTTGAATGAATGTGTGAATTAGAGAACGGCCAGTTTGCGTCCATATAGGCTGTGTGTTTATTTAGAAGTGACGATTCATAATTCTGATTTGGATTCCGTTTGTATCCAGATGGTGCTGGAGGAAGAGGAGGAGGAGGAGGAGGTATGTTGGTGGTGCGAGGCTTTTCTGACAACACACGACCTGGTGTGATTCTGGTGGAAGGTTCTGGAAAGAGCTCAGAGCCCCTCACACTACAGGTAATCTAATTTGTCATTAATTTTATTATTCATCTGATAATTCATCATTAACTTTCAATGATTGAATAAACAAGCATAAGATTCTTTGTTCTGTTCATCTAGGGCAAGAGATAATTGTGGGCAAGAGATAATTGTGGACATATGTATCTGCATAACAGCTCTGATTATACTTAATCAGAGCTGTTATGCAGATACATATGTCCACAATAATCACATAGGAAGTGCAATGTTTTGTGTGCAGGACGTCCTGCAGCTGCTCGACCAGAACGTTGATGCTCGCTGGGGTGTTTACCTCCGCGTCCACACACAGCAGCTTCTGGCAGCTTCTCTCTCTCTGCTGCGTTCAGCCGACAGCAGGGGGGCGCTCTGCAGGCCTCTGTGGATCAACATGGAGAGTTTACAGAGCAGCGAGAGCACAGATGTAAGAAAACCTCCACACCCACTCATGAGCACAGAATAATTGCACATGGGTTAGTGGACCAAGTAGTTTGTTAAAATATCAGGCTGTTGGAGACAGAGATCCAGAATGTAGGTCATAGGTTTCTTTGTTATTCAGAGGTGATTGGGTGCATCTGTGTTCTCACAAAGCTGAAGCTCATCAGTCTGTCTGTGAGGTTATATATGCAGGTTTGAGTTTTCTTCCTTCACTCGACTCTCTGCTTTCCTGTTTTATTTAAATTTTTTACTTTATTTTATTGCTGATATTATTTTTTACAACCCACGCATAGAATGAAGTTGACTCATTTATCAAACATATATCTCCTGGGAATGGCTGATTTTACCTATTTAGAATGTTTGACTTTCCTCCAAGTACCACCAGAGGAAGCTTGTGTACCACTGGTGATGCACATACCGCAGTTTGAGAACCCTGGATATTTGTAAAAAAAAAAAAAAAATGCACAAAAATAAGTATGCGATATGCTCAGGTGCAACTAAAGGGACTGTGCAATATGCCCTCTGTGTGTGGTGTTTTTGTGTCTGTTATTATTATCTTTATAATTCTTCCTCAAGGTTAATTTGTTTGTGCAATGACCAATGCCAATAAAGATTATTTATCCTGTGAATTGGATAAATAGTTTGCAATAGTTTGTCATCTTTAAAAAGTGGGTTCCAACCTAAAATGTTTGACACTATTTCAGAAAACACAACAGCCCATTCGTTGCATTGTTTTGTAATTTTGTTCATTTCCCAGACCACACCCTGTGACCTTTAGGTTTTGTTTGAATTAAAAATTAATGAATTGAAAATGGCCACTGTTGAAAATAACAACCTTCTGCTGTATCGTCCTCTTTGTGTCTGTCTTCAGGAGTTTGTGTCCACAGTAGAGAGGCTGTTCCCGTACGTTACCCTCGTCCTGACTCGGCACAACTGGCCTCCTCACGTCCCGGCGTCAGTGGCAGGACTGTCTCAGAGAGTGGCCCTGCATCTGAACACAGCATCACTGCCAAAGGGAGACCAGGAGCTTCACTCTGTCACAGCAGTGATGGAGAGATATGACCTCATCGTGGAGGAGGACGCAGAGAGCAGTGCTGAAGATCTGGAGGTCTTGAAAGGACTGATGGGTCAGCGTACAGGCAGAGCAAACACAAACCTGTATGTGATCAGTAAACAACCCTAAACTGAGCAGCAGACATAGTTTGAAAAAGGAGGTAAATATCCAATAAAGATTTTCCTAACAACAACAACAACAACCATAGTTGGGCAGATGTTAGGGACACATTTAAGTGTCATGAACTGTTTTGGTCCAATTTAAGCCCAAACAAAAAAATAAATAAATAAATAAATAAGAATTATATAAAGTGTATCACAAACAGTTAGACTGAGGCATCACTGTACAGTAGTTAAAAGTCATATGATGAAATAAATAGTGTCCAACAAGAATAGAGGCATCACAGCAAACAGCTTTAAAATCAAACTGTTTAATAAAAAGTTTTGGTCTGTTGTTAAAATGTAAAAAAATGCCATGAACAGTTTAGATTCCTGAAATGAAAGACTCAGATGTGTTTTCATGAAAAAAAAAACAAACTAAAGTTACAGTCAGCAAATGGAGTCACTTAGCTCCAATTACAAACATACCACTGTTAGTGTTTGTTAAAATAAACCCCAACTTTACCTTGAACTGAATATTTTGTCATATTCACAGTAACCGAAACAGTCAAACCTTTCAATCAGTGGTTCTCAAACGTGGAGGAGAGAAACACTGCGGTTTGCCATACATGACCAAAAGGAAAAATATGGAGTGAATTATAAGGAATAATATAATATAATGGAAATAAACTAGAGTATGTTAATGTTACTGTGTTGACTTTTATGATACTAATTTAACATGTGTCCTATTTAATTAGTTAATTGCCCATCATTGTGTATAACTGGTTTGAAGGGAGGAGGAATGCCACAAAAAGTTTGAGAACCACTGTGCTGAGCTGGCAAAATGAACTGATCGCATAGTTTTATTCATAATCAAAACAATGACCGCTTAGAAGATGCACGACATGTCTCCTTGTCCCCCTGCTGTACAAAATAAACCCATAATATCGTCGTGTATCTAGTAAAGTGGAGCAGATCTGTGGTGGCAAAGTCCTCTCAACTATCAATCAACATGTCACACCCACTTGACAGGAACAGCATCGAAAAACCTAAAACTACCTGATGAGACACACATGATGATACATCAGTTTGAAAAGAAATACCTAAAATTACACAAACCGTCTTTTGGGTAAAACTGGGGGGGGGGGGGGTATATATGACCTATGCTGCTTTATGTCACCAGGAAGAGATCTGACAATGTCATCCATTGTCTCCAAAATGAATTAATGTTAAATTACATTTTATTTTGAAACCTTTTGATGCGTCCTTGTGTTTATTTTTACTCAATTGTATTTGACCTGCTCTACTTGAGCTATATCTACCTTTAAACAAACTGTTTAAATGCAAATATCATGGCAAACTGACCTCGGTTTATATATTTTTGCTATAAACTGGCCTAGACGGTGCCGCTGAGTGTCTATAGCTGCGATGACATACTATCAGTTTCACTGTCATGGGAGATTCTGTCTGTGTTTGTGACCTGATTTTGACCTCTTTGATCCTCAGAACTGAACTGCAGCCTGTTCTCAGTCAGGTACTGGCTGCATGAACAAAAGTTGTGGTAGAAAGAGGAGGAGAGGCCGGCGATGTCAGTGGAAATGTAGGGAAGAACCTCAGGAGACGCCTGGTTATAGTAACTGATCTGGAAAAACAACCAAATAATAAAAATTCAAATGGTCAGGGTGTATGAAGATGATAAAATAAACCTGTTAGAGTGTGAAGTTACACAAATTATGTTGTTTGTAGTTGAACATATGATACACAAGTCACATAAATATCTTCTTAAGAACAGAGAATGTTTTGTTTTCCTAATATGAACCAGCAGGTTGTCTGTACAGGAGTCAGAGATCCTGTAAGTTGAAACACATTCATACATCAGTTTTTAGGGCTTCTTCAGAGTTTTGGAGGCTGTGTGCACGAACCTGTACTTTTGTCTAAGACAACTTAATATTTTGGCTACCCAGGTAAACTCCAGATGAACCTGCAGGTGTTTAACTGGAGTGTGATATTATTTTTTATTGTTTTATTATATCTTTAAGTTAATGAGAAGTGATTAACAGCTTAGAGCGACAGATGTGAGAACTACTGCATGGTAATTTCAACGTATGGAAATAAAAAGTAAACAAGTTTGAAAATCCCTTTGTGGTGAGGTGGCTTCTTTTGACACTTGCTGAGTACTTAATCAATTTTGTGACCGGTTACAGTAATGTGTTGTCGACATGTCTGCATTAACTATAACTCAAATTGCACATATCCCTTTTTGAGATATGTTTTGGAGCCTTTTCTGACTGAAAAGTTAATAACGTAAACTCAATCTCCTGCATTAAGTCCATAGCAAAAATCAGAATCTCCTTCTGACTCATGTAGTAAGTTTGATCTACAGCATTGAAAGTCGCAAAGTAACACATTTAAACTTTCTGACAGAGGCAGCAGTAGATCAATGACTTGTGTGGCCATGATGTAAAATCATTGATTTTCTTGATTTTGTAATGTGAGTTTTTTTAATTTTACATGACTAAAATCTGTTCTCTTGTATCCCCACAGGTAGCCATGTATTCAGAAGGCAAGTGTGCATGTCTTAGGCTGGTTTCCGGTGCTGACTGTGTGTCAGTGCCTGATACAAGGGTTTAAGGAAACCCTTCAACTTTAAATGGCTTACACGCCAGACACCGACATTCATATTTCTGCAGTGTAGTTCAGCGTCAAGGGAACATATTTGTGGAGAAACAGTGACATTTCTGAGCGTTTGATTCTCTTCTCACCAGTGACATGTTGTTTTCTGTCTCCAGTATGGTGAACCCAGCACACAGAACCTCCCCTCTGTTATATCCTTCAAAGGGAGGGTGAGTGGGCAGAGACACTGAGCGCAGGGCGATGACGTATGGGTCACTACACAAAAGAAACACAGACACTGACCGTATGACATGTACGACCTTTAACGTCTCCCTGTGTGAGTCACTCTACTCACCCGCTGCTGCATGGATTCCTCTTGGAAGCCAACAAGATGAAGTCGTGGAGAAATCCTTCTACCTGACTGGCTGAAGACGGGGAACCTACAGATCTGGGATGAACTGACGGGGTAACCACACGATACAGGAAGTCATCATCATCCACACGGTGAATCAGCTCGCAGCTCCTGGGTGATTGCAGTGATATGGGTAGAAATACAAGTTCTAATTCAGTCAGATGAAACAGTTAATATCAATCTAACGCTTCAGTGACAAACAAGTAATCAGCTGGTTCCTTTAACTTAGCATTAAGACTTCTTTGTTTTATCTGTATAAAAAGCCAACATGTAAAATCTGTAATAGGGATTTTATGAGTTTAGCCTCAGTTTATTTCTGACTGATCAATTTATCGTAAGATCTTCTCTGTGTTTGTTTGTTGTGTTTTTCAGACCAATATATTTGTCGGCCTTGAGTGGTCAGCTCCAAAAAAACGTTTCTTCTCTAGTGAGTTAACTTAGGCATATGAAACTTCTCAGGACCAGTCGCGCAAAGTCTACTTCTAACAAGTCAGGACCTCATTTCTGAGCCTTTGGTTGTAGTAAGAGTTAAGATGTGTACTTGTAATGTGTATCCCAGATGGGTCTGTTGCTGAATTCAGCCAGCAGGCGAAAGGCTGTGTCAGCAGGAACATCCACCTCTGCCTCCACCCTGAAACTAAGCGTGGATTTCTGCTCCAGTGTATAAAGTCGTACCTGGAAACACAGATTCTCCCGTCAACTCTAAAAACAGAAAACAAAAACAACACAACACTCCTGTGTCCAAGCAGACAAACTGCAGATACCTTGTCTTTCTCAGAGCTGAGGCGCCAGTTGTTTCTAGCAGCCAACATCTTCAGAGCTGACACATTGTTATAGCTCAGATACACCTGGAAAACACACACACACACACAAGATACATAAACAAAACAGCCACACAAGCACTTGGAGCAGGCGATCTTATTTTATTAGAATATAAAATTCAGCTTGCTCAAGAATGTTTTTGCACCTGCTTTGCTCAAGACCAAAAAGCCATGTAATTAAACACAGTGTAGTGTAGTTGTCATGTCAGTTTCATGTCAACATGTCAGTTTCTTGCCGTAAATCATTTAAAGCTGCACTTCCTGCATGACAACTTCTATAAAAATAACTCTCAAATGTCGTTTTTGAGATACTATCACATGATCCATGAAGAATGATGTGCTCACATCATTCTAACTTCTTTTTTTTTAATAGTTATTTTATTAGATGTTGTTTAGAAAAGGACTATTTTAGCTCACACATGATCGAGATGGTAAACACTCTCAAGCTTTGTTTAATACTTATACAGTATATAAAAGGCACAAAAATCTTTAACAGGCACTGCATCAATACGCTTCAAACCACTAAATGGCGTAAAAGAAACTAGTTTGGATAGACCAAGTAATAGATTACTATGTATAATGACATCTGCTTTGCTCAGTAGAATTGTGCTCTCCCCGTGAAGCTGAGGATAAAACAATGAAGACATTTTTAGATAGAGAAAGAATAAATCAGGCTTTTTATTTTTGTGTAACAAAACCAGGATACAGCACCACACTGAGCTGTTATTAATCTGTCCTACTTTGGCTTTATGACATTATTTATTTCTTTATCTATTTTATTTTTTTTAACTTTACAGGCTGTTAATTTCCTGTTTTGTTTTAATAATTCTTGTCTCGCTTCAGGTCACTTCACCGCTCCTCCTCTTTGTATTCTTTCTTCAAATAAACTCTATGAACCTTTTTTTTTTTAGACGTCCTCATATTTGCACCAGCTGAGACACACATGGTACATGTAATGTCAGTGATTTCTGAAACTTTACCTCACCTGGTTTCTGGGGTCCCAGGGGACGGACCGAGGGACCTCAGCCTGTGTACGAGAAATAATATACTTTCTGGAAGAACAAAAGAAGAGATATTATTGGCATTTGTTTAACTATCACCTGAATCAGAAACAGTGACAGGAGCAGGAGTGCTATTGTTAAATGCATTTTGGTTCTCTAGAAGCTCTGAGGTTTAAAGAGATTATATAGTGCACTGTGAAAGGAAAAACAGATTAAAATTTCAGCATTTTAAATATAATGAAGTAATGATATTTTTGTTTTATACTGACTAAATGGAGACTAAAATGTACAACATGAGTAGAAAGATGATATACCTGTCTAATCTTATCTTCTTCCTGGCTACGGCCTCTTGAAACCGTCTCTCCCCTTCCTGTTAATGAAAGACAGAGACAAGAAAAGATAAACTTTAACGTCTCCTTGTTTATAAATATCCACACCTTTTAAACTATAGGGTGACAGCGTCCACAGTTAAGTTCCTGCTGCAGCTTCTCTGACCTTTCCACCACACAGTGAAGCTCTGGAGAGACTCTGTGGCAACCAGTGACGTGACTGTTGTTTCCGTTACATTAAACATCATCCTCATCACACATTATTCACACACCACACCCCAAAATTATGTCGTTCTTTTATATTTCCTTTGTCTTTGCGTCATCTTGTCACAGTGACTCGGTGTCAGTGTGTGATGCGGTTAATCAAAGTTATTCACAGCAATTTCTGAGATTAACACTTTAATTCTGAAATTATAACCTTGTATACTGACACTCATCGAATCAGCCATTGAATGGTGCTTCAGGCAACAAAGCGGCGGTGACATTACAGTAGAAGCATCTGTGTAAATACACACAAAGTCAGTCCTTCTAAGGTTCATTGTTTCATTTACCAGTATTTTGCTCACAAGTTGAGTCAAGTCATGTTTACAGCTCTGATCTCTGTTCAGCCAGAGCCTTCACACCTCTTCAGACCCAGTGCTGATAAACCTGTGTTTATATCAGGGTTACTTAACATTCTTGTTTCTCACAGTTCCAGGTGTTTTTACTGTTCAGTCACTGTCATAAAGACACACTGGTGACTTGCAAGACACAGTAACTTTTCCTCAGAGTAGGTGTTGTGTCATAATAAGCACCCCAGAATTATGCACTTAATTAGTGCTATTAATTGAGTCATAATGTTTTTTTTTGGCAAGAACACAACCCCACTGGCTGAGACAATAAAATGATGGAAGAAAGGCTTACAGGGAATAAATATAAACATAGTTAAGTGTAGTTTTTTTTGCCATTACAGTGTGCAATCTGTTTTAACATCATAATGACAGGTTTAAGCCAAAAAGTGTCTCTTTTAACTCTAAATATAACTGTCTATAATGCCGCTCCTGTTTTCATTCTTTCGATTTTTCTCACGTGTTTGTTCTGACTCAGTTTCTGTCACGCCATCCGTGTTGTGTTTTTACGGGCTGTTTCTACCATGTAAAACAACAGCTTTGTTGTTTTAGTACCAATCTGATCGGTGTTGGGTACATTTATCAAATCTTTTTGTATTTATATTCAAAAAGTAAGTACTGTGTTACAATGTAAACACGTGTAAAACAGACTTAACTGAAGACATTCCAATAATGTGAAGTGGTGCCACATTCCTTTTCCCTGTTGTGTTTATTTTTGCATGTTATGACTTGCTTCTGTACCATCACAACTGTTTTCTACCTCAAATGTCACAGAGAAGAATGAGCGGTGACTTCTTATTTCTTCTTAACTTGCTACCTGTAGTTTTACCAGCGACAGCCTTCATGATGCTGATTCACTCACCAGGGGTTCAGGTCGAATCCGTGGTAACGTACATGGCTTCCTGTGGTCATCGAGCACCTCAAAGGTCATGAAGGCAGAGTTTATGTGGCGGTTTGGTCCCTCCTCCTGGTAGGCCTCTGCTCGCACACCCACCTCCATGCTGCAGGACAAGGACACACACACAAATCACTCATTCGCTGGTTGTTGAAAAACACAGCTGTTATCTTGACATGGATCAGTTTTAATTGTCTCTATCTTTATAGCTGTACCTGTTTTTAAAGGCGTTGTTGACGATAGCTCTGAGCAGAAGTCGGTCTCCAACTTGAGAAGGACCTCTGAACTTGAACATGTCAATGGTGCGAAGAGTCGGATGAGCCTGACACAGACGACTGTGTAAAAGAGAAGATCAGGAAAAACAAGAACATTGCACCATTGTTTGCTAAACTGTCTATATGGGCAGCCATTTTTTTAAAAAGATGGCAAGATAAATCAGAAATTTGGCAGACTAATTTACAGCAGCATCTGTGCTACCTCATATAATTATTCATTTGTAAGCAAATCATTTACAAAAGATGTTTGGTAAATGAAGTGAATGAATGTACCTGGCAGCAATCATAGCAACGTTCACCATCCAGGCCATTATCTGTCCTCCAAATGTATTCAGCTGATGATCAGACATACAAAACAGTTAGACAGATTAAATTGCACAATATACTCACTCACTCCTTTTCTACCGCTTTATCCACTAGGGGTCGCGGGGGGCGCTGGTGCCTATCTCCAGCTAACATAGGGCGAGAGGCAGGGTACACCCTGGACAGGTCGCCAGTCCATCACAGGGCCACATAGAGACAGACAGCAATTCACTCTCACATTCACACCTACGGGCAATTTAGAGTGTCCAATTAACCTAGTCCCCAAATTTGCATGTTTTTGGACTGTGGGGGGGAAGCCGGAGTACCCGGTGAGAACCCACACACCACGGGGAGAACATGCAAACTCCTTGCAGAAGGCCCCTTGTTCCAACCAGGTTGTGAACCCGGGACCTCTTGCTGCAAAAGCAAGAGTGCTAACCTGCACAATATACTGTAAAAACAAAACCCTAAAAAAGCTTTTGGTTTCACTAAATGTCATATCCAGACACACATTTTGTTTGCAGCAAACTGCAAACTGCTAAATGCATTTGTTAAAATTTCAAATTGGATCTCTACAAATCAATACCAAGTCAGTCACCTGATGGTTGGCATGAGGAGGTAGAACCAGCTCAACGCTCTCCACCTTGGTCTTCTCTGCTGCCACTGCACTGCCAACTGCTGAGTTATCAGCTGTCACGCACACACACACACATATACACACTAATCAAGAGGAAGCACACAGAAAGTGCAAAGCTGCTCAGTTTGATAAACTTATCTCCAAGGCTTCAACCTACATCCTGAGATAATTCCATCAAAATAAATCCAGTTATTTTTTTGAATTTCAACTCCATAGAGAAGATAGTAATTGGACAATTGTGTAGTTAATCTCTGACAGTGAAACCGGTGGGTTTGGTTTAAAATTGAAAGCAAATAAATGGTCCAGTTTGTAAAATTAATGTGAAATTGGGATTAAATCAGGAGCTGGGTCAGCTCTTCGGAGGCCACCATATTTTTACAGAAGCCCACAATGGACAAATTAAACATTTAATTTAAAGATTTATTGCTAACTGAAGGAAGCATAGGTTCTCCAACACACTTTGAAGGGATGAGTGATAGATATTCGACTGCAACATGCAACTGCACCAGTAACTTACTTCATTTTAAACAATGGACCTTTAACATGTTAAAACTACCTTGCAGGATGGAGCTATTGGAGAGCAGATCTTTGATGATGTCATCATGTACCATCCTGACCCTCCGTCTCTCGGCTGCTACGCTGTATTCAACCTGCTCTTTCTGAGTCTGAGGCGCGATGGGCTTCAAGACCACCTGTGAGCTTAAGTCAGTAAATGACACATACATTCTCCTAATGTTTTTTTTTAAAAAATAATTTCTAACTGTTTGACCAAACCTTTTTTCCCGTGTTTGTACGCTGGGTTACAAAGGTGGCGTAGGCATTACAAACTCTCCAGTGACGATCAGAGAACAGATCCTCACAGCTCACCTGTATGCCCACCTGACATGCAAAAAAATACAGTATATAAAACTTAAACATAGCGCATTCATATTTTCAGGGACATACACTGTAAAAGTATCACATCGTCATCACATGTAAAACACATCAGACTTGTGGAATAATTAATAATTCAAGATAGTGAAGATGATCTGTCAAACAAATCAAGGTAAAGACTAGAATACGACTGAGTGCAAAACGGTGAAAATTTCAAATTACTCAAATGCAATCAGTGTTATTTCAATAAAAGTCATTTTTACTCCTGGGTGAAAAACAAAAAGAAAACTGATCATTGTGGCTTTGAACATAATAAGGACTGAAGACAGCAAACACTGGTTTTTCACATTTCACATCTGAGGTCAAACATTTTAAAGCGATTATGTGTGTTATTGTTCATCTCAAAGTGCGTTTGTAGAATTTATAAACATTACATCATGTGAAAATAGAAAGAAAACTTTTCTTTCTTTAAATTCAGTCCCTCTTTCAAATTCAGAAGCTTTGCACTGCTTGCAAAGTGATTTGATCTGGGAGTAAAAACTGACTGTATTAGCCGTTGTGAGTTGGATTTTTCCCCAATGGAAAAGACAAATGAGGAAGAGGAGATAAGTAATCGTACCTCCATACTGGTGTTAAAGGCTCTGTTCACCTTTGCCTTGATGTTGACCACTTGACCCACACTGAACAGAGAAACATAAAGGAAGAATGAGTATTTACTGTAGGGCTGCAACAATTAATTAATCTAGTAATTGATAAAAAACAAAACAACAACACTCAAACTAATTAATTGATGATCACTGTCTATTTTGATCATCAATTAATTAGTTTGAGTGTTGTTGTTTTGTAACCAATTGAAACAAACTAAGACTTTTCAGCTTTTTAAATGTGATAAATTTTGGTTTGAGGACATTGGAGAACATCATCATTTTCTGACATGTTATGGACCAAACAATGAATCACTTATGAAAATGAGTTGCAGCCCTAATATGCACAGGCACAACAGCAGTTTAGAAGGAGCCACACTTCCTGTTACCTGATGGTGTGTTCAAAATGGATGTCGTCCATGGAAGCAGTGACACAGGGACTTCCAGCGTGTCTCTCAGCTGCAGATATGACACACAGATAGGCAACATACTGGACATGCAGCAAAATAACATAAAAATAAAAATAATAAAAGCATTTCAACATCCAACACATATGAGTGACACACACACACACCAGTCGGTCTCACCAGACAGGCAGGCGGTGGAGTCGATCCACTTGAGCAGCTGTCCCACGCTCAGCTCCTGTCGATGGTTGCTGTGGCAGGGCATCACAATCTGACTCATTCTCACTTCTGTTGGGTTCACATTCTCGCCTTCCTCTTCTTCCTCCTCCTCCTCCTCCTCCTCGTCTTTCTCCAGATCACCTGACAGTCTAGAACTCATCTTCAAAGCTGAGGGGAGAGGATGAGGATTTTTTAGGCCACTTGTTTGTTTTTAAATGTCTTAAGAGCTCTGAGGTCAGCTGACCAGCAGCTCTTGTACGTGTGAAGATCATGGACAGATTTATGATCATGGAGTTTTCTGCAGTGAGAGAGCCTTGACCAATTAAAAAGCTTGTGAAGGTGTTTCTCTTCTTGGTGGGTTTTATTAATGCTTGTGCAAGACACCTTGGTTATTACCGTGCATGCAGAGATGATTTTAAATGTACGTATTTTATTTGCATGTGTGTGTACAGCATTTTGGTTTGGTTGAGTGATGTTTTTAAACATATAGAAATAAATCTGTGTTTTTGTTTATTGAGTTTACGTGTTCTGAAGAAAAAATAAACCGGAATAAACATTAGCTCATGTCAATGTTTGAATGCATGGAACATAATAATAAAATAATAATGCTACTTCAGTTAAGCTTGCAAACTGTTCGTCAGGTTTATTTTTGTGCCTTAAAAACATGAATTATTTGAGCATTTCCTCAGTTTCGGTCAGATTACCAAAATGATATTATTGCTGCTGTTATATTTCTCATGTGTCTTCCTTGGGCTTGTACCAACACCTGCCAGGTAACAATAATCCAAGTAAGATATTCAGCAACATATGTGACCAAAATGCTGCATGACATCTAATAAACATGCCCAGACTTGCGACAAGCCTAAAATGCAGTATACTCTGAACTATACATATTAGGGTTGAAGCTATGATTGTTTTCATGATTAGTAAATTTGATCACTATTTACTTGATCAATAAATGAGTTTATTTGTCCATAAATGTCAGAAAATGGTGGAAAGAAATTTTATGGGTGTCTCCCAGACCTTAATCTTAGACCTAAAATGTCTTGTTTTGCCCACAAATCAAATACTTAATTTACTGTCAGAGATAGAGGTAAAACAAACTAGGACATACTTTTAAAAAAGCTGGAATCAAGATAAACCAAAATCAAAACAACTGGTTATTGAAGCACGTCATTTAGTAGCTGACTGCTAGTCAATGAATTGTTGTTCTGAAATGTGACACAAGTTTCAATGTTCAACTGTTTTATGTGATTTTAACTCACGTGTCCTGAAACCATGACTCAGGTCACGTCAGTGTTTGTATGAGGATGGCGACATAGTTTGGTCTAATGCAACAGCTTCCTGTACAATCATTCACTTACAGCAGCAGATGTGTTCAGTTTTTCTTTGAGAAACTTTAAAGACCCAAACTTTCACCTTCATCAATGACTCACACAGTTACCAGTACATGAAAACCTGTTAGTGTAAAGAGTCATTGACTACTGTGAGCACTGGACTGTGCATGTAGCTACAGATGTACACAGTCGTATTATTTATGCGGACTAACTTCAACACTCTCTCATTTTTCCTGGTGGCAACAAGTACAACAAGTACTGTTCCTGTTCTAGTCACGCGCACACACACGGTTAGCCACATGTGTAGCTGTTAGTGCTAGTTAGCCGAGTTCACATCAGCGATGTAAACGAACAGCTAATTGTGTTAATTTTTTAGTTTCCATTAAATTAAAGTGAATAAACCTACCAGCGGCTACTGAAAAACAAGGACAGCATGAAATGTCAAATAATGTTCCGGTTACACCTTTCAAAATAAAAGCCGTACGAGCCAACACGCTTCTGATAATGCCGGCGTTTGAAACTAATCAGGTTTGCAGCGCAGTCAACAAAGCACTTTGAGGAATCTGAAATATAAAACACATTTAGATCCATACGTGTTCATTCATAGTTTTGATGCCTTCAGTGAGAATCTACAATGTAAATAGTCATAGTCAAATATGCATATACTACTTTTAGTGCACGTGTGATGTAATTTAACAGATCAGTAGCACTGAAGTCATAACAAGCGACTTCCGGTGTTTACATACGGCCTGTTTTACATGTTAGAGCGTGCATATTAAAAGTTACCATGAAAAATACACAGTAATCTCGATAAAGTGTTACCTCGCTTCTTACGCCTGATCTGGTCTTCTTCGCCGCAGCTGTGTGTGTGTGTGGTGTCAGGTAGGTGTGTTATTCTTGTGTGTGCATTTGAGGGTGTGTTATAGTTTGCTGTGTATTATTAGTTTACACTTCCTCTCTCCTAAAAACAAGAAAAAAGAAAACTCCCATTGCCTGCCTATTTTTATGAAATGACATACTTTGCTGCCACCAGGTGGCATTTATAGAGAATGACACTGCTTAGTATTTGTGATAATGTAGAGGACATGAAAAATATAGTAATGATTAAAAATAATTGTTTATAATGTGTATGACAGATATGCTTTACAGTATAACAAAAGGGGGTGAAGCCTTCTCCCCGCACTTGATCTTCATTTATTTATCATATTATGTAAGAATTTTCTGAAAAATTCAAAATTCCTAATATTACAAATCATATTATAAATATCTTTTAGAGAACATTTTAAAGGTTGAAAAACAAAAATCGTGATTTTTAAGCATGAGGTCCTGGGATTGTACTTTAAAGATGCAGGTTCTCTCTTGTGGCACAAAAAATATTATGACTGTGTTGTAAGTATAGCAAGATTTTCAATTTACTGGTGTGAAATATTAACAATTTTCCCCATTCAAGATTTCCAGACTAAAGGAAATTCATCATTAGCAACTTTTTTTAATAACAATATTTTGTCCCAGCCCCCAGTTATTGTAGATAAAACCAAGACAAAGTCCTCGCCATAAGGAAGGTCATGAAAACATGAGAGACAATTAAATACACACATGTGAGAGTATGACATGTTTACTGACTGGACTCTAACACTGAGTTGAACCAGTGTGTGTGTGAAAATTAGAGGCTGTAGTTTCAGAGAACACAAGATGTTATGACAGGTCACACAGTGTTTTAAAGGACGGGAGCAGAAGGGGTTTGTGGTATGACACTGGTTTAGATACCAGATACACACACAAACACACAGATATGAGGTAAGCAGTCCTATACAGCTCCGTGCAGATACAGGGCCAGGAACTTGTTGAATGTCTCAGGCTTGTACCCGGCCAGACCAGCTGGTACCTGCAAGGAGACACACAGCGACTAATCAGAGACTGTTGTTCTCCACTTAAGACACGGTTCAGTTATGGATAAGAAGACTGGGCCCTGCTCATTAACAATCACACACAAATATGTTTGACAGGCTCAGACTGGATGAAAGAAGATGGCTGTCTAAAACTTGGCATAAATTACATTAAATGGCACAGTCTGATTAAAACCAGACTTTAAAAACACATGTACATAAGTCAGAGTAACGCAGATGATGAGCTGAATTAGTATAATTAAACTGATTCCATAGTTGGAATCAGTGAGGCTTCGACCCATAAATATTAACAATGGAAGAAGCCTGAACACCAAAGAAGAGGAAGAAAACAGATAAAAACATGACAAAATCCAGACAGGTGCATTGTTGGACTGACAGAGAAACATAACTTAAATATTTTGGAGTTACAATGATGGTTGACACCGTAAAGATGGATCCAAGTAAAACTGCAGCCTCTCAGATAAGTTTTTGGGAAAAACACTCAACATTTTAGACACCGTGTGACCCAATCAGCATCAAGTGGGCCCATTTTCCTGAGTGGCTGTTGCTCAACATGTCAACCTAACCCAGAGAAAGGAGGCATACTGCCACCAAGTTTTGAGAATCTTCAGTGAATGAACCGATTCTCTCCAAGTGCTTGTATCGTGGGAAAAGGACAGTAGTAAAGATAAATGGCTGTGAGATGGAGCCATGCTGACTGCATTACTCACCTTCACTTGTTTCTTCTTGATCAGTGGTCGGACTTTAGCAAAGTCATAGAGCTCAGCATCCGCGTCCAGCCAGACCTGAGAGAAGCAAACAGCATTTTACCTTTGACCTTTTAACGACCAAATTCTAATTTGGTCAATCTTGATTATAAGACGTATTGTTATTTTCTTAGGAGGGTTCTAAACACTTTGACTCACTTCAACTCACAAACATAAAAATCACAAAAACACCAATAAGGATGGATTTACCTGGTTCTTAATGCCATCATCTCCCAGAAAATCTGTGGTGTTCAGCTGGAAAACCAAAAACTGGAAAATTCTGCCATTAGTCCCCACTGCCTGCACGGTTAAAGGACAATCTAATACGTGCTGTGGCTGAGTCTGACGCACACAAAGAGGGTAAGAAAGACAAAGATTTATAATTAATGCAAAGAAAAAACTGGAATTACATCTTGAATATGAGTGTATGTTGCCAGGAAGTCAGTGGTCTTTACCCCATACAGTTTGTGTGCTCGGGCCAGAGCGTTTCCAAATGTGAACATGAGCATTTTGGCTCTGAACTGTTCTCGAAGGTGCGAAGTGTCATCCACGAAATAGAGTGTGTGCGCATGAGGATAAGGATAGTCATCCATGAAACCTGATTGGATGAGAGGGATCACAGAAGTGAGAGAGGCTGCACACCACTAAGAGACAATGATGATTGAGACCAAGATTGTCCTCACCTGTAGAGTTCACCTCCTCTTTATATACATGGGTTTTCTGCAGGTCAATTGTGGAGGAAACTGGATACAAGGATTCCAAGACGTGATCTGTTGTTTCTGCAACTTCCTCCTTCCCAGAAACCACTGGGAGAGGATCCATGCAACTGTGCAGTAAACCGTTCTGACCTCTGATTTGGAACAGGTCCTCACCTGGTATAAGAAACAGAAGATTACTAGCATAACAAGAATAATTTTGGGGCAGTCTGTCTTTTAATCAGTCCATCACTTTGGTTCAGACAGAAACATCTTATAAATATTATGACATAAAGCATCAGGACTTTGCAGGTCTCTTGATTTTTTTAATAATTAATGTAGCTGCAGGTCCATGAGTTCAAATTTCCAGACAATTATTATTGTTATCATACTTTTAAAAATGCTGCATTGTATACAAACAATAATATATTGAAGGCTCATGAATGTGGAACATACTACCAACTGTAAAACTTAATTGATGTCAGGTAAAATTTAAAAAAAGGATTGTGAAAAATTGATATGATAAGAATCTTCACAGACAAAATAAGATGTGTGAGTAATTGTAACTATTTTACAAAGTTCTAGAACTGTGCTCTGAAACTATATAGTGGTAGTATATCAAATAACAAATGGTTATGCTGGAAATTGTTAGAAAACATATTATTACACAAAAACTGTACCTCTTTTCCATGTAGTTGCTAGTGAGTATTTCTCAGCGAAGAGCCTCCTGGCGATTGCAGGATGGCTGACCTGTAGAGTTGCACACAGGTGGATGAGGTTGGTGAGCAGAGTTTTGCTGTGGGGAGAAACATGAGAGAACACAGTAAGCAGAAATGAAAGGTGAATAATATAAGCAGCTTCTCGGAGTCACCCTGTGTTTTGTGAACAGAGTCAGAGAAACTGTGGTTTTTAATAAAAACCTGCTTTATTAGGGCTGAACAAAAATAAATCAAAAGAGCAAAAACTGCAACTCTCAAAGGCTGCAGTTCATTATATACACCGTTTGTGTGTTTACTTGAAGTTCATTTAATATTATTTAATTTGATGTTTTTTCAAGTCAAGTTGAAGCTTGACTTGAAAAAATAAAAACAGGAATCAAATAGATATTACATATTATTTCCCTATAGTCAATGGTTTGACTTGGTAGTTACCAATTTTATTATGGGCACATTTGTTTAGGAGAGGAAGAAACCTCTGAGGAGAGTGCAGCTCTTGATAAAGAAGGACTCGTGAGTGAAAATTAAACACCTACGAGCTAACAATAAAGACAACCCATCCTGCGAGTGTTGCGGAATGTTGTAAATTAGAAAATGTGTCAGAGGTATTCAGTTTGTAACATGCTACCTGTATTTAGCTTTTTCTGGCCGATTCTCTGTCGTGTCCCAGAAGCGAGCGTGCTTGATGGCATTCTGCACGCGCTCGTCCTGATCTGGTATCTGGTTGGCAGGATTCTCAACCGCTGAGACGAGCTGAGGCGGAAGACCGGAGATCAGCTTTGTTTTGGTCAAGCATAGAGCCTGATGCACACCTGAGAGGGAGACAGGAAGTGAGAGAGAGAGAGAGAGGCTCGTCACTTCACCTCATAAGCAGATAGGATCCATATTAAAGTCAACACTGTTATAGTCTCAGTGTGTAACACTTCAGAGGGTTTACTTGTAGAAACTGAATATACTACCATAAGTAAGTGTGTTTAAGTGTATAATGACTTTAGAATAAAAATCCATAGCTTTAAAAAGAGCATTTTATAGGTTCTCTAGGCAAGGGCCTTACTTTAAAGAGGTTGACATCTTACTGTTTATCATCTACAACTGTACTGGAGAATTGGATTGTATGGTCATATTATATATTATAATATATAATATATATAGTATAATATATATTTTTCATGATGAACCAGGTCTGAGGGATCCACATTTTATACAATTTGCTGCATGGGTTCTGTGAAAATCCCTTTCATAACCAAGCAGAATTGGTATGGAAACTGAAATATCACTATATGAATCGAATTGATATTGACTCAAACTGAAAACGGCACCGTATCCTGACCATCGGTATCAAATTGATTCAGGAAATCAGCAGCAACACTGAGCACTAATTATCAAGAGATAGAGAGATTTCTTGTGGAAATTGTGGCAATGATTAATCTTCAATTATTTTGATAATCAGTTAATTGGCTTACGTATTTTTTTTTTTTTTAATGATTAAACAAGCTCTCTGATTTTTAAGCTTCATAAATGTGAATACTTTCTGGTTTCTTTGCCCTATAAAACAAAGAAATCAATAAACCTGACTAATTTAAGATTGTGGATGAAACAAGACAACAAAGACATTATCACAACATTTTGAATATTTTCTGACGTTTTATAGATCAAACAAGAAAAAACTAATAATCAAGAAACTAATCGATTATGAAAAATAATCGTTATTAGTGACAGAGTTTTAACGTGGAAATTACCAATTTTGATTATCATGTGAAGGTGTTACACGCATGGAAGACCATAATATCTCTCGTCAATTACTTTGGAAATGACAAGGTAATGTTATTCCCATAACACCACACTTATTACTATCATTTTTACTGTAAATTTACGTAATTAAATATGTTGTGAATTAACTGTAATGTAAAGGGTTCCTATCAGTGTGCAACTAGTATGAAGTCTTCGCTTCAGACGGTTTACAGAAAATAGTTTAATGAATGGTAAATGTGAGATATATGATTAAACCGCACCTTCCAGTACACTGCTCCTCTGGCTGAACACATAACACGGTTTCTCTTTGAACAGCGGCATGTTTTGGGGCGGGGGAGACCGGTAATGTCTCGGGTCTTTGAAGTCCCTCTCCCAGTGGGGGTACACGGGCTTCGCCAGCCCCGGAACATAGTGCATCCTCTCCCCGTAGGTGACCATCTCCAGTCCGGGGATCTCCACTCTCTCCCTGGGCTTACGCGGAGCGGGGACCTTGGCTGTGAGGCGGCGACTGACACCCAAGTGTCTCCGGGGCTGAAGACGGCACACTCCGCCATGTGCGAATAACCGCTTCAATTCCTTCAAGACACTGGTTTGCGAAAACGGCGACAGAGCCGCTGCCGCACAACGAGAGGTTTCTAGAAACATGGCTCTGCTTCTTCTGAGGGTAAAACTTTTCAACACTGAAGATGAGAATTTGACCTAACGGTGTCTGTCAGAGGCGACAACACAGGGCTGCCATTTTGAGAGGAAACTTCTGCATTTGGCGGATCGCGATAACATTATGTTAGGTGCATACCGCCCCCTACTGTACTGGAGTATATACTAGAGCGTGGCGTTCCTAGTCAGAATATTTTACCAGGTAGGTTGGTAGATAGTTACTTACTAGATAAGTAGCAAGCTAGTTTATAAATAGTTAGCAAGCTAGTTTATGATAGATAGATAGATAGATAGATAGATAGATAGATAGATAGATAGATAGATAGATAGATAGATAGATAGATAGATAGATAGATAGATGTTTACCTAGATAGTTTTTAGATATCTGTAGATAGATAGATAGATAGATAGATAGATAGATAGATAGATAGATAGATAGATAGATAGATAGATAGATAGATAGATAGATACTGGAGTTAGCTAGCTAGTTTGTAGATAGTGGTATAGATAGTTAGGTTGCTATTTTATAGCTAGATAGATTATAGATGTTTACCTAGATAGTTTTTAGATATCTGTAGATAGATAGATACTGGAGTTAGCTAGCTAGTTTAAAGATAGCTTATAGATAGCTAGCTAGTTTAAGATAGATAATGTAGTTAGGTAACTAGTTTATAGATAGCTGTAGCTCGTTAGCTAGCTATTTTATAGATAGTTAGCAAGCTCGTTGAATTTGAGATTTTTCTGTTGCAGTAATGCACATTGAACAGCAGATGTCCTCCTTCTCCCCTTTCACTGCCACAATGAGGCCCTGTGTGTATGTTGTCATGGCAGTAGGTTTCATCTTCCGGCTTGTATTCAGCCGCTCTCTCTGTGGAAATTTCCACTGCAGCCTCGCTGGACCAAGGGCCATGAAGATGTTAAAGAGGCTTAAATATGAAATATTAAACAGACTCCCACACTGCCACACAGCACTTCTGCATTACTTTTTTGAGCATAAATAGAAGAGAATAAGAGTAAATGCAGTGGATTTTGTTCAGTATTAAACAGCATTTGACTGATATTTGCGCCGGTTAATAGAAAGTTAAGTTTACTGACTCCTTCTTGACTCAGAGAAGCTGAACGGCTCATATGATTAAATCAAATCATTTCAAATGTCCTTTGAAAGTGTGAATTCATGTAACATTTTCAGAGAAGACCGATGCTTCAGTGACGGTCAACTGCCATAATTCAGAATCATCACTATACGTACATTTTAGTTTTATTTAAAAGACTCTTTTGGTTTTAGGCTCAGGGATAAAATTAGGTTTAGGTTAGGATTAAGGCATTAGTTGAGATGTGCAGGCTCAGGTTAAGAGGGTGGACAGTGTGTTAAGTCCATGCTTGTATATGTGTTTGTAGGTGAAGGACACTTTAATGTGTGAAAGCTAGAGAAATGGTGTGTATGGCAGTGTTGTTGTTGATGTGTGCATGTATGTGTCTGGTGCGGTGTGATAATGAGGTATATTTGGATAATGTGAGACTGCAACACACATTATCTCAGCCTTTGCTGCCACCAACCTCTTGGAAGAGCAACGCTTTACTGTTGCTATGGAAACCACTTATAGCCATGCACATATTTATCAACAGTTTGCTTAGAAACATTATTCTCCAGTCAGAAAATTATGTTTTGCATTGGTGAA
The DNA here is from genome assembly GCA_016785285.1 of Brachirus orientalis. Lineage (NCBI taxonomy): Eukaryota > Metazoa > Chordata > Actinopteri > Pleuronectiformes > Soleidae > Brachirus > Brachirus orientalis. The sequence continues at coordinate 8,999,445 of JAFBJR010000101.1, read as the reverse complement.
ACTGCAGATGGAAAAATTGCAGGGACAGTGCACATTGCCATCAATGTGCACTGTCGCTGTTTATCTAAACTAGTGGTTCCCAAAGACAGATGGGTCGTGGGAGATGACAAATTATTTTGGGGTCGCCAAACAAATTTGTCATAATTGCCTGACATTTTATTCAGGATTTATGATTATACGTTTTCAATAACATGCATAAAATCATGAATTTCCCAAACGTCACTTGAAAATTAATTTACCCAGTCAAAATTATATATAACTTTAAATTAGTCGCTTCCTTTGCCTTGTGATATGGGTCACGAGAGACTGCTGTTGTTAAAAAGTGGATCCTAATATAGAAAGTTTGGCAAACTGATCCAAACCAATAAATAAAATACACTAAAAATAACTGATACAAATATGTTTTAAAACCTGGTGTGTTTGATTTATGAGACTTTAAATACAGGCATTTGGCTGTGCTCAGCTTCTTCTTAATGCTGCTTCACATACATCACATGGAACAGAACAACAATGTTTACTTTGGACTTGATCACAGTTGTGTGTGTGTGTGTGTGTGTGTGTACTTTGTGTGTATTTATTCTGTGTGTGTTTAAAAGTATAAAAAAACTGTCCCATCAAAGAAGTCACACAATTAAATCAGTACATAAATATCACCAACAGTAATACAGCTATTCCTCCTCATAGTCCTGCTTATGAATTTTGCTTCATGTCCTACAAAGTCCTTCTTTATTTTCATGGTATTTGAGGAACCTTCATATCAGTTTAAAGTGCTCAGTGAATGAACACTTTTTTTACAAATTTATTTGGACTAACAACCGTAACTTTAATACTTCAAATGCTATTATTGTACACATATAACTGGGATACTAAGTTGAGGCAGGTAATCTATGTGCAATTGTCAAGGTGAGGGCATATTGAGTCACAATCCATGTCACATATGAATATTTTATTAGATAAACAAAAATACTTTTGATTTTAAAATTCAAACAAGGAAAGAAGTTCACCGGGATGAAAAGAGTTTCTCCTATCATTTCGTAACAATAAAACATATTCAGTGGAACAAACTCTGCTTCTACATCTACTGAAACAAGAGAAAGCAAGCATTTTACCTTCATTACCACCAAGAAACACATTGTTTTATAATCAATAAAATAAAAATGTTCAAACATAAAAAATAAAGGAGAAAAAAATTGGCATCACCCTTTAAACAGAGCATTTTAACATGTAGCCAATATCAAAATACAGTTTTTATTCCACAATGGATATCCATTAAATTGAAAGAAAATAAAAACAGCAACTAAAGCTTGCATGACTGTAAAAGCACAACTGCTGAACTTTCAGTGATGAGTCATTTTATTTTGAAACTGAGGTTTTTCAGTTTTGGATTGATCCTTTTTTATTATACAGTTAATTGGTAACATTTAATTTAGTCTTAGAGTGAAATTCTTTACAATAAACTTGATTAAACATCATTTGCCGATCTTTTTATTGACTGTGCTTTTGTCGTGAGATCAATTATGTTCTGTCATTTCAATCGTACGACTCACTTCAATGATGCAAACAAAACAACTCCTCTGGACTTGCATTTCAAATACTGCCTCCTCCGCCGCCCCAAACTCTGGCTTGAAATATAGTTTTTCTGTTCTTAAATATCTTAAACAGAAAAGGATTTTCATCTTGAACCTTTTACGTCACTTACTGTTTATTTCTGAAGACTATAACCCAAATCAAGTGTGTCTACACAAACTGAAAACAGGTTAATTAAATCCAGGAAATTGCTTCATGGACAACATGCTTGAGGATGTTTCTTCCCTAATTGTGTTTTTGCAAAAAGGAATGCATGAAACAATTAAGACCAGAGGCTGAATTACACAAATGTCATGATGATGGGGAAAACATGATGGAGTTGCCTGGCTGCAGCTGGTGGTGGATCTGCCCAGCTTTTTAAATTTTTTTTTGTGCATTTAATCAGACCTCACAGAAACTTGCTGGTTTGAGAGAGCTGTTTTTTTTTTCTTTCATAATCTTTGTGCATTTTCAGGAAGCACCTGTATTTCCTCTTCTTGTTCCTCTTCTTTCGCCTGGCTCTCGCTTGCTGGCCTTGCCCATGCACAACAACCAGCGGTGGCAAGCAAAAGTGTGTGCGACACTTGAGTCTTCACATGCAAAGAGCACAAGATAAGGACAAGAGCGTAACTGGCAAGCTCGAGCGATACTTGAATTCCCCGGGACACTTGTGAATTAGCCATAAACCAGGCCCGAGTGAGCAGAGACACAATGGCGGTCAAAGCAGTTTTTGTTTCAGAGTCCTTTCTTTTTCTTCTTTTTGTTTTGGTGCAGCAGTTTGAAAACGGCACCGTCCTCAGCCCGTAACCACAAACAGCCGCTGTTACTCAGCTTTGTGGCAGTAAATGTCCTTCAGCGCTTTTAGCTCTTCAATCAGGGTCTTGTTTTGGTTTTCCAGCACAGCCACGCGGTTTTCCAGACATTTGACGTACTCTTTCTTTTTCCTGCGGCACTCACGAGCTGCCTCCCTGGAGAAGAAAGAGAGAGAAAACATGTTTGGGTCGTTTGATCAAAACTTAACTCAGCCTTCGGATAGAATGTTGACAATGCAACAATACAATGGAGCAGATGTTTGTTTGAAGGCTGTGCAGTTCAAGATTTACTGGCAAACTCTTGTAAGTGCACCTTTTCAATCAATCATATACACATACATTGAAACAGAGTGGTCAAAGCAAACAGTAAGAACCGCAAATTAAAGTTTTGTGTTTGGCTTTGATGCCTTCATCGCAACTTTATCATATCAAGAGTCTATTGATTATCTTGAAACAAGCAGCAGGGATTTGTAGCAGCAAAAAAGAAAATGCTTGGAATCTGGTCATGATTATCCTGACCAAAATAATAGCAATGCAGTTTTTTTTTCTTTCAGAAAATGTGCCCAAATACGGACAAGAAAGGAGATTAACTAATGTACAGATGTTACAAAAAAGTGTAGCTTTTCAATGCAAAGACAAGAATCTTAAATAAGATCAGGATAATAAATCATGAGGTCCTGGAAAAACTGGATCAGATCCAGGCTCCCCCTTGTCCCATTTCAAAATAAATCACAAGTACTGTATGTCACTCATGTCAGATATTAATAATTGTCTCCATATTCAACATATCGGGTGTTTTTTTAATCGCAAAATGTGATAATCAGATCGATTTATTATCCTGTGTTTCAGAGGATGAGCAAGAAGTCGGTCTCGTTTGACCCCCAAAGTCTCTTGAATTGCCTCTGGAATGTGATGTGGGCACCAAAGATCAAACTCCATTTTGTCAGAGATAATCTGGCTTCTAACTCTATGTGTTTCTAACACATCCACGAGATACATGAGCAGCAGGGGTGGGGCACTGGCAGTGTGGCCATTGTCTCAATGATATTCACATTAGGGCCGTATATAATTGAATGACTCACACATTTAGACTTGTTTGCAGTCCAACATAAGCTAATTTGATCTACAGTAAGAGTCATACTCCAGCAACCCCATTCATTCTACAGATATTTTATTAAAATTTGATTCACAGATTTTTATTCTACAGCTTTATTGTGACGCCTTTTACTTTCCGTACCTGTTCTTCATCAGTCTGACCTCCCTTTTGCGAGTGATTTCTTCAGCGTGCTGGGACGACGGGCTCTGCATGGTGCCCGGAGACGCCGCCATCACGATGCTTTGGGCGAGGCTCGAGTTGGGCGACCGCAGCTGGTAGGCAGGGATGTCTCCAGTGGCAGCTGCAAAAAGTAAACGGACAAAAAAAAAAGTGTTAGAACTGGAAATGCTTTAACTGTGTCATCTGCTTTCTGGGTTTATCCCTCTTTTATTATGACATGTGATGATAGGATGAATGAAAGAAAACAAATTTTCAGATCTTTCTGGGTTTTAATACGTTTCTAATTAAATCACACAGTCTGGCATTTAATCGGCTGAAAAATGCAGTAAACAGGGATGAATTTCACCGGAGGATGTTTTCAACAGCGACTTCAGCCGACATTATTATCCACTCTCCTTCCTGTCTGAAAATATGAATTCCCTCAGAACACAACTGTCTTTGTAAACAAGCATTTGCACTTCAGTGACAAAACTTGATGGAACAGAAGTCTTACAAATATTTCCATGTAAATGTGTTTGTCATGTGCATTTGCAGAAGGGCATGATAGGTTTTTGTTTGACAAACAGAGGATACTTTAAAAAAAAATCACTGTATTAGACATTGATTAAACATGTGATAAAACTTTGTGTGTACATATTAACAAATGTACACAAGGCTAAAATCAGGTAGACAGGTCAGTGAGTGACAGACAGGTACACCTACCAATCATTCCATTTGATTGGTATGAAATGATTACTACTACAGTATCGGCATCAGACCGATACCAGTCAAAATCTATGGATATAGGTAAAAAGACGAATAAAAACGTACAATCCAAAAATCCTATTTATATTGCATGTTTCACTATACCCAGAATGTAAAAACAGCATTTTAGCCGAGTCATGCTATGGGTTGTTTATTTCCTCATTATGGGAAAAGAATATTTGTGACACGGTGAGAGAATTCTGTCTTTGAAATTACAGAAAAGGGCACAAATGTCTAAAACTAGAAGCACTCAGAGAGCGCAGACCTCAGCCAAGCAACGATAAATTGTCCTTCAAAAAATTCTGAATATCTGTTCCTTGTTACATTACGCACCTTTTCTGAAAATTTCATCAAAATCCGTCCATAACTTTTGGAGTTATTTTGCTAACAGACAAACAAAAACAAAACCTCCTTGGTTATCCATTTAAAAGCAAAATATCAGCTTATACCTATATTGTGCTGATATATTTGGGCATCCCTTTGTTTGCATTTTTCTCCTTTTCCCCGCTTACACAACTTGAACGTGAGAATTTCAACACACAGATAAACAAAAAAATGTTTTGGAAACAAATTACACAGCCAAGCTTTAACGACTACTGTGTGCTTTGACACTGCCACAGGTCACAACAGGTAACTTTGCTGAGCGACGTCATGTGTACCACAGTGCGAACCGCCGCGTGTCCCTGGCGAGTGTGAAACGCGGCTCTGTGCATGTGTAACTCGTATTTAACCCGTGTCCACAATGAGTCAACTGTTAACTGCTGCTGTCTCTGCCTCTTCGCTTTCTGTTCTTCACTTTGTTCCTGAGAAGTTTCTCTCTTCTCCGCCTCTTTCCTGTCCCCACACACACACACACGCACACACTGTGATAACACAGTGACTGTGCTGACGACAGCTCGTGCGTCTCACTCGCCCTTTCTGCATTCTCCCTCTACTGCTTGGTTTCTCTTCCAGGAAACTGGAGTGACGTCAAACTGACGACTATCTTAACCCCCACCCACCCCCCCCACCCCGTTGCCACCCGCCCCTTTTGCTTCTTACCCCCTCCCTCCTTGACTTTCTGCCTAACAACCCGTGGACTGGTTCAGAGATCAGATTCTGTGTGTGTGTGTTAATAATCATGGGACACATTTCACACTGAAGACCAGAAGACAAAAGCCATGTTTTTTTAAGGTTGTTTATAAGTTTAAAAGGTAAATAACGTCCTTCTAATGTCCTGAAAATTGCTCTTTGACAACATGTGTGTGTGTGTGTGTGTGTGTGTGTGAGCATAACAGCAGGATACAGACTGGCAGGGACAGAGTTGAGCAAACTTACCTGACCTGTGTTTGTCTTGTTCTATCTGTTTAACAAATGTCTTATCTGTTGAAGTGAGAGGCACAGCTGCTGTCTAACCTGTGGCTTTCTTCCTATTTCCCCAATTTCCATAAAGTATGAATTCCTATTTCACAAGTGTGTCTTAGCAAAAAACAACACTGGCACAGTTACAGTCGGATTAATCAAGGACTACATAACTAAAAGGATTAGTTATTACTTGCAACACATACAGTAAAAAAAAAAGACATCAAAACTGTATATGTGAGAAACTCTACCTGACTCAGTCTCGTCCCCGGTAACAGCCATCTCTTGTTTCCAATAATCCAGCCCCACGGCAGTAGAACACCACCACACTGAAACAACTCGCCTGCTCTTGTTTCCTCGCTGCTTCACTACAGCCTCTCTGCCACACTTGTCTCTCTCTCTCTCTACCTCTCTGCTTCTCTGCAGAAGAGCGGTCACTCATCAACTTTGCAGTCCGATTGCAATTACAGGCATTGACATCACAATGACATCACTGCTGCCCGCTGAAGTCAGTAAAACATGCTGGATTAGAGTTCCTCCTCCTCCACCAACACCCCTCCCTCCTCCACCAACACCCCTCCCTCCTCCTCCTCCTCCTCCTGTGGATCAGACGCTGAAGTAGAGAAACACAATGTGAGCAGGGAGGGAGCCGTTGGTAGTGGAGGGTTGTATTTTTAGCACGAGTGACGCAACTCGAGAGACGTTCAACAAACAAGAGGATATTGTGTCCCAAGTGGCTTCTGTGCAAACTGTTGAGTACCCTGATAGGACTTATTGTATCTGTATCGTGTGTGTGTGTGTGTCTGACCTCTTTAGGACCTTTTCTGGCGTAGGCACTGACCTTGTCAGGATAGAGTAGGCCTCATGGAGACCAAAAACTGGTCCTAATGAGGCAGAACCTGATTTCTGAGGAAGTGTTTAGGTTTAGGGCTAAGGTTTGGACATGTTTAGGCTGACCTTAGAAGACTAGCTGCACAATCCTGTGTGTGTGTGTGTGTGTGTTTTAAATGAATAAAGTGACAGAGGATAAAAGCAACATTGATATAGCACACAGCAGTGAGCTCACCAAGCCTCTGTGGATAATAACATTTGCTGTTGTTTTTTTTTCAACGATTGGTTGCATCACAGGACGTGACACATTTCCAGTAACGACAGCAGGAACAGTCTCCATGGAACGAGATACACAAATCTGCACCAATCTGACCCAAAGTAATAACGAGAGATGTCTGAGTGTTAGTTTCTTGTTACAGAGGAGAAAAATCTACTTCGGCTTCTGATATATTGCTAATGAAGTGTTGAAAAATCCAGCGAGGACGTCACACTTTCATGTTAATGTTCTTTTCCAGCTTATTTGATGTGTTTTACATGAAATTCGTGGCTTTGTTGCAGTGTATAACTTGATTTCTAGAAACCATTTTTTTCAGCTGATTTGTTGTTGGGTGTTAAGTTCTAATCATGTGTTTGCTCTACCCTTACTTTGCTCTTGAATCACAAACAGATGTGTTTGAATTCGTATATTTTTTCAATGTTATTGCTTCAATATGAGTTTCCATGATACAAACTGTACATTGGTAGTAATTAAGCCCGTTTTAACACGTGTGCATTGCATTGTTTTCCTAAGAATGCATATTGTGACACAAACATTCCCGGTCTCTACCTCTCCACAGTATTCTTCTCTCCTTTCCATTCTTCTTTTCACCCATCTCCCCTTCACTAACTCCCTAATTTCTCTCCTCTCTCCTACCTGAACCAGTCTAGGCAGATATTTCTACACTCTAACTTTGGTTCTGTCATAAAAGTTCTTCCTGTTAAAAGGGAGTTTTTTTTTCTCTCCACTGTTGCCAAGTATATGCTCACTGTGTTCCTGTTGGGTTTCTCTGTAATAATTGTAAGGTCTTGACTTTACCATGTCAAGTGCCTTGAGATAATGTATGTTATCAATCGGCACTATATACAGTACATAGAATTGAACTGAATCCAGAACTTCCTTTGTAGCTGTTTCAATGTAAGCTCAAAGTCCCACAAGAAACAAACAGACTACAGAAGGGTTGATACAGGTTTGGTTACTCACTCTTCTCAAATTAAAGTGTCAATAAGCAGTATCATTATTCATATCTGTATAAATAACATACTCATCCTTACTAAAGGGTTGTGTACATGCAGACGCAGCACAGAAGTCTAGTTCTCTTCAAATTAAGCTTTAACAAAGTGGTTCTACATGTACTGTGTATTCCTGTGTTTACAGTCTGAACAGACACTGCAACATACTGTTTCTTTAAACTCTCAGCTGCAACAACTTGCTGCTCTGACGTGTCCTCACCACTTTCCCAGGCATTACTGAGATCTACCAGCTGAAGGATGGGTGTGTGCACCACAAGAGTGCAGTGCAAGCCCTGACATGCCCATCCACAGCTGGACACCAAACATAAATGACAAAAAGACACCAAGAGCTTTTATGGATTTATGGATTTCTCTGACAAATGGCAGAAATCTCACAAATGCTTTTCTGGATTTGAATCTATGGACAGTTTCTGGTGACCACATCTACTTTACAGGCTGTATTGAAAGATTGCGTAAAAAAATGCATTATTCACCCTCTAAAGGAAAAAAAGGTTTCATTTTGCAGCAACAGCTGTTTCATTTCCATTAACAGCTAAATTTAAGGAGGACTTTGTTATTTCTGGCATCACACTCATCCTTTTCTTGAATGTGTCCACTTTTATTTCCACCAAAGTCAGTTGCAGCCTACCTTGGATGAGGACCTGTCCTCCCTGGATGTAGAACTGCTGTGCAGAGTCAGCAGGCTGCGCTGCACACTGCAGGATGGTGGCTCCAGACTGTGGCGTGGGAGAGTTTGCCACTGTGAGGGTCTGAGCCCCCTGAAGGGCTTCAACTCCAGGACTGGTCAGCTGGATGGCTCGCCCTTGACTGATGGCAACTGTGTGATAGAAAAGTTCAGTTAAACAACAGTGAAATCTAAATGATACCAGAACATAAAAGTGGGGAGGGTTCCAAAGAGGGTTTTTCTTTTTTGAATGTGTGATAGTAGCAGTTCCGCCCAAGGGATTAATAAAGTTCTGAATGTGGATAAATCTGATTAATTATTTTCATAATCCATCAATAGATTTTTTTCTCGATGAATTAAGTACCTGTTTGGGCCATAAAATGTCAGAAAAAATGTTGATCAGTGTTTACCAAACCTGGAAATGATGATGTTCTTGAATGTCTTGTTTTGTTCAAAAACCAACATTATTCAGTTTTAATGATTTCTTTGTCATATGGAGCAAACAAACCAGAAATTATTAAAATTTAAGAAGCTAAAAAAATCTAAGATTGTTTTAATTATTAAAAAAAAAATCAATTATCGACATTTTCATTTTGTGGGCCAAACGATGACTTGATTAATTGAGAAAATAATCGACAGATTAATTGATTATGAAAATACTCATCAGAGGCATTAACTATAGAACTAACACCTCTCTGTTTGCGAGCTGCAAAACCAGTCTGCATTTGGTGAGTAAAGTGAGTTGAGAAAGTTAATTCAACCACAACAAACATTCCTGCCCAGTTGTGTACTGACTGTATTGTCCCGAGCTGGTCTGGTAGATGGGGGTTGGCACTGACGGCGAGAACGAGGCCACACTAGAGATCGACACCTGCTCCTCTGTCTTTTCTTCATCGATTTTAGGAACTGCCGGCGAATCGGACGAAAGTTCATTGAGGATTTTCCTGAGCGGAGAGGAAAACTTAACAAAATCATTCCACAAAACAACAAGCCCAGAACAATCAGTAACACTCTTCATGACATGTGTTGTTCATCATGCTCTTGATTACTCACCGGTAAGATGGACGCCTGGAGAGAATCTCGCGTCTCTTCTGAGCGTCTGCGGCCGACTCGTTATCCTCCAGCTCTGCTACACTGTCAACCTGTAGAAAATGAGCCGTATTTAAATCGGAGTGCAATCCACAACGTTGTGTTTTTATTTTGGCAACATGTTTGGTGTTACTGAAGGCGTGTTACTTTCCAGTGACCTGGAATGTATTTGACATAACAATCAGTGAAAGAGAGGGATGACGTCAAAGAGGGAATTTGAGCAGCTTTGCATTCTAAGCCTTGATCTTTTCAAACCACTCCGTCTCTCATCAGACACTTTGATACACTGTAATTATTTGCCAGTGTAAGAGTTGACACCCATCTTTCAGCAAGAAGGATTTCCCTGTTAAATAAACACATTATTATTTTATCACCCTTCTCCTACTGGCATTAATCAGGGAGATATTACAAATCAGACTTCTTTGTAATAGTTGAGTGATTCAAGGACAAGAACTATTTTGGCACAGTCAAAGTACATTGTTTGTGCCAGACAAAAAGACACGTCTGATATAGTATGCTGCACAGGTTAAACATGGGTGTGTGCACATTCATATGCTTTAAAGATTATGCTTAAGCTCTGACAGCAGAGGTTTACAAAAGTTTCACAATAATTGATTTTTTTTTTCTGCTGTTTTGTGATGTTTTTCAAATGAGGCTATATAATGTACACATATTAAGTTTATTACATACAGGTGATTGTGCTCTGTGCACTCCCCAAGCTGAGAAGCAGGCGGGTGCAGTCAGGCACAAGCTCAGCGACACATGGCTGCGACTGGGGACAATAGAAAACAAAAAGTTAGCTTAACTGTGATCTATTGTGAGAATATATTTACGTTTGCTGTTCAAAAGCCTTCTCAAACAGTAAATATAGGTTTTTGTGTCACCTTTTCACTCCTAAACACCAGAGTCCACTAACAAACACAGTAGTTTTATCTGGCAGGACACTGGAGTTGTTTGACTGCTGCCCTGATCTGTAAGTTTCTGTCTTCTGTTTGGTAAATCTAAACAAAGGCTTTCAACTAGTGAAATTACACTCAATAACAACAACAATAACACAGTTAAACATACTAATGGCAGCAGCAGGAGAACAAAAACTCACGTGTCTTCTCTCTTTTGTGAATGGACTCTGGTGCAGGGGAGTGAGTGGTGCACAAAGTGACACCAACTTCAGTTTCTAGTATGAAAAAACTGTCAAAAGCAAGGTAACTCCATGAACACATTCTTCAGGTAGCACACACTTTTTTGGCATATGGGTGAAATCTATTTTTCCTGTTGTCCACAGTCACAGCCATGTTTCGCTACAACTTGTGTCGGGACCAGACTACACGATATTTTGTCTCTCACTATGGTCACCGCGTCAGATTATCAGTCACAGTGGCACGGATTCTTGCCGTGTCTGGTTCAAGGGACCGGCAACACTGCAAGTATGACCCCCGATCAATCATCGTTCACGACACTGCGTGAGCTCATAGGATCATCGGGAAGGCGGGGCAAGGAGTTGTCAATCATTACTCATCAGGCTGCCAAAGTACGCCATTATTTCTCACCAACACTTTTGTCTTTTAACTTTGGTAGTCCCTTGAGGAGACGTCAGTAAGACAGGGCTACTGTTGCCAAAGCTTAACTACCCTTTTTTGGTATCACTATTCCAATTAACAGCAGCAGCAGCATCGCTCCTCTTTGCCATGTTTAGGTCTGTATGTTACGCCAGTGCACTGTGTTTTCCTATTGCTCGACATGCAGGAGCATGTCGTAGGAGATATCAGACTAGACAGGAAAATAAAAAAATTCTAACATGCTAGACTTCTCGTCAGGGTCATGCAGAGCTTCCAGGCACCAAATCTCTGTCTTTTAAATATGTTAGACTCCACGTCTGGCATCCCATCACTCCTGATGTTCATAATCAGGTCAGAGACAGGAAATGTGTCGATCACAACCAAATTGCTTGGAAATGGGCCCGAACTCACGTCGTATTAGTCACTTGTATGTAATACACTGACTATGTACAACTCACATAACCCCACTTAAAAAATCTTGAACTATCCCTTTATAAAAGTTTGCTTTAAAATACACTTTTCGTAAAAGTACCATCAAAGCAATAGTAGTATCTACTTTGTCCGACTTTTGGCCGGCATCACCAAAAGGTCAGACTTGTCCGTCAGTTTGTGAACTGGCCATCCTTCAATGACACAACGATAACAACAACATCTCCTGGATAGATGAGGGTTAGAGTGATGAGCTTAAAGCTCACCTCCTGCTGCTCCCACCAATCCTATTAAGAGATGCAGCAGTGTAGGAGCCCTTCAGTGTACCTTCTACACACAAGCTCTGACGTCACAAATCTGTACATGCATCTACTGAGCACACTGAGGTGTAACCACTAGAGTTTGACCTAGATTTGATTTAGGTCAACAAAATGAAGGCTTGACATTTCACTTGGACTTTTGCTTGGAACATTCTTTTGGATCTGTCTTGAATGATTTGAGGTTTAACTTAAACAATGTCAATTTGAGCTGACCTGTCAGGTCATGAATGATTGGAGACTTTCTTGACAGACTTGAGGATTGTCCTCATTTGAGTTTGAATTGAAACCTAAATGGGAATATGCTCACATGTTTGACCAAAATGTGTCTTTAATGACTTGGAACTTGAAGTTTTCTCTGACAGATCTGACCTGGACTTGTCTTCAAAAACTTGAGACTTGACTTGAGACTTGTTGCGAGAGGTTTGACCTTGACATTTCTTTGAGGACTGCTCTGACTAAGTTGACCTGGAAAAGTCTACAGTGACTTGAAACCTAACTTGAGGTTTTTGTTCTGAGAAATTTGACCTGGACCTTGCTTCAATAACTCATGACTAGACCTGAGTCTTAATCTAACACACTGGACCTGGACTTTCTCCAATGACTTCAGTTTTGCACTGTCAAATTTACATGGTAGATCAACTTGGGACTTATGAGTATGAACTAGTCTTAAATGACTTGATATTAGCTTTGGCAGACTGGGGAATTGGTCTAAACTTGGCTTAAGTGACCTGAGATTGTATACATTTGATCCAGACTTGTCTTCAATGACTCAATGCTGGAATTAAAACTTGCTCTGACAGATTTGACCTGGACTTGTCTCCAATAACTTGAGACTTGACTTTAGACTTGTTGCGAGACACTGGACCTTGACTTTTTTTTTGAAGACTGCTCTGAAATGTCTACAGTGACTTGAAACCTAACTTGAGGTTTTGTTCTGAGAAATTTGACCTGGGCCTTGCTTCAATAACTCATGACTAGACCTGAGTCTTAATCTAACACACTGGACCTGGATTGTCTCCAATGATTTCAGTCTTGCACTGTCAAATTTACATGGTAGACCAACTTGGGACTTGAATATGAACTAGTCTTAAATGACTTGATACTTGCTCTGGCAGACTGGGGACTTGGTATGGACTTAGCTTAAGAGACCTGAGATTGTATATACTAGACCAAGACATGTCTTCTATGACTCAATGCTGGAATTAAAACTTGTTCTGACAGATTTGACCATGAGACAGTTGATGCTTGCAGACCAGGGAATGGTATGGACTTGTCTTAAGTGACCTGAGAGTGAATATATTTGGCCTAGACTTGTCTTCGAAGACTCAAGGCTGGAATCAAAGCTTGCTATAACAGATTTAAGTGACAAACCAACTAGAATTTAGATTTTACTTGAGTAGCTTGAGACTTGTGGACACTCTAAATTGCCCGTAGGTGTGAATGTGAGAGTGAATGGTTGTCTGTCTCTGTGTGGCCCTGTGACGGACTGGCGACCTGTCCAGGGTGTACCCTGCCTCTATGTCAGCTGGAGTTAGGCACCAGCTCCCCCGTGACCCTTAGTGGATAAAGCGGTAGAAATTGAATGAGTGAGCTTGAGACTTGTAATGAATGACAGGTATGAACTTGACTTCAGTGACCCTAGAATGGACCTTAATTTTTATTGTGGACTTGTCTTAAATGCCATGAATGACTTTGACTTGACTCTATTTGAATGGCATGCTTTCTTTAACAGGCTGTGGTCCAGCTTCTTACGCATACAGTATATGCCCAAACTGTTCTCCGTTTTAAAAGGGATAACTTTGCTTCTACAGTTAAAAGCAGCGTGGCCTGACCTGTACAGTCTGGACTTGTGGTGACTGTATGACAGAAGTCTGAGGAGCCTGGATGACGCCTTGGACCTGCACTATCTCACCATCAGACAGCTGGACATTGGTCACACCAGGGGAATCTGCAGCAGCCTCAGATACCTGTCATTACACATCAAGACAACAAAATCTCTAAGAACTCAAGTCACAACATTGAAAGAGCACTGTGTTGTGTAAAAGAAAAGGTCACGTATGTGTGTGTTTACCTGAGGAGTTGCTGCGGGAGATGAACTGCCTTCACTGTGGTTCTCCTCTCCATCTGTTAGTGACTCATTTAAACTGCTGTCAAGCTGAGATGATACTGAAGGATCCATTGTGACCTAAAACAGACTGTTATTTCACTCTGTTGCTGAGGCCTTCTATGCCTTTCTATATACAGTCAACCCATCGTTATAGTCAACAAGGACAAGTTGCACTAACTGCCTTTTGTAAGTCAGGACAATGCTTTTCAGATCACAATCCTATGATTAACTTTGATTTTCTTTGTTGTATGAGCTGTCAAACTACTCATTCCCATTGGAGTCAGTATTTAATTTGTGTTTCTCAACTGCAAAGAATGAAAATCTGATGGAAAAAGCTTTTTTTTTTTTAACTCTGATTTACATGTGATTTATATATATGTAACATATGTGTTTGGATTAAAAATACACCCATTTTTATATGCCAGTTAAACACAACACACTTCACAATTCACTATGCCATGATTTGAAATCTTTGTTTTCATCCATCTGCCAGTTTGCGCGTGTGAGTCACAGAGATCTGTGTGAGGAACTCTGTGCCCACAGCATAACATCCATTTCTCATGCTCATTACATGAGGCTGAACGTCACATTCACTACAAACTCAAATATCACTGTATTTTTGATTCTTGATAGCAAGGACAAGTGGAAAATAGAGTCGACACTGTGAAATTAAAAAGATCATATTGAAGCAAGCCTTTAGAAGCATGAAGATAATTATTTTTCATTCTTTCTAAATGTTTAGCACCTGCTTGTGAACAATTTTCCAGTTTTTATTCTATTAAGTAAAATTAAGGTTAGAGCTGCAACTCACAAATCTGTTGTTGATTTTCTCGATTAATCAAGTAGTTGCTTGGTCAGTAAAATGTTAGAAAATCTTTGATTAGTGTTTGCCAAACCTGGAAGTGGTGATGTTCTTGAATGTCTTATTTTGTCCACAAACCAAGATTATTCACTTGTATTGGTTTCTTTACCAAAATCCGGACAATATTCACATTTAAGAAGAAGAAAAACCTGAGAGCTTGATTCAATTATTAAAACAATTAATTTAGTAATTGACTAAAATCGATTAATCGAATAATCATTGCAGCCCTAATGAAAACCAATGATAAATTGGGAAAATATCTACTACTCTCTAGGATAAAACATTGTAGTACTGTATATATCAAACTTACTTACTTCTTACATCACCCCTCTCTATAATGCATGGGCATGTCTAGGGGGTGGCCAGGGGTGGCTCATGCCACCCCTAAAATCTGATTGGCCACCCCAGGTGCCACCCTACTTGCTGCACTGCCAGCACAATTTTCTATTTGCATGGGTTGGGTTAGGGATAAGAGGCTATATATAATATATATATACATATATACATATATATGTATATATATATACAATTTTTTTCCCGATTTTTTGACAATTTTAAGTTACTTATTTTATCTTATTTGTTATTTTGTTGGCACTTTATATTGTTAGCGTATGTGCAATTTATTATTTTGTACTGTGCCTTTTTGTTGTACATTTTTGGTTGCAATTAAAGCTTGAGGCTTTGTATTACATTTTTTACAGTCCCACTTTGTCGTAATGATTTGGGGTATTTATTTTTTAAAAAAATATTCTTTACATTTTTAAAAGTATTCTTTAGGCTACTAGAGTCGGATGATTAATCCTGCTTGCCACCCCTGCTTTACTCAGTGCCCCACTTCAGCCACCCCCATTTAAAAGAGGTCTGGACATGCCACTGCTATAATGTATGTATATTGTTTTTATGTAACACCAAAACTATCTGTGTTAAAACATTACTTGGCAATGAAACATATTCTGAATCCAAGCTAGGTAGCAATCACTCTGATTTAATCAAGTTTGGCAAACTGACTTTTCCTGCTTCAGTAAATCCAAGTAAAAATAAATATGTATGCAACTACATATAACAATAACTTTTATATTTCGTTTATTCATGATTTGAAACAGCATATTTTTTATTTTATTAGAAATCAATCAAGTACACGTTTAGGAGAAAGTGTGAATTTTTCCTGTACGTTTGTTTGTTTTGAAAATTTTTATTTTGAAGAGACGTCTTTAGATCACACTTCCCGTGATCCATCTCACTCCGTCTGACTTGAAGCAGCGCTGAAAACTTGAGCAAAAGCGAAACGCAGCCAGATAAGCAGAGTGACAGCACTTTTTTTTCACTCCGCGCTGATGAGGCTAATTCGGCAGCTCCGTGTTTTTTTTTAGTGCAAACCTGCGCACAACAGACGCCTTTTCTGCGCATTTCCCACCGACTCTGCTCAACTGACGCTGGCCATGAAAAAGAATGCGACAGCTTTGCAGTGACTTACCGAAGTTTTACGTAGTCGGACTCGTCACTAATGACAGTGCGCGTGCTGTGCCTTCGCTCACGTAGTGTCCACGTCAGCGCTGATGATGCTGCTGTGCCCAAAATGTCGACAGACGAGTCGGTTTAACGCCGGAGAGTGTCGAGGCGGAGCGCGAGCACTCACCCCCGCGTACTTCCGGGTTCGCTTTTAAAAACACGTTTTTAAGAATCTAAACGGGGAAAAATAGTAAACTCTATTGCTTCGTATCACAAAAATATATTTAAGTATATTATGGACATTTATTGACATAGATATTTGCAGTTTGAACTTTTTTGACTATTAGATTGAGTGGAACAACATAAAGTTTTTCATTTACAGTAGTAGAAGGAAAATATAACCTTTTCATGTTAAACTGATAATGTAAAATAAATATACTGATACTGGAAGAAATGGCTGTTTGTATGAAATTTAAATAAATCATAATCAAAAACTTTACTTTTCACTTCATGTTTTTGTCACTTACAGTAACAATGCCATCTACTGGCTGAAAACTGACAACACCAGTTGTATTTGGCAGGGATTGATCAAGTACAAAAGTTCAAGATCAAGAGCTGCAACTAACAAATATTTTAATTTTTTTTATTTTTGTTGGGGGGTGGGGTGGGGCAGGTTACATCATGGACGGACCGTCAATCCGATGCAGAAGAGCATCAGTGAACAACACATAAACATTCAAAGCAGATGAGCTGCAGAAACCACACTGAAATCTACTGCCACTTTATAGTCCTGTACCTAATAAAATGACTGCATAGTGACACTGTCTTGTTTTACTCCTATTATTCTTGATCTATTTCACTGTTGTTTTCCATTTTCTCGTTACACACTCTTACATCAGTCATCCCACCTCCTTTCTCATCCTCCTCGGTCTCCCTCCTTGTCCTTCGCCTGTCCTGTGGTCAGAGTGTGGCCTCTCCAGATGGTCGGGCACCAGCAGCAGAAGGGCAACCATGGGTGGCACAAAGGCCTGACAGCAGGGGGCCACATATGACCTGCACATGCCCGACAGCTCTTTAGCACAATATCAGCCAGGGATGAATGCATTGAAGTACAATTACATGCTGTTACGACATGACAGTATTAAAGCGTCCACTGTGGCCTCTGCAGTTTAAATTGCCTGACTTGTGAAATCAGATTTAAAAACTTAATATATTTTTTTTTTCATGCAATCATAAAATTGTGTGTTATTACTGATATAAATGGTCTTTGGGATGTAAAATAACTGTGAGGATGGAAAGATTTGTTTCTTTATTTCTTTCAGTTTGAATTTTAAGATGGAATGTTCAAGAACAGTGAGTATAAAACTGAAGCTCTACTTTTTGGTCCCAAATCAAATCTTAATTGCAATATCTGTCAGAAGAATCACAATTTGATATTTTTTCCACAAATTGTTAAGTCCCATCACAGACACACAGCGCATTTGAACTGCGTAAGAATTGAGTAAATGGAGTTCACTCTTTAATACACTGAGTTTGAGTAAACGGTTCCACAACTGTGTAAAAAATGTGTTTGAAGAGTGTGTAAAGAGTTGAGAAAAAAAAAAAGAACAGCGTGTGCCACAAGAGGTCGCTACTGATTCAGATATGATGCTCTGTCAAAAGCACTCAGGTGGACATTTCTATTTACAAGTCAGTTAAAAAAAGTCACAGAGGTCACTGAGGTCATGTGCTCTATTAAAACAGCCACTGGTCAAGGTGTCGTTGACGTTTGACTTTCACTACTTTGCCACATGTAAATAATGTTGAGACTGAACTATAATATTCTCTTGCACTGCAGGTAGAGCTGCACACAGATATTAGCTAAAGTGTGAAAGAATGCGGTGTCAGCTTCCATAGTCCGTTTGTGACTTCATCCTTCCAGTGTGACCGAACATTTCCTCTCTGTTCACAAACCGCGGTGAATAACTGTCCATATTCTGAAAAGTGACAGCCGTTTAAGTGATGGTGACGGCTGCCGAGGCTGTGGTTCGAGGCCTGCGAGAAGACACCTCATCTGCATTTACAGCTAAAATAGAGTTTCATCTGCAGCTGAAACTTGGTGGTGGAGTGATCGCATGTAAAAGGTGCCCATTGAAACAGCACACACACTTTTTTTTTTAACACACTTTAAAATGCTGCGGTTCTCCTCTGTTTTCTTATTTTCTTACATTGAACCATGTGCTGCAGCTCTTCCAAGCCTGCA
The DNA here is from genome assembly GCA_016785285.1 of Brachirus orientalis. NCBI lineage: Eukaryota > Metazoa > Chordata > Actinopteri > Pleuronectiformes > Soleidae > Brachirus > Brachirus orientalis. The sequence goes on along the minus strand of JAFBJR010000101.1, from coordinate 8,980,867 downwards.
GAAAGAGTTCTAAATTATACACTTTTAGGAGGTTGATACTTTTTTTCTGTCCTGTTTCTGTTTGTGCAGATGTGTGCAGTGGCTCCGGTCCATACATGAGCTGCTGGTGCAGCTGCTGAGAACGGCTCACCACATAGATTTGGACTGCTGTTGATCTGTAAGAGGTTTGGTTTAGTTTTAGACCAATTACATGAGTGCAATTTCTGTCCGGAAACAGAGTTGACATGTATTAATGGGTATTTTGTATAAGTAGTTATACAGATATCCTGCCCCTTTTGTAGAGTGTACATGCTGTATACATGTGTATCACATAGACTACACCACTGGTTTTTGGACTCGGATAGGACAACTTTCTGAAATAGGAAAAGTAGCAGGTGCACAAGACAGCCTGGGGTTTCTAACAAGAGATACCGTGTCACTGAGGATTAAAACTATACCCCTGCTTATTTAAAAGAAATGTGAAGAAATGAAGGGAACACACACTCACAACTGCTTGATAACTGGATATGTGAAGAAAGTGTTTCCTAAGTTTCCTAATTTTACTGTAAGTGAACCTAATCTCACTGTAAGTGAACCTAATCTCACTGTAAGTGAACCTAATCTCACTTTGCTTTCAAAAATTGAATCAAATCATATGAGGCACAAAAATGTCCTGACTTTACAGAATTTTACTCATCTTTCTGTTCTTGTAAAAACTGCTGTGGTGATCAGTCAGTGTATTGATTTTAATATTTATTTTTACTCTTCTATGAGAGTGTGCGAAAACATTTCCAGTCCTTCTTCAGTAGCAGGGAACTTATTGCAACCATGGCCTTCATTGATCTCCTGATGCATTCACTTGCTGTTCGGAAATCCCACTTTTAAATGTTACAATACCCATATTTGCAACAATTTTCCACCATTTCAGTCCACTTTTTTTTAATATTTATTACAAGCCAGATGCTTATTTGTAAGTTAGTAAGAAGCAGCTGTTTTCTTTCAATTTAAGCTGCTGTTCTTGGTGGCATCCATAATGTGGCGACACTCTTTTTGTCTCCTCCTTTTATTAAATTGTGGCTGCACACCTGAAGAGCAGTTGTTTTGTCCTCAGCATTACAGACTGTTTATTTCCTGTAAATAAACACCAAGTATAAGTGTTC